>JZKD02S2144792.1:224553-252743 GCA_000966675.3 Picea glauca
TTTTGCAAACACTTTGACTTTTAGGGGCTTCTATATGACTCATGAGGGTCCTCCAACTTCACATGGCCATAACTCTCTAACCGTGAGGAGTTATGTGACGTTCCACATACCACCAGAAATGGCATGATAAGCACTATCCATCTAGGATAGTTTCAATGAAAAATTCACTGACCTTCATCTCATTATTCCATAATTAAGCATGGGTTCTCTAACCATACTTCTAGGATAACTCAATCCACAAAGCGTCTTCCCGTGAGGGCTTTCACCATAAGGGGACCACTTTGGAGTTCATCCATTTGTACTTCTTATCAACCATGATAAGACAATAATGAGTCATATTTACATCAAAGAAAATTGGGTCCATTACTCAAACCTTTGTGCTACCGAGCTTTCTTCAAGGGTTGACATCATTGACAACCAACCTTAATCAACAATATTCCCCTTTGGCATTGATGGAAACACTCTGATGCAATACTGAAATCATGTCATGCAATACTGAATTCATATCACTCATGCTCCCCCTGGAACCATGCCTCTTTCCTCTGCATCTCTGTGACCATTTCTCCCTGTTGAAGCCACCCTTCTCTAAATAGGTGAAACGTTATACTTAAGCCCAAAAAGCTGGGTTTCGAGACTTCCTTTATTTCATGATTCTACCCACTAAAGCCACAGTATCCCGACACGGGAAATGGTGAATTTTTTTTAGTTCTAATCACCATTACTAAATGAATAAGCAAGGATTATCATATTTTATTACCCCGTACTCTCACTCTCAGGAGTTACACGTTGAACGCTTCTCAAACCTCCGACATGCGAAGTCGTTTTAAAGTTACCCAGGTTAATATCAAGAGTAAATCACTTTAAACCTTAGTTAATAATTATCGTGATTTCACGAATCGAAGATTGCTTCCCCAAAAAGAATCACCTTTGTAACTCCAACCCACGGAGTCATGATATTCATTAATTAAGCGTGGATTAATTAAAGGCTTAAGTCAAATCACAGACAATCAACTAAATTGCACAATCATGATTACGGGTTTTTGGGGTTCAAAGGCTAGGAGCGAAATCATCTGATACGGCAAACCCCAAAAAATGGATTAGCCACTAAAGTGCACTTAATTAAAGGAACTAAACCATATTAATTAATGCCTTAAAGAACCTTTAACACACACAGTTTACGAATGAAGTTTTGAATATTTCTGCATTTTTCCATGTCATGAATCGTTAAGCATTTATGACATTTATTTGAATTCCAGTGAGGTAATGGATAATAAGATCTAGTTTTACTTCTAAATCTTTCTATTAAATGATTTGACCGTTTTGTTAGCAAGGACTCGCACGAGATTTAAATGATCAAGACAAAGGGGTTTCTTTCATTAATTCAGTTTTCATCTCTATTGTGCGCAGAGCCATTTCACCAGGATAACTTTTGTCTGTGTTTTCAATCTTTCTGACAGGGTATATAGTTGCAAGGTTCTCTATCATGGATCCACGAAAATTTCCCAAGGCAGCTGCCGATATTTCAGGACGTATTAATTCTATCAAAACATGGATGCACGTTTCCAATGTTTTGCAATCCGAGTTGATAGACTATTCGGATGATTCCAACGGTAACGAGAAGGATGACTTGTCCACCAAATAAAAAATCATCGCTCAAGCAGAGATGTAAAAAATAATGGCAAGGCCATCACTTCTTCCCTATTATGATACGATCATATGGGCGTTGGACCATGTGGACATTCTGACTAAGATGATTATCAGTGAACAAAGGGTGGCAATTGGGACTTTCAGACCAGAGCATTTATAGGAAATGTATAAATTGTCACCCACACCGAACCTTACTCACAATGCCGAATTCCTAGAGGGTTTCAATAAGAAGGAATGTGAGCAGTATGGAAAAAATTTATCCGATCTGATCAAAGATTGGGTTTCGCACCCCACGAAATTTAGGGTTGATACTAATGGAATTTATTCAATCTCCTCCTTAGAGATGCAATTCAAGTATATAGCGATGATGGCCTATAGGCTGTATGGGAAGGAGGACGATACTCACTTTTTCCTCCCATGGGTACCGCTTATTCATACAGTTTCCGAGGGTTTCTCTTTTGACTGGGCCAAATTGTTGTCTGACCAGTCGAATTACCGAATGCCGAGCATAGAGGGCGAGTAGGAAAGCAACTTCATTATTTATGTATGCTTACATCATGGACACTATTTGCTTCATGACACATTTACCACTAATGAGCTAGAGTTGGGCTCCATCTAATACAGAGCCTATTCATGTCTAGCACTCAAAACATTGGGAGGATAAAGCCAAATAATTCATTTGCGAGATCTTCAACTGGGTAATGGTATCGGTGCATGTCTCCATCTTCAACCATCTACCTCCTAGGATTTTGGATAAAATCACAACGAACCTGAGTAGCGTGGAAGATTGGTATATAGAAGCATAATTTTCATACATCAGGGTCTTTGGCACCTCTGTTCCCCCATACGCTCTGCCGCTATTCTTTCCAGATAAGCTATTGTGTTGTGAGATTTCTAGACAAACTGTGCTTGGCGGGATAAGAAAAGAGCTCAAAGGGGTATCGAAAAAGGTATGACCACCCTTTCCCATTCACATTGGTGCATATTCTTTATTAGATTTTGGCCATGCCAGAGCCGAGGCTATGGCCTTAGAAGAAATGAAATTGGTGGACATTGAGTTTAAGAAGCATGAACCTAATAAGGTTGTGAGTAATCACCTGGCAAGTTGTGGCCTGAAGAAATACGAACACGAGGATTTGCCTCATGATGAAATATTTCAGGGTGCGAGGTCCTACTCTGAAGTCCTAAGTCATATTCAAGCCCTGCCGCCCGAAGATATGGCCGTTTTATTTAAATTCCAGGAGCACCGATAGAGTTGTCTCCCCTAGGTTTTATAGGGAGAAACCCCAAAGCTTTCGGTTACACAGCAAACGAAAGCCAAAGGCTCAAAGGACTCGAGTCCTGACAAGGAGGAGAACCAAGAGAAAATAGGGGAGGCTGGGACCTAGAACAATGAGACGAAATCCCTGATCAATAGGAAGGAAACCTAGAAAAGGGTACGTCGGGAAAGCAGGTCCAAAGTCAAGCAGAGATACCCTCACAAGGGGTGGGTGACTCACTATCGATCATATCAAGCAAGCCAGCCATAGATGCTATCCCGAAACAATCATTCAAGGAAATTGACAATCCCATTACTTCTATCACACCCTTACAGTTCACAAAGGGGAACCCCGATGCGGGATGGATTTTCAATGAAGAACTAATGCCCATTTCTGTAGAAGAGTTACCTGCTAATGAATTTTTCTTCGATAAGAAAAGGAAGGCCGTGGTGAAGCAAGAATCGTATAAAAAAGCGGGCGCAATGGCTAAAAAATTTAAAATCCTGATAGAAGGAAAGGTTGTAGAAGAGGAAGAATTCAACGATGAGATAGCAGGAACACTGGGGGCTTATGATAAAACCAACCAATGTTCATTTGAAATGAAAGAACCTCTTGATCGGTAAGTTGAAAGCTAAGGTGGCTATGGAGGAAGCAAATGCTAGGGATGAGGTGAGCAAAAACCTCGAGCAAGACAGAATATCCGATCTGGAGGAGATTGAGAGACTTAGTTACAACCTTGAGCTGATGTGCCAGTCGGCGTAAATAAGCCAAATGCAGGTAAGCCAACAGGAGCAACTAATAATACAGTTACAGTCGAAATTGGATGTTGCCAAAAACCAGGTCTTAGACATAAAGATATTCCAATCCCAAGCCACCGAAATCCGACAGAAGGTATTAGCATCTCAACAAGACTTGCTTGCTAAAGTGGTAACCATTCAGAATCAATTTTAGACGATAGATCAAGTGCTATAAGATATCTCTTTGAGAGAAAGAGAAGCTGGGGTGGCTCGGGTTTCTTTCCAGGAGGCTGTTATAGCCACAACAAAAGTAGAGATCGTCAGTATATCCAAATTATCCATCGTAGAACAAACTAGAGGGAATATCTTACTAAGGGTGTGGGAGAAGAATATATCAGAGAGCAGGGGGAGAGCTAAAGAGGTGAGGAATTCTTGTGAAGAAACATTTGCCTTGATAAATAAAAGTTTGTTAGACCTTGATAAGGAAGACAGTGTTGGGACGCTGGGAAAAATCAATATGGCTAAACACCTACTAGATATCAAGGAAAATGTGGAAAAGGAGAAAGCTGAAATATCCCAGATAAGTTAGGTTGATATGGTCCAAGTGGACAAATGGCTAGTAAAGCCAAGTTTACAATTATGGTCTATCATCATGGAAGACCGACAATTGGGAAAAATATTGCCACAGTTGGCAAAGAATTGTTACACCTTTGAGGCAAACAACCAAGTAGAGCCTTCCAGGTTGATAGCCCAGTTGATTGAAAGGTGTGTCAATTGCATTGAGCAGGTGAAAGGGTAGGCTTCTGGTGTTAAATGATGACAAATGTCCACTGTGTTCTATTTTTGGAGCCAGAGGAGCAGAGAAAGGAAGGTGCTCTGCCCTTATGAAGGAAGACAAAAGACAAGGAAATGAAACGCTTCAATTTTTCATTTGTAACTGACAAGTTTCTAGAACGATTGGAATTCAAAATGTTTAGAAGTTTGTTTAAATATACATTTTGAAAAGGGAACCAGGGCTTTTTCTTTTGGGGCCAAATGTAATAGATGATTTTCTGTGCCAAAATTAATGGAAAGCAATCCAAAGACTCCAAATTCCGTGAAGACTGAGTTATGTGTTATCCTCTGTTATCTCATGTCCATTTTTATTTCTCATATATATCTTTGATGAACTCTTAGCTGCAAGTTAGTACAACTTTCTACTGTGGTGATCAACTGTCTATTCTTCTAATCATTTGTAGTTTTTCCTCTGTATCGGCTATCAGCAGGTACAAGACCTGTGAATTACTTAGATCTCTATATTTTATGCTTTGTCAAAGTGTTTTCTTGTCTATTTTCTTCTTCTGTCATAGGGTGAGATTCTCTCTTGATTGGAGCCTTGCATTGTTGACAGCTTAATGTTTTCTTACGTTCCGTGCATGATTTTTTAAAGTTAACTCAGTTATGGGAAAAGGCCTTTGGCTTTATTATACTATTAAGTCGGATCTAGGAAATCTTTCTTGTATAATCTAAAATTGAAATAGCATTTTAAAATGTCAACCCCCTTTAAAGCTCTGTTTCTCCATGACTGTACCCATTGTAAGACAACCCAACATTGAACCTGGCTTATCGGATCAAACCATCATCACTTTGAATCTCTTTGATACTACACTTAAGACCGCAATCACCCGAGAAAAGATTGAACGTTCATGGGAAACCATTGAATGGGATATCAACATCCAAGAACATTTGGAAGCTAGACAAAGACAACTCAAAAATCAGCCATAGCTTCTTTCCCTAAATTTTTCTTTTTCCCTTTTTATCACTCACTCACTTGTGGATACCTAGAATCTATATCTTATAGCCTTAAGTACAGAATTTGGGACAACATATTTCTGGCACTGTTGCCGGGGACGGAGAATCGTAGTTACTTTCCCCTGAGAGAATGACATTTCCAAGTTTCTTTTTTTGATAGTGAACAAAGAGCAAACACCTTGTTAATGCTAAACCTTTACCATTCACTTGGCGACTCCACTTTTAAGAAAGTTGGCATCTGTTCGAAGGAACACCAGAAAAAACCCAGATGCTAAACATACTGTGCTAGTTTCTGACCCTGAAAAAATACTAAAACCAAGGGGTCTTTTCAAACAAAACATTGTTTTTTACCAACCCAAGTCTGCTAAGTCTAAAGCTAATATCTCTCTTGAACCTTCATCCTTGCGAGAAATTTCTCTCGGAAAAACATCGGACAATACTGTCGAAGCTGAGACCCTAAACCTTGAGCTGATCCTACCCGAGATCAAGGCCAAAACCTCTCCGACTACCTCTTACGTTAGTAGGGGTGAGACGTTTTTCGTAAAACTCATCCTTATTAATATCCCATCGACTCTTGATACAAACCTCTTTGTCACTCGAGGCTTTGAAGAGGGTACCACACACTTGGATTCGACATTGATGGGTTCTCCCATTTACGTATCCTGCAAATAAGAGGAATCGAATCCCCATGTACCCTCTCTCCCTTTCCCAACTTTCACCTCCCCTGATAAAAAGTTCCCCGAATTTCTCCCCCTCCACCTCGGGGAAGCTAGAGAGTCACTATACATCTTTGCCAACCCTCTTTATAACACACTAATTTCCTCCCCTAGGATATCCATTGCCATTGTTAGAGGAGGAGCAAGAGGAGCAGGAGTTCAACGCCAACAACCGCTCCCCAGGGTTTTCGCCAAGGTAGCCACTAGATACACCCCCTTGGTCCTTCTAGTACCCCTCCATGATTTACCAGAAAACTGTATGAAAAACTTGCCCAAGTTCACAGGAGAAGGAGATTTAACCATTGCCGAGCACATCAACTTCTTCGATCAATTTTTTGATATTCTAGGCCTCGAACATGAGGACGTGTATTCTCGTTTGTTTGTCCAAACTTTCGAAGGACAGGTAAGAACTTGGTTTTGGAACCTGCCCCCAAGTTCAATATTATCCTACGATGCACTAGAAGACCTATTTCTTAGACAATGGGGCGAAAGAAAGGATCATTTATACTATTTGACCGATTTCGGGTCTTTAAAGAAAAAGGGATCAGAAACTACTATGGAATTTATCCAGAGATTTAACAAGTTGTACAATAAGATCCCTGTTGAAGTTGAACCATCCCAACCCGCAACCAAAGTAACTTTCGCAAGAGATTTTGAACCTGATTTCACTCTATTATTAAGAGAAAGGAGAGGGGCCGACTTAACCCAAATGCAATATGACGTTGTGGAAATTGAGTCAAACATGATGGCTTCAGGTAAATTAAAAATGAAAATCGAAACGGGAAACAGGGAAACCAAACGTTTCAAAGAACATGCAAGTCCCTCTGGATTTGGAAGGTCCTCAGATGTCAAGATGGATGACATGGCTAGGATAATAAAAGAGCTATCAAACAAAATCTCAAGAATGGAGCTAGACCAATCCAAAGCTGATCAATTCGTTAAGAGAGAATTCAGGAGAAACCCTAATCCTCAGATTCAACAAAGACAGATTAAAAATGAAGATCAAAAAATTCAAACACCTCTAAAAAATGAAAATTTTATTTAAGGAAATGATATGCAAGAGTTCGAGGATTTAGAAGAAGACATAAACAATTTAGGCGATGACTGTATACAACCTCATTTAACAAAATAAGATTATGAGAAGTCTCTAAACACTGAACAATCATCGGGTGAAGATAATAACCTAAACAACACTGATGATCCCACTTATCAAGGAATGGTTGACACCATAATGGCTGAGCTCCAACATAAGTACAATCCGAGGCCTAAAAACAAACCTGTGTCGACTGCTCAACCCAAGAAAATTTTGCCTAGAGGTGAAACATACGAGCCCACCTCGAAAAAGACTGAGACACACAAAAATGATAAAGTAAACGGGGCAAACTCACAGAATACCAAAATAAAAGAGACTGAGATCCAAGAGAGAAGAACCAAGACAACCGAAATGCAGACACTGGGAACCACAAGCACCGAAAATAAAACAGTGCAAACAAATAAGTTGGAAAAGGAGTCCAATGTTTCGGCCAAAGAAATGGATAGAGTTGTGGGGGGTTTTAGCCTAGAAAATGAGATAAGTAAGATCAAAATACCGATACCTTTAGTCGAGTTGGCTAAGAACCCTATGTACCGAAAACAAATAACCAAAATGATAAAATTTTCAGATTTAGAGAATCAGTTTGACATAATAAATTTGGAAGACAATAAGCCTAACATCACTTTTGGTCCGCATTTCGAAGGGGCTAGGGACACCGTAGCCCCCTTCTACATCACCCTGAATGTGCACGATCGGTTGCTGCATAATTGCATGTTGGACTCTGGAGCCTCTCATAATGTGATGTCAAAATCTATTATGGATAGATTGGGCCTCGAAATCACTAGGCCATATGGATATCTTTACTCATTCGATTCAAGGAGAGTTAAGTGCATGGGCATGATCAAAGATTTAGTAGTCACTCTCGCCCAGGTTCCGGTGAAAAGCGTCCTAATGGATGTAGTTATCGCTGATATACCCCCTAAGTATGGTTTTCTATTATCTAGATATCGGGGAGCCAAGCTCGGGGGATCTCTTCAGTTGGATATGACATACGCCACTATCCATGTTTTTGGCAGTCAGTTCACTCAGTTGTACAGGGAAACGTAGTTGGCATATATAGTAAGAGATCCATAAAATCCTAACAATTACCCTGTTTATGTTGCCGATCAAGATCTGGGAAATTGTATATTATCTTTTGATAATAGTGTAAATAGTTGTGCAGAAGAAAATTATCTAGATGAAAATAAATTGGAAGTGACAGATAAAAACACGTATAGCATTGGAACTTGGAAAATGTTTTTTGATGGTGCTTCGTTGTGTGAAAGAGCAGGTGCGGGAGTGCTTTTCGTAGAACCTAAAAATAAGTTTGTTATCCATTTTTCTTATAGGCTTCAGTGGGACATAGACTACACAAATAACGTATGTGAGTATGAAGCTCTAGTCTTGGGACTAGAAGCTGCCAAAAAGCTAAACATAAAGAACCTGGAAGTCTATTGAGATACAGAGCTAATTGTGAAATAGGTAAATCGGAAGTACCAGGCCAAGCACCTGAGACTAAGGTCCTACAAAAATTGCGCCTGGGATATAATGGAAAATTTCTTTTTATCAGTAAAGGTTCATTTCATCCCATGAGTGGAAAACCAGCAAGCCGATTCACTAGCCAAAGCAGCTTCGACTTTCTCACCCCCTACCGCTTTCAAATTAAAATACCACATAGAGGTGAGGCATAGAACATTCATACCAGACAACATACAACACTGGTAGGTATTCGAAGATGATGAACATATCAGAAAGTTCCTGGAAATGGTGGATGATTTCGCCGAAACTCACATTGACCAGGAAAACCAAAATGACCATACCTGGATTATGCAGGAAGGGAAGGAGCCTCAGGAGTTCCGAGAAAAAATCACAGATCATCGCCTGCTAGTGTTAAAAAGTAATCAGATCCCTAAGGGTCTGATACCTCTGGAAAGGTTGTTTGATCAAAATGACATGCCTCCAAGTTCTACCTTGCAGCCCCAACCGGAGGAGGTCGAAGACTGTGATGTGGGCACCGCTAAAGAAACTAGGATAGTGAAACTATCAAAGTACCTTCCTCCTTAGATAAAGAGCAAGTATACAGACTTACTCGAACGGTATAAGGATGTTTTTGCATGGTCTTACGTTGAGCTCATAACCTATGACACCTCTATGATCGAGCACAAGATACCTTTGAAACCTGGTGTTAAACCCTTCAGACAGAAGCTCAGACAAATCAACCCCATTTTACTGCCCGTAGTCGAAAAAGAAGTGAAAAAGCTTTTAGACGCAAAAATAATTGTACCTCTCAGGTACTCTGACTGGGTGGTGAACCTAGTCCCGGTTAGGAAGAAGAGTGGGGAGATCAGACTGTGTTTAGACTTTATAAATCTAAATACAATTATCCTCTACCCAAAATGGATCACGTTTTGGAAAAAGTAGTTGGGGAAAATAGGATGTCGATGATTGATGGGTTTTCTGGTTACAATCAAATTACTGTCAACGAGCATGATAAAGAAAAAATAACTTTCACCACCCCTTGGGGCACATTTATGTATGACAAAATTCCTTTTGGTCTGATGAATGAAGGTGATACCTTCCAGTGTGCTATGGATATCGCTTTCGTCGATGAAAGAGATAAATTTGTGGTTATCTACCTTGACGATCTAACTGTCTTTTCTAAATCTGATGAAGACCATCTGGTACATCTGAAGAAAACGTTCAAGAAATGCCAAAAATTTGGTTTTTCCTTAAACCCCAAGAAGTCTCACTTTGTGATCCAAGAAGATATGCTAAAGAAGAACATCGAAGTGAAATGGACGGCATAAGCTAAAGCGTCGTTTGCACGCATCAAGAAAGTTATCAGCGAAGTGCCCGTACTGGCAAGCCCTGATTATCTAAAAGATTTCCTGATTTTCTCATTCGCCTCCGAACACACAGTGGCGGTAGTACTCCTCCAGAAGAATGAAGAAGGTTTTGAGCAACCAATATATTTTTTTAGTAAAAGTCTTAGAGACGTTGAATTGAGGTATGATATAATGGAAAAACAAGCGTATGCTATGGTGAAGGCGCTGAAGGCTTTTAGAACCTACGTGCTACACTCCAAGGTAATTGCATACGCACCCAATAGTTCTATAAAAGATATATTGGTTCAGTCCGACAACGATGGGAAGAGGGGTCAGTGGCTTGCTAAAATTCAAGAATTCGATCTAGAGGTGAAATCGATGAAACTAGTAAAAGGACAGGGTTTGGCTAAGCTATTAGTTGAATCAAATTTTAGAGGACTCGGAATGAATAACCTGGAGGTATATGAAGGATGTGGGGACGTAAACGATCTCGATGACCAAATAGATACAACTAGAATCAAAGAGAAGTTTTCCTTATCGAACTGGTATAAAGAGATAGTGTCCTACCTACTGACCCTGAAAGTCCCTAACAATCTGTCTCCAGCTAAAGCCAGGACATTGAAGGTGCATGCTGTAAAGTATTGTATATATGAAAGCCAATTGTACTGGAAGGACCCATTAGGCTTCCTACTAGTTTGTTTAGTAGAATCAGAAACAGAGGGGGTCATAAATGAATTTCACGAAGGAGTATGCGGAGGGCATCACGCCTGGAGGGAAACAACTTATAAAATCCTGAGGGTAGGATATTATTGGCCTAAAATATTCTCATATGTCAACGCCAAATTCAGAGCCTGTAACCCTTGCCATTTGTTCGCGGGAAAACAGAAGCTTCTAGTGCTACCTATGGTTCCTATCAAAACCGAAGCCCCGTTTCAACAATGGCGGTTAGATTTTATAGGCGAAATCAACCCGCATTCCAACGCTCAACACAAATGGATCCTCACTGCTATATATTACTTCACCAAATGGGTGGAGGCTATTCTGACTATAAAAGCGACCAATTCAGTGGTAATAGATTTCCTAGAAGAGAAAATACTGTCCAGATTCGGCTGTCCCCAGAAGATAATCACAGATAATGCCCAGGCATTCAAGTCTATGGCAATGGTCAGTTTCTGCCAAAAATACAACATCATATTGGGCAACTCCACCACATATTACCCTCAAGGAAATGGGTTATCTAAATCATCAAATAAAAGTTTAATTACCATAATTAAGAAAGTGCTGAGCGAAAACAAAAAATCTTGGCATGTGCATCTCAAGTACGCTTTGTGGGAAAATCATATAGGTATGAAAAAATATATTGGTACTTTGCCTTTACAAATGGTATATAGGATTGACATGGTATTCCCTATCAATCTAGAACTTCCTGTAATGAAGCTCTAGCAAGATGAGAAAGAAGAACCACACCATGTCACAAGGAGAATAAATCAGCTGATTGAAGTTCAACAACACAGGGATGAAGTGGATGAAAGGCTACAGAAATACCAAGACAACATGAAAGTGTTGTTCGATCATAAGGCCAAAAACAAAGAGTTCCTCCATGGCGATTTGGTTTTGAAATGGGATGATAGGAGGGAAGAATTGACAAAAAATGGTAAATTTGATCATATATGGTATGGACCGTTCAAAGTCTCAGCGTCTGAAGGGAAGAATTCATTTCTGTTAGATAATTTGGACGGTAAAATCCTCAACACCCCTGTCAACAGGTGTTATTTAAAGTACTATATGCAATAAATGAGTTCCAAATCTCCATTGTATATACCAGTTTGTGTTTTCTGTTTTTTATAGCTTTTCAGTAAGTTCACTTTCATCGCAAATAAAACAGGTTAGTGATTTCCTAGAAGTAGAGATATGAAATTTTTCAACACATCGAATCCCATAAATCTTGAAGACCTGATACTCTTCATGTTGTTTCTTATATTATTCCGGATTACAACCCAAATAACAAAAGGAGAAAACAGACGGTCATGTATAAGGAAATTGACTCACCCGAAGTAGGTGACAAAAAAAATTAAAAAAATCTAAGAAGAGAATGAAATGGTAAGGCAAAGGTATGAATTTATGAAGTATCTAGGTTTCAAACGAATATCACTTAAACATAGAAATGGTGTCACAAGTATGATATATTCACCTGACATGTCATTAAAAGAACAACTTTTTATTGTGGATTCTAAAAAGGCTCACCTGGATAAGATAAAAAATAATTAAAATAAACAGAGAAAGTAAAGCGTATCCAAAAAAAAAAAAAAAGAGTTCCAAGAGTCCGGATTGCGTGTTAACATCTAGGTTTTTTGAAATCCAAATCCTTCTCTGTTTTCCTTTTTCCATCCTTGGTCTTCTCTCCTTAAGATCCAAAACCCTCCCATGCCCTCCATAGAGGAAGAAAAAGTTACACTTTAGCTCTGGAAACTGGCAAACGAATATTAGAAAATAATCTAGCCTTCACGACTCCTCAGTCTTCTACTGAAAAAAGTTATGTGTAGGTTGATCCTAACTCTCTTAAGTCTTTTAACATGTTTCAAATGATTAAGTCTTTCTCAAAGGAAGACCCTTGTAAATAAATTCTCCCATAATTTCGTGTAGGCTAGGATGTTTTGAAGGTCAAGAGAAAGTTGGTCCAGAGTAGTCAAAGCAAGTTGACAGGCCTCTGTCGCGAATATTACACAGATATCACCCTTGGTATACTTTATACCAATTGATTTCCCCCACTTCATATGCCAAAAGTAAAATATAAGACATATGGTGAAAGGAAATTCATAATTGATTTCCCCCATCTAGTCTGAAGAGATGATGAAAGGAAATTCATAAAATGATTGCCCTCATCTCAACATTTAAAGGAAAAATTACAGTTTGGAGTGGTGAAAGGAAATTCAATAAAGGGAACCAGATAACTTCATTGGGGTACTGAACAAGATCGTTGGCAATGAAGCAATATCTAAGATATGTGTAAGGCTATCATACATAAATTATACTACACTCTGGTAATTAGATTTTTCGAAACTAGATCCACAACCCAAGTTCATGTAGGTCTGCCTGATTAAAAGCATGGAATTGACTTCGTTTTGATGCAAGCTAAAACCCACAGGACCAGTTGAATTTCCTAAGATTGTTTGGACTATCTTAAGAAGACCCAAATTCAGTCTCGAGAAAGTGAAAGTTACCGAATGGACTGCAGTTGAGTTTAGAAAGCATGTCAAGTTTTGAAATTTTTCCAGAAATAAAGTTGAAACCTCAAAGTTCGATTTATATCCTCTTTCCAAACAAGTTTCACAGAAGCAAACTGATGACTCCATTTACCCAATACAGGTACTTGGTCTGCTGTCCTTGTCCCGCAAGGAGACGAGATCCCTAGTTGGAGCCTATGTTGAAGTCTCCCTTCTCTAAATATGTGAAACGTTATACTTAAGCCCAAAAATATGGGTTCGGGACTTCGTTTATTTCATGATTCTACCCACTAAAGCCGCAGTATCCCGACACGCGAAATGGCAAAAACTTTTTAGTTCTAATCACCATTACTAAATGAATAAGTAGGGATTATCGTATTTTATTACCCCTTACTCTCGCTCTCGGGAGTTACACGTTGAACGCTTCTCAAACCTCCGACATGCAAAGTCATTTTAAAGTTACCTAGGTTAATATCAAGAGTAAATCACTTTAAACCTTAGTTAATCATTATCGTGATTTCGTGACTCGACGATTACTTCCCCAAAAAGAAACACCTTTGTAACTTCGACCCACGAATTCACGATATTCATTAATTAAGCATGGATTAATTAAAGGCTTAAGTCAAATCACAGACAATCAACTAAATTGCACCATCACGATTTTGGGTTTTTGAGGTTCAAAGGCTAGGAGTGAAATCATCCGATACAACGAACCCCGAAAAAGGGATTAGGCACTAAAGAAAACTTAATTAAAGGAACTAAACCAAATTAATTAACGCCTTAAACAACCTTTAACACACATAGTTTACGGATGAAGTTTTGAATATTTTTGCGTTTATCCATGTCACGAATCGTCAAGCATTTATGATATTTATTTGAATTTCAGTGAGGTGATGGATAATAAGATCTTGTTTTACTTCTAAATATTTATATTAAATGATTTGACCATTCTGTCAGCAAGGAGTCGCACGGGCTTTAAATGATCAAGACAAAGGGGTTTCTTTGATTAATTCAATTTTCATCTCTATTGTGCGCAGAGCCATTTCCCCAGGATAACTTCTGTTTGCGTTTTCAATATTTTCGACAGGGGATCTAGTTGCAAGGTTCTCTATCATGGCTCCACGAAAAGTGCCCAAGGCAGCTTCCGAGAGTTCAGGTCAAGGTTCAAATGTTGTTTCTGATACCTCGCCCCGAAGTATTAATTCTGTCAAAACATGGACTTACGTTTCCAACGTTCTGCAATCCGAGTTGATAAATTGTTTAGATGATTCCAGCGGTAATGCGAAGGATGACTTGTCCACCAAATACAAAATCGTCGCTCAAGCAGAGATGAAAAAAATAGCAACAAGGCCACGACTTCTTCCCTATTATGATATGATCAGATGGGTACTGGACCATGTGGACATCCTAACTAGGACGATTATCAGCGAATAGAGGGTGGAAATTGGGACTTTTAGACCGGAGCATTTATAGGCAATGTATAATTTGTCACCCACACCGAACCTTACTCACAATTCTAAATTCCTAGAGGGTTTCAATTAGAAGGAATGCGAGCACTATGGAAAAAATTTATCCAATCTGATCAAAGATTGGGTTTCGAACCCCACGAAATTCAGGGCTGATACTAATGGAATTTATTCAATCTCCTCCTTAGAGCCGCAATTCAAGTATATAGCGATGATGGCCTATAGGCTGTATGGGAAGGAGGACACTACTCAAATTTTCCTCCCATGGGTACTGCTTATTCATATAGTTGCCGAGGGTTTCTCTTTCGACTGGGCTAAATTGTTGTTTGACAGTCTGGCCAGTCGAATTACCGAATACCGAGCGAAGAGGGAGAGTAGGAAAGTGTCTTTGTTCTTTATGTCTACTTGCATCATGGATGCTATTTGCTTCATGAAACCTTTCCCACTAATGAGTTGGAGCTGGGCTTTGTCTAATACAGAGCCTATTCATGTCCACCACTCGAAACTTTGGGAGGATAAAGCTAAAGAATTCATCTACAAGATCTTCAACTAGGTAATGGTACCAGTGCATGTCTCCATCTTTGGCCATCTGCCTCCCAAGATTTCGAATAACATCAAGTCCAAACTGAGTAGCATGGAAGATTGGTATATAGAAGCAGAATTTTCATACATCAGGGTCTTTGGCACCTCTGTTCCCCCATACGCTCTGCCGCTATTCTTGCCAGATAAGCTATTGTGCCATGAGATCACTAGACAAACTGTACTCAGTGGGATAAGAAAAGAGCTCAAAGGGGTATCGAAAAAGGTATGGCCGCCCTTTCCCATTCACATTGGTGCATATTATTTATTAGATTTTGGCCATGCCAGAGCCGAGGCTATGGACTTATAAGAAATGAAATTGGTTGACATTGAGTTTAAGAAGCACGACCCTAATAAAGTTGTGAGTAATCACCTGGCGAGTTGTGGCTTGAAGAAATACGAACACGAGGATTCACCTCATGATGAAATCTTCCGGGGTACGAGGTCCTACTCTAAATTATTAAGTGAGATTCAAGCCCTTCCACCCAAATATATGGCCGATTTCTTTAAATTCCAGGAGCATCGACAGAGTTGTCTCCCCTAGGTTTTATAGGGAAAAACCCCAAAGCTTCTGGTTACATAACAAATGGAAAACAAAGGCTCAAAGGACTCGAGTCCTGACAAGGAGGAGAACCAAGAGAAAACAGGGGAGGCTGGGACCTCAGAACGAGGAGCCTAAATCCCCGATCAACAGGAAGGAAACCTAGAAAAGGGTACGCTAGGCAAGTAGGTCCAAAGTCAAGCAAAGATACCCTCGCAAGGGGTGGGTGACTCACTATCGCTCATATCAAGCAAGCCAACCACAGATGCTATCCAGAAACAATCATTCAAGGAAATCGACAGTCCCATTGCTTCTATCACACCCTTCCAGTTCAGAAAGGGGAACCCTGATGTGGGATGGATTTTCAATGAAGAACTAACACCCATTTCGGTAGAAGAGTTACCTCCTAATGAATTTTTCTTTGATAATAAAAGGAAGGCCGTGGTGAAGCAAGAATCATATCAAAAAGTGGGTACAGTGGCTAAAAACTTTAAAATCCTGACAGAAGGAAAGGCCGTAGAAGAGGAATAATTCACCGATGAGATAGCAGGAACATTGGGGGCTTATGCTACAGCCAATCAATATTCATTTAGAACTTTGAAGGCACAGTTGAAACAAAAGAACCTCTTGGTCGGTAAGTTGGAAGCTAAGGTGGCTACAGCGGAAGAAAATGCCAGGGATGAGGTGAGAAAAAGCCTCGAGCAAGCCAAAATAACTGATCTGTAGGAGATTGAGAGACTTAGATCCGACCTTGAGCAGATGCACTAGTTGGCGCAAATAAGCCAAACACACGTAAGCCGACAGGAGCAGCAAATAATACAGTTACAATCAAAATTGGATGTTGCTGAAAACCAGGTCTTAGACATAAACATATTCCAATCCCAAGCCACCGAAATTCGACAGAAGGTATTAGCAGCTCAACAGGACTTGCTTGCTAAAGTGGGAACCATTCAGAATCACTTTCAGACGATAGATCAAGTGCTAGAAGATATCTCTTTGAGAGAAAGAGAAGTTGGGGCGGCTCAGGTTTCTTTCTAGGAGGCTATTATAGCCACAACGAAAGTAGAGATGGTTAGTATCTCCAAATTATCCATCACATAACAAACCAGAGGGAATATCATACTGAAGGTGTGGGAGAAGAATATATCAGAGAGCAGGGGGAGAGCTAAAGAGGTGAGGAATTCTTGTGAAGAAACATTCGCCTTGGTAAACAAAAGTTTGTTAGACCTTGATAAGGAAGACAGTGCTGGGATGCTAGTCAAAATCAATATAGCTAAACACCTACTAGATATCAAGGAAAACGTGGAAGAGGAGCAAGATGAAATATCCCAGATAAGTCAGGTTGATATGGTCCAAGTCGAAAAATGGCTAGTAAAGCCAAGTTTACAATTATGGTCTATCATCATGGAAGACCGACAAGTGGGAAAAATATTGCCACAATTGGCAAATAATTGTTACACCTTTGAGGCAAACAACCAAGAAGAGCCTTCCAGGTTGATAGCCCAGTTGATTGAAAGGTGCTTCAATTGCATTGAGCAGGTGAAAAGGCAGGCTTCTGGTGTTAAATGATGGCATATGTCCACTGTGTTCTATTTCTGGAGCCAAAGAAGCAGAGAAAGGAAGGTGCTCTGCCCTTATGAAGGAAGACAAAAGACGAGGAAATGAAACGCTTCAATTTTTCATTTGTAACTGACAAGTTTCTAGAACGATTGGAATTTGAAATGTTTAGAAGTTTGTTTAAATATACATTTTGAAAAGGGAACCAGGGCTTTTTCTTTTGGGGCCAAATGTAATAGATGATTTCTTGTGCCAAAATTAATGGAAAGCAATCCAAAGACTCCAAATTCCGCGAAGAGTGAGTTATGTGTTATTCTCTATTATCTCATGTCCATTTTCATTTCTCATATATATCTTTGATGAACACTTAGCTGCAATTTAGTACAATTTTCTACTGTGGTGATCAATTGTCTAGTCTTCTAATCATTTGTAGTTTTTCCTCTGTATCGGCTATCAGCAGGTACAAGACCTGTGAATTACTTAGATCTCTATATTTTATGCTTTGTCAAAGTGTTTTCTCGTCTATTTTCTTCTTATGTCACAGGGTGAGATTCTCCCTCGTTGGAGCCTTGCATTGTTGATAGCTTAATGTTTTCTTACGTTCCATGCATGATTTTTCAAATTTAACTCAGTTACGGGAAAAGGCCTTTGGTTTTGTTATACTATTAATTCGGATCTGGGAAATATTTATTGTATAATCTAAAATTGAAATAGCATTTTAAAATGTCAACCCCCTTTAAAGCTCTGTTTCTCCATGACTGTACCCGTTGTAAGACAACCCAACATTGAACCCAGCCTATCGGATCAAACCAACATCGCTTTGAATCTCTTCGATACTACACTTAAGACTACCATCACCCTGACAGAGCTTGAACGTTCATCGGCAACCATTGAATGGGATATAAACATCCAAGAACATTTCGAAGCTAGACAAAGACAACTCATAAATCATCCATAGCTTCTTTCCCTGAAGTTTGTTTTTTCCCTTTTTATCACTCACTCACTTTGGGATGCCTAGACTCTATACCTTATAGCCTTAAGTACAGACTTTGGGACAAAACTCCCGACGGAATCATGCCTCTATCCTCTGCATCTGATAAATCTCTCCCCCTTTTTCATCAATGTAAAAGGTATATTTCCATCAGGGGTTGCTCCCCCTAACTGAATTTTCCTCTTTATGGTGCTTCCTTGATGCAGAAGCATCGCCAACTCAGCAAGCGTGGAGCCAGCGCATGTGTTTTTAAACACATGAAATATAATATTGATAATTATTTTTGAATTTTCATTTAAGATGAAGCACCATATCCTTTAATGAAACATTTATGAAGGAGCGCCTGTTGTATTGTATCAGACCTCGAGCCATATTCTCTTGTCTGAAATAGATAGGAGGCATTTAATATAGTTAATGCAGGTAGATAGATGTTTAAGTCTAGATTAGACAGTTTAGAGTTCGATAGGGAAAACGGATATAGACACCCTCCTTTGTACATTATTCAAGATTCAGATTATTCAGAAGCATTTAGAAGAGACAGCAAGCAGAGAAATTGTGAAGAACACCCATGTACAGATGTTTTGAATTAATAGAAGAGAGTCTTTGATTCAACTTCATGGCTGGTGTTATTTCTCTGTGTGTATTGTTCATGTACTTATGAATGTTTGATTCTGGTGATGCATTTGATTTGAATATGTTGTGCATGTGATTTTAGGGTTTAAACTGAAATCTGAGAGAAGAGAATTAGTTTCAATTGTTTCTCTGTCTGAGTCAAGAGATTCCTGCATAGAGTGCAGTCGAATTCATCCGCATAGAGTGCGTTGATGAAGGCTCAAAAGTTAAACACTTATTCTCATTCACCCAAAAGTTATAAGATTGTTGAGGAAGCCATGTGAAGAGTGCACAGGCGGAGTCAAAGGTCTCAGTTGTTAAGCTGAGCAAAAGAAGGCCGAGACTACTGTGGCCAAAGGTGCACAGAGTCTGAGAGACCCAACACTTTGAAGGGTGTTGAAGGTCGGAGCACCAGAAGTGTGCGCAAGGTCGTTGAGAGAATCATAGTTGATAAGCTCAGGAGGTATAGCACCTTCGTGACAAGAGTTGAAGGGAAGCACAGGGGCCGTGCCAAGGAGGGTTCACGCAAAGAGTTGTAGGCCCAAGCATCAGAAGACAAACAAGTGCTGAGAAGGAATACTTAGCCGTTCTCAGGAGATCCTCGAGAGGGAGGAATCGACGATCAGGATTCACCGAGAGAACTAGCGAAATCCCGCCAGCCGTTAGATCGTGCGGAGTTGCGCAAGATTTAAGCCGAGCGAACATAGGAGGAGTCATCGGGATATTGGCGATATCGGGGTTTCATAAGGTAAGAGAATCAAGACCTTGAAAGTCTCGAAATCCCAAGAAAGGATCTTAGCCGTTGATCGGCAGAACACGTGTCAAGGAGCCAGGGAGCATCGGGGTTCATTCCATCGGGATATCGGGGTTTCCGAGGACGTAGAAATATCGCATCAAGAAATCGCGATTCACGATTTCCCGACGAGTGTTTTGGACCGTTCATCGTCAAGGACACGTGGCAGAAGATCTTGGCAAGTCGACGTTTGGAGGCATCGGGGTTTCCAGGGTTGTGAAACACTTGCATATTGAAATCGCGATCGATGATTTCCCGAAGCGGTCGGAACCGTTGATCGGGGGAGGACACGTGGAGAGAGATCCCGAGGAGTCGGGGTTCGACATTTTGGGATTTCCGGAGTCGAGTGCATTGCGTGAGTTGAAATCGCGATCCGCGATTTCCCGATAGGGTTAAGACCGGTAGAGGAGAACAGGTGTCGGAGGATTGAGCCTTGCCTTGAGGAGAGGACAGGTGGCATCGGAGATCGGGGATCGGATATTCCAGGAGTGCGAGTTCTTCGCATTGCAAACTTGCGAACTCCGAAATCCTGATAAGTGGGGAAGGACACGGTCACGGGGGTTGGCAGGTCCCATGCTGAAAGAGTTAGCCTGAGGGGCTAAAGGGTGCAGAAGGTGCCATCGAAGCTTGGGAATCAGGAATACGAGAGGTAAGGAACTTACATCCTCACAAGTGTCGATTTCCCGACTAGAGTTTTCCCGATAGAAGCAGAGAACACGTGGGTGAATGTTCATCGGGTTTCGAGGTTTCGTAATACCCGGTTTTCACGAGCGTAGAACTCGCGATCCCGCGAGGTCCGATTTCCCGATATAATACAGGGAGTCATAAGGATAATTCTGTGGGTAGAGAAAATCCCTGATAGGGGATTTGGAGAGTGTTTCAGCTCTTCGAGCCTGGGGAAGAAGAAGGTCCTGGTGTTGCAGACGTGTTCTGGGTGGCGCGTTTGCGTCAAGTGGTATCAGAGCGAGAAAATATTTCTGTTTTCTGTAACAGGGTAGAAGAGAAAATTCACTATGCCGCCATGGAGAAGAGATAGACAATCAATCAATCCAGAGGGGGAGAGGGAATCGTCCCGAGAAAGAGGTAGGCCAGGGAAGAATCTGGAAGTAGAAAGACAACTGCAAGAATTACGCTCTATGATTGTGGATATAGGAATAAAGCAAAGGTGCAAAGCTGATGCAGGAGATACCAGTGAAACCGAGGATGAATGTGAAGCTGGACAGGAAGTAGGAGAAATCCCAGCCGAAGACGCAACAAATGAGCGATTAATGAAAGCCATAGCCTTGATGAGTTCAAAGACAAAAATGGACATTCTGACTTATGAAGGAAATCTGGATGCAGAAGAGCTGTTGGATTGGATTAGAGCTCTTGACACCTACTTTGATTATGAGGATATCGAAGAGGATAAAAAGGTCAGACATGCTATCACCAAATTGAAGGGACACACAACATTATGGTGGGACGAGCTTCAAGCAGATAGACGCTGCAAAGGTTAGCAAAAGATTAAAAGTTGGGATCGACTGGTTGCGAAGATGAAAGCAAAGTTCATCCCAAGGGATTATCAAATCACACTGTTCAGGAGGATGCAGAACCTGAGACAGAAGTTGATGACGGTGAAGGAGTACACCGAGGAATTTTATAAGCTCAATATCAGAGCAGGTCATTGGGATAGCGATGATGAAAAAGTTGCCAGGTATATGAATGGATTAAGATACGATATCAAGGATGAGATGAGTATGGCAACCGTCAGAACCGTAGAGGATGCATATCAGATGGCGTTGAAAGTTGAGGAAAAGATAAGACATAAGCAAGGACAGCGAGGCCGAGGTAGGAGCCAACCAAAAGGTAAGTCCGTTGCTCAAGATATGTTCCAGAAATCCAAAGATTATTGGAAGAAGCCTCAGACGAGACCAGAAAGAGGTGGAAGTTCACAGCGAGGCCAACACGCTGAACAACAAAGGCAGCAGACAGAACAAGGCGGAGGATATGCTGATGCGAACACATTTCCTCGTACCAGAGGTAGAGGAAGAGGCAGAGGTGGAATCATCACATGTTACACATGTGGGAAAAATGGACATAAGGCAGTTGATTGTCCAGACAGGAAGACAGATAAAGGAGAAGCTCACATCGCCCAAGCACAGAGGTGAGATGCTGAGGAAGAAGACGCAGAAGACAGAAGGTCATTGATGATGCGTAAAGTTCTCTTAACACCCGAGAAGGAAGTGGAGGACACAGTTCAAAGAAACAAGATTTTTAGAACCACATGCAAGACCAAAGACAGGAAATTCCAGGTCATTGTGGACAGCGGAAGCATAGGCAATCTCGTTTCGACCGAGATGGTGGAAAAGCTGGAATTGGAAACAACTGATCATCCGAGGCCATACAAATTTTCATGGCTGCAGAAGGGACATCAGGTAAATGTCACTAAACAATGCTTAGTTGACATCAAGATAGGAAGATACAATGATAGGATTTTATGCGATGTTATTCCTATGGATGTATGTCATGTATTGCTAGGCAGACCATGGCAATATGAAAGAAACGTAATTCATGATGGGAAGATGAATACGTACACTTTGGAGAAGAATGGAAGAGCACATATGCTGAATCCAATTAAGGATAAAGAAGTAAAACCAGAGCCGAGAAATACTATACTTCTCATGAGTGGGAAGGAACTTCTGGCAGAAGTAAAGAAGAAGGAAGATCCACAATTCTTTGTGGTCAGGAAACCAAAAGTTGTTTTGACCAGCACAAGGGTGGACGATCTACCAAAGGAAATTCAGAAACTGCTGGAAGAGTTCGCTGATATAGTGGTGGACGAATTACCTCATTCGTTGCTGCCGATGAGGAGCATAAGCCATCATATAGACCTAATACCAGGAGCAAGTTTTCCCAACAAAGCAACGTACAGGTTGATGCCACAGGAGAACGAAGAGGTCAAAAGGTAGGTACAGGAGCTGCTGGATAAAGGACTGGTCAGGGAGAGTCTAAGTCTGTGTGCTGTTCCAACGGTACTAAGTCCGAAGAAAGATGGAGTTTGGAGAATGTGCACTGATTCCAGATCCATCAACAAGATAACCATCAGGTACAGGTTTCCATTGCCATGGATGGATGACTTGATGGACTGTTTAAGTGGAGCCAAATTTTTTTCAAAGGTAGATTTGAAAAGCGGATACCATCAAATTCGCATGAGGGAAGGCGATGAATGGAAGACAGCCTTCAAGACTAACGAAGGGTTGTATGAATGGCTAGTCATGCCGTTTGGCTTGACGAATGCACCAAGAACATTCATGAGGCTGATGAATGAAGTGCTAAAAGAGTTTATTGGTAAGTTTCTCATTGTTTATTTGGATGACATCTTGATTTTCAGCAAAGCAAAAGAAGAACATCTGAAGCATTTAGCTGCAGTAATGAAGAAGCTACAGCAAGAGAAGCTGTTAATCAATGTGAGGAAGTCTTCATTCATGAAGAGAGAAATCATTTACTTGGGGTTTGTCATATCGGCAAATGAATTAAAGATGGATCCAAGTAAAGTAGAGGTGATTAAGAATTGGCCATCACCAAGAAATGTTTTCGAGGTGAGAAGTTTCCATGGATTGGCGAGTTTATACAGGAAATTCATCCGAAATTTTAATGGAATTAGCGTAGAAATGATGGACACAGTCAAGAAAAGACATAAGTCTTTTCATTGGACTGAAGAGGCAGAAAAGAGCTTCAATCTGTTGAAGTGGAAGATCACATAGCAGCCAGTGTTGGTGTTGCCAGATTTTCAGAAAGTTTTCCAGGTCAAGTGTGATGCGAGTGGCTTTGCCATAGGAGCGATCTTAAGCCAGGAGGACAGACCAATCACATATTTCAGCGAGAATCTGGATGAAGCCAAGGTGAAGTATTCAACGTATGATAAAGAATTTTATGCTATCATATAGGCGTTGAAGAAGTGGAGGCATTATTTGATTCCAAAAGAATTTGTTCTGTATAGTGATAATCATGCATTACAGTTTGTGACTTAGCAGGATAAGATGAATCAGAAACACACTAAATGGGTAGAGTATATGCAGAATTTTACATTTGTAATTAAACACATTTCAGGGACTGCTAAAAAAGTGGCTGATGCTTTGAGCAGGAAATGTTTGCTGTTGCAGGAGTTCCGAGTCAAAACATTGGGTTTTGAAAATCTAAAAGACATGTATGCAGGTGATGCAGATTTTGCAGAGGCATACGAGGCAGCTGAGAATCCAGTTCTCAGAGACAGAAGCCCGTGGATGGATTACATGATCCAAAATGGACTATTATTCAGAGGCAATCAATTATGCATTCCACATTGCTCCATGAGGGAGAATTTGCTAAAAGAAAAGCATAGTGGCAGATTAGCAGGACATTTCGGCCACGATAAGACATTTGCAAAGATGAGTGAAGCCTATTTCTGGCTGAAGATGTGAATAGATGTCAAGAAGTTTGTTGACAGGTGCAGGATTTGTCAGCATTCAAAGGGAAGGAAGTGGAATGCAGGATTCTATCAATCCTTACCCATACCCGAAAGACCGTGGGATGAAATCAGCATGGATTTTGTATTAGGATTGCCGAGGACACAAAGAGGACATGATTCGATCTTTGTGGTGGTCAACAGGTTCTCAAAAATGGCACATTTTATACCATTCCATAAGACCAACGATGCAACACATATCGCAAATTTGTTCTTCAAGGAGATTGTTAGACTTCATGGTTTACCCAGAAGCATTGTATCAGACAGGGATACAAAGTTCATTGGACATTTCTGGAGGACACTCTGGAAGAATATGGGAACTAACTTAATGTTCAATTCTACCTATCATCCACAGACAGATGGGCAGACAGAGGTGGTCAATATAAGTCTTGGAGATTTACTCAGAAGCCTAGTGACAGAGCACCACAACAACTGGGACAATGTGTTGCCACAGGCAGAGTTCGCGTACAACGATTCAGTGAATTGAAGTACAGGAAAAAGCCCATTTGAAATTGTATATGGCAGGCAGCCGAGAGGAGTATCTGAACTCAGGGATTCAGAACAGATAATCACAAAGAGTGCAAACGCTGAAGAATTCGCAGAAGCGATGGAAGAACTTCACAACAGAGTGAAACAACGATTGCTGGAGTCGAACCAGGAATACAAGCGTAGAGAAGATCAACATCGGAGACAAATTCAATTTGAAGTTGGTGATCTAGTTCTGGCACATCCGAGGAGAGAAATATTCCCAAGGGGAACATACAACAAACTGAAAATGAAGAAAATTGGGCCATGCAGAATCCTGAAGAAACTGGGAGAAAATGCTTATGAGATTGAATTGCCGGATGACATCGGAATATCTCCGACATTCAATTTTTCAGACTTATATCCATATAGGGATGAAGAAGCAGGAACTGGAAATGATGAGCAGCCATAGATTCAGTGGCAGAAGCAGATGCCGATTGCAGAAAGGCCGCAGATGGAGCGCATACTTGACAAGAGAGTCAGCAAAAGAACCAGACGGAAGCAATACTTCGAGTATCTGGTGAAATGGAAAAATCACCCAATGGAGGATGCCAGCTGGGAGACATAAGCACTTATCCAAAAGCATGGACAGACCGTGCAGGAGCTCATGGACAGGAGCCCATGAATATTTTCAAGCTGAGGAGTATGATGCAGGAGCATCGCCAACTCAGCAAGCGTGGAGCCAGCGCATGTGTTTTTAAACACATGACATATAAGATTGATAACTCTTTTTGAATTTTCATTTAAGATGAAGCACCATATCCTTCAATGAAACATTTATGAAGGAGCGCCTATTGTATTGTATCAGACCTCGAGCCATACGCTCTTATCTGAAATAGATAGGAGGCATTTAATCTAGTTAATGCAGGTAGATAGATGTTTAAGTCTAGATTAGACAGTTTAGAGTTCGAGAGGGAAAACGGATATAGACACCCTCCTTTGTACATTATTCAAGATTCAGATTATTCAGAAGCATTCAGAAGAGAGAGCAAGCAGAGAAATTGTGAAGAACACCCATGTACATATGTTTTGAATTAATAGAAGAGAGTCTTTGATTCAACTTCATGGCTGGTGTTATTTCTCTATGTGTATTGTTCATGTACTCATGAATGTTTGATTCTGGTGATGCATTTGCTTTGAATATGCTATGCATGTGATTTCAGGGTTTAAACTGAAATCTGAGAGAAGAGAATTAGTTTCAATTGTTTATCTGTCTGAGTCAGGAGATTCCTGCATAGAGTGCAGTCGAATTCATCCGCATAGAGTGCGTTGATGAAGGCTCAGAAGTTAAACACTTATTCTCATTCACCCAGAAGTTATAAGATTTTTGAGGAAGCCGTGTGAAGAGTGCATAGGCAGAGTCAGAGGTCTCAGTTGTTAAGCTGAGCAAAAGAAGGCCGAGACTACTGTGGCCGGAGGTGCACAGAGTCTGAGAGACCCAACACTTTGAAGGGTGTTGAAGGTCGGAGCACCAGAAGTGTGCGCAAGGTCGTTGAGAGAATCAGAGTTGATAAGCTTAGGAGGTATAACACCTTCGTGACAGTAGTTGAAGGGAAGCATAGGGGCCGTGCCAAGGAGGGTTCAAGCAAAGAGTTGCAGGCCCAAGCATCAGAAGACAAACAAGTGCTGAGAAGGAATACTTAGCCGTTCTCAGGAGATCCTCGAGAGGGAGGAATCGACGGTCAGGATTCACCGAGAGAACTAGCGAAATCCCGCCAGCCGTCAGATCGTGCGGAGTTGCTCAGGATTTAAGCCGAGCGAACATAGGAGGAGTCATCGGGATATTGGTGATATCGGGGTTTCATAAGGTAAGAGAATCAAGACCTTGAAAGTCTCGAAATCCTGAGAAAGGATCTCAACCGTTGATCGGCAGAACATGTGTCAAGGAGCCAGGGAGCATCGGGGTTCAGTCCATCGGGATATCGGGGTTTTTGAGGACGTAGAAATATCACATCAAGAAATCGCGATTCGCGATTTTCCGATGAGCGTTTTGGACCGTTCATCGTCAAGGACACGTGGCAGAAGATCTTGGCAAGTCGGCGTTTGGAGGCATCGGGGTTTCCAGGGTTGTGAAACACTTGCATATTGAAATCGCGATCGGTGATTTCCTAACACGGTCAGAACCGTTGATCGGGGGAGGACACGTGGAGAGAGATCCCGAGGAGTCGGGGTTCGACATTTCGGGATTTCTGGAGTCGAGTGCATTGCGTAAGTTGAAATTGCGATCCACGATTTCCCGATAGGGTTAAGACTGGTAGAGGAGAACAGGTGTCGGAGGATTGAGCCTTGCCTTGAGGAGAGGACAGGTGGCATCGGAGATCAGGGATCGAAGATTCTAGGAGTGCAAGTTCTTCTCATTGCAAACTTGCGAACTCCGAAATCCCGATAAGTGGGGAAGGACACGGTCACGGGGGTTGGCAGGTCCCATGCTGAAAGAGTTAGCCTGAGGGGCTAAAGGGTGCAGAAGGTGCCATCGGAGCTCGAGAATTGGGAATACGAGAGGTAAGGAACTTACGACCTCACAAGTGTCGATTTCCCAACGAGAGTTTCCCCGATAGAAGCAAAGAACACGTGGGTGAATGTTCATCGGGTTTCGGGGTTTCGTAATACCCGGTTTTCACGAGAGCAGAACTCGCGATCTCGCGAGGTCCGATTTCCCGATATAATACAGGGGAGTCATAAGGATAATTCTGTGGGTAGAGAAAATCCCTGATAGGGGATTTGGAGAGCGTTTTAGCTCTTCGGGCCTGGGGAAGAACAAGGTCCTGGTGTTGCAGACGTGTTCTGGGTGGCGCGTTTGCATCATTCCTCGTGTACATCTAAGACATATAAGATAAGAATTCAAAATCATTCATTTTGGAGTAGAAATAACTCCGAGTATCTGGCGAATATACTCAAATGCTTCCCGTGGAAGTGGTTCCCTTATGGTTAAATCCCTCACGGGAAGACGCTTTGTGGATTGAGTTATCCTAGAAGTATGGTTAGAGAACCCATGCTTATTTGTGGAATAATGAGATGAACTCCAATGCATTTGTCAGTGAAACTATCCTATATGGATAGTTCTTTTCATTCCATTTCCGGTGGTATGTGGAACATCGCATAACTCCTCACGGTTAGAGAGTTATGGCCATGAGAAGTTGGAGAACCCAGGTTTGGGTAATGGACCCAAGTTTGTTTGATGGATAATAGTATGAGTTTTGATATATTTTCAGGAAATAATATTCTATATGGATAGTACATGTCATTCCATTTCTTTCTGTATGTGGAACGTCACATAACTCCTCATGGTTTGAGAGTTATGGCCTTACGAAGTTGGAGGACCCTCATATGTCATCTAGAAGCCCCAAAAGGTCAAAGTAGTCAAAGTGGTTT
>JZKD02S2144792.1:266779-292582 GCA_000966675.3 Picea glauca
TTTTGCAAACACTTTGACTTTTAGGGGCTTCTATATGACTCATGAGGGTCCTCCAACTTCACATGGCCATAACTCTCTAACCGTGAGGAGTTATGTGACGTTCCACATACCACCGTAAATGGCATGGAAAACACTATCCATTTAGGATAGTTTCACTGACAAATTCACTAACCTTCATCTCATTATTCCACAATTAAGAATGGTTTCTTTAACCATACTTCTAGGATAACTCAATCTGCAAAGTGTCTTCCCGTGAGGGATTTCACCATAAGGGGACCAATTTGGATTTCATCGATTTGTACTTATTATCAACATCAGGGTGACCCATACCATATACATACTGTGCACTCTGACCCATACCGTATACATATTATGAAGCCATGAGCATTATCAAAGTTTACCAGCCCACACTTGGGACCGAATACTCCCCACATCCCGACCAGTAGTGGCAAGAAGGTTAATAAATAATCCGTAATCAAATTATAAGTGGAAATCATGTTAATGAATAATATGTGTTAATTAGGTGCTCTAATGATCAACAGATGGAGAATGACATGCATGAGGGTTATAGTATTAAATTTTGACCTTTAATTTGGTGGACACGACTAAGAATATTCTTCTCTCATTAAATCTCACACACACATTGCATATTTTTCATTAAAAGACTAATTAATATTGAAGTTTTCAATAGGTATATGCCTCCAGCATAATTAATTTCATTATTTGTTATACATATATTGTGCTCCTACAATGCACAACAAGTTGATCTATTGACTGCTTAAATTACATATTTTAGATTCTCTTCCATGTTGGCTATAACATTGATGAGGAAGAGAGTAAGACCACATTTTGTAAGGTACCAGATCTATTATAATATCCAAAAACAAAAACATTGTAAAGAATAACAGTGAAACAACATAATATATGAAACCACAGTACCAAAATTATACCTTTATTGATAGGAAAAAATGTTCACTTGCCTCTTTGAGGGGGTAACCTCCAGCAGAGCAACGCTCTATTACAATAATTCTCAAGACAAAACTTCTCATGACTCATACTCTTATTTATAAAAAACATATCTTGTAAAGATCATTCTAGAGGAATATCCTTCTATAAGATGAAGCTTCTATTACGTCTTCTTACATTGACTTATTCCAATTTATTCAATAGGCCTTATTAACTAATGTCGACCTTTATTACATGGAATAATATTATTCTATCTACGTGAGGGGTTAGGGAGGTTAGGTCCCTAACATGACCTCCCCCTTGAAAAATAGTCATTTCATCAAGACTTTAGATGAGTAAATTGTTACAGAATGGTAGTCGGCTCCCAAGTTTCATCTTCGAGAGTTGTATCTTTCCACTGCACTAACACTTCCTTGATGATGCAAAGACGACGCTCGCATTGGTCCAATACTGCTTGTGGTTGCAACCAAATGGAACCTTCTTCATATAGCTCAAGGATACTAGTTTTAGTTTGGCACTTAGTACCAATCACCTTTTTTAATCATGAGACATGAAAAACCAGATTGAGCTTAGAATGACTAGGCAAAGCTAACTAGTAAGCCACCTGCCCCACTCACTTAAGAATTCTATAAGGACCATAAAATTTGGGAGAAAGATTCTGAAAATGGTATGTTTTGAGTGAAGTCTACTTATAGGGTTGCAGACGAAGAAACACTTGGTCCCCTTCAAAAAAATTTCGTTCGGAATGAACTTGATCTGCTTGTTGCTTCATGAGATTCCGAGCCATGGAAAAAATTGTTCTAAAGGTACGGAGAATGGCCACATGAACTACAAGATCGTTTTCAACCTCTTGAACATTTGATACACTTGGAATGTAGGAGAGAATGATGGTGGATTTTGTCGATATAATGCTTCAAAAGGAGTCATGCAATTATTTGTATGGTACGATGTGTTGTACCACTATTCAACGAGGGGTAACCACTGAGTCCACTAATTTTATTGTTCAGATCAACAACACGGAAAATAGGTTTCCGAACACTTGTTGACAACTTCTGTGTGGCCATCATTCTAGGGATTATATTCAGTGTTGAGATGCAATTGGGTTCCCTGAAGAAGAAACAATTCTTGCCAAAAATTAGTGGTAAAGTGGGGTCTCGATCAAATACAATAGAATGAGGCATGCCATGAAGCTTGAAGACATTATCTATGAAAAGTTGAGATATTGTGGATGCTATGAATGGGTGTTGGAGAGAACATAAATGAGCATATTTGGAAAGATGATCAAATATCACCATGATGACTGATTTATTACCCAATGTAGGCAAGCCAACAATGAAGTCCATAGAAATATCCTGCCAAATAGTTGATAGAATCGAGAGTGGTTGGAGTGTTCCCGTGGTATTGATTGTTTCTACCTTATTCCATTGACATACATCACAATAAAACACAAAGGTGTGGATGACCTATTTCATACCATCCCAGAAAAAAAGAGTGTTTGACCCTTTCATATGTTTTGGTGAACCCTGAATATCCGGTTGTGGGGGAAGCATGAAGCTATGAAAGCACCTGAGATTTAATTTGCGACTATTTTTTGAGATACAAACGACCTTTGTAGTGAAGCTCATTATTGTTCCAAGAGTACCCGAGAGAAACTGAATAATTGTCTTGCAACTGTTGGATAAGGCCAAGAATTTTGGGGTCTTGCAACCATTCTTGGTGAGAAGCTTGGAGTCAATCTGGTACAATGAAGGAGAGATACAAAAGGGATCCTTCATCTTTATAATTCTGGGAAAGAGCGTCAACAACCACATTTTATTTTCCCTTCTAAATTATCTCATAATCATATCCAAATAGCTTGGTGACCCATTTTTGTTGCTCCGGGGAGGAAATTCGTTGTTCCAAAAAATGCTTGTGGCTCCGATGATCAATTTTAATTTGAAAGCATTGGCCCAACAGATGAGGATGCCATAGATCCAAAACATGCAGAATAGACAACCTTTCCTTTTCATATATTGATTGGACCAGATGGCGCTTTGAAAGTTGTTTGTTGGTGTGCCAATTCTTGATTGTTCTTCTTTCATGAGAACTGTGCCAATTCCTTTCCCAGAAGCAACACATTCCAGGACAAAAGTCTTTTTAAAGTCAGGAAGGGCCAGGACAAGAGTTGTGCACATAGCCTCTTTCAAAGCATGGAAGGCTTGATCAGCTTTAGGAGTCCAATTGAAAGCATTATTTTTAAGGAGAGCAGTGAGAGGTGTTGCAATTTTTCCATAGTTCTGAACAAATTTGCGATAATATCCCATTAAACCTAGAAAACCACACAAACTCCTTAGAGTTTTAGGACAAGGAAAATACTACATGGATTCAATTTTCTTAGGATCCACCCTGACACCATCCTTGCCCACAATATTGTTAGCCTCATAATCCTAAATTTCTATAGTATAAGTATTTTCTAGATTAAATGTTTTTAAGAAATTAGTTTATTCTAGTTTGTTAGGATAAGGATACCTAGCTTCTATGTAAAGGACACCTATCATACTCATGTGATTATGTGATTGGTTTTTCTCCTAGTTTTAGTTTAGAGTTGAGTTATATAAACTAGCTCTTTCTTCAAGTGAGGTTAAGGAGTAGATTATGAGTTCTCACTTCAGATTGTAATCACTTTTTCCTTATCAATAAAATTACGCGTCTGAGGAAACTTTGTCAACAAATATGACCCAAATACTCTACTTCTGAAGATCCAAAGGCACATTGAGATTGTTTGAGGAAACGTTGGTGCTGAGAAAGGAGATGGAGAACTTGATCCACATGCGAAATATGGGTTTTCCATGTTTTACTATATATGAGAATATCATTAAAGAAAACTAAGACAAAATGATGGAGAAAATGATGGAATACATGATTCATGAGACTTTGGAAAGTGGAGGGGGCATTGCATAGGCCAAAGGGCATGAACAAGAACTCATAGTGGCTCTCATGAGTTTGAAAGGTCATCTTGGAAATGACATCCTCTTTCATACACATCTGGTGGTAACCAGAATGAAGATCAAGTTTAGTAAAGTAGTGATCACCACTCAACTCATCCAATAGATGATGAATGACAAGAATGAGAAACTTGTCTTTGATGGTGAATTTGTTGAGAGAACGAAATTCAGGACACAGGAACCACATGCCTTCTTTCTTGAGGACCATGACCATAGGAGAAGAATAGGGGTTGGTACTAAGGAAGATGACACCCACGTCAAGAAATTCTTGAACAATTTTCTCAATTTCATTCTTCTAGGCAAAGGGATGATGATACAGGTGAACATTGGGAGGAAGACTACGCATAACTAGAGGACCAGAATAATCATGAACACCATGGGAAGGGGGAAGGACATGGGGAGTAGAAAATATAGTGTGGTGTTTGGAAAGTATAGATTGGAGGCTAAGATGCACATATGGTGTCTCAAGTGCTTGAATGACATTGAGTTGGGAAATAATGTCAGAATGGCCTTTTTTGAGGAGCTTTTGCATTCGATGGGAACTTATGATCTTGGGGGAGCCTACTATGATGCCTTAGAACTTATATTGTTGTCCGTCATGTTGAAATTGCATGGTCAATTCCTTAAACTCTGTGAGGATGAGATCGAGAGAGTGTAACCATTATGCACCTAACACAATGTTACAACCACCCACATCGATAGAAAACATATGAGATTTCAAGTTGTACTGGCCAATTTGGAGACACACATTTTCACAATTCCCCCCACATTTCATGGAATCTCCATTGGCAATCGTGATTTGAAAATTGTTGAGTGCATGGATATAGAAAAGGGTTTCTTGAGTATTGCGTTGATGAATGAAATTATGAGTGATACCACCGTCAATTAGGATGATGAACTTATGTTTTTTAATGTAGTCAGTTAGCTTGAGGGTTTGGGGAGAAGAGAAGCTAGTGAGTTCATTCAAGGAAATGACTGGTTCAACTTCTGGTGGATCAGATGGCGGAGTGATAAGAGCTGGCTCAGGTAGATCGACTACATGAGAATCCTCGATCTCATCTTCAAAACATCCTTAGAGATTTCCATGAACAACTTATGTTCCTTACACTTATGCCCCCAAAAATATTTTTCATCACAATTATAGAAAACACCTTTGAGTTGGTGTTCCACCATTTATGCCCGAGTTAATTTTTGGATCTTGAGAGGGGTGAGATGAAGGGTAGGAGTGGTAGGGTGAGGGTGCGAAGGGAAAGAAGGTTTACGATATTGGGAAAAACCAACATGTTGGGAATCCTTGGAACTTTGAATAACTGCCAACCAATTATGGGGGTGAGTCATGAGGACTTGGGATCGGATGTCATCCTTGAGGCCACTAATAAAGCATCCTCATAATTTTTTTATCAGACATGCCCTTTGTTGTGAAAGCTAATTGCTCAAATGCAGCTATAAAATCTTCCATTGTACTTGATTATTTCAATTTGGTGAGATGGCCCAAGGAGTGTGTATCAGTTTCAAAGCAATTATAAAGTTCAACAAAAGCTGGGTCCAAGCCACATATCCTTGGCATGATTTTTGACATCGTTTCCACCATTGTCAACATTCAAGGTCCAAATAAAGGACACTGTAACGAAGTTTTGCCAAGTCATCAGTGATGCCATGAAAGGAGAAGTAGTGTTCCATTTGAGTGGCCCAACCAATGGGATATGAACCATCAAATTTGGTCACCTTCACTTATGGAAGATGTATATCACGATGAAAAGGGTTGGACTGAAACTATTGGGAATTGGAGGAAGTAGTACCTTCGAGGTTAGAAGGTTGGTCAGATGAGGAAGGGATTCCTGAAATGGGTATTTTTTCCAGGACCTTTGATCCATTTGGATGTCAGTGGCCTCCCACCTATTCCAACTAGCTCATTTTGGCATTTTTCTAGTTTGGTATTTTTTTCCTAGTTTTCGGGTCCCTAACTTATGGGGCCATTTTGTGGCTCTAAACAACGTCTTTAGGGATCTCCACAGTCAAATAGTAAAATAATTTTCATTTTGGAGGCAACATGTGTAGTCCTTGGATAGACCTTTCCAATGGGCTATTGTGCGCCTAAAATGAAGATCGTATGCAAAAGTTACGACCCCGAGAAGTTGATGTACTAACTTACCCCAATGGGGCCCACATGACTTTTGGCGCTTCATCTCCTAGGGTTAGGTTTTTGTATGTCTAGGGTTTTTGGAATTCTTGTTTATTGTAAAAAGGCATTCAAAGCCTCATTGTAATCATCTTCTTGCGAATGAGTGCAATTGTCACATCTCTTCTCAGAGATAAGCCGCCACCATTCTAGCAAGCTTGTTTTCCACTAAATTTTACAGTTTCAACTTATTTCCTTATTTAATAGAATTTTTTTTACTGTATCTATGTTATTCTATCTAATCATATTTTAATAATCTTATTCATTTCGTTCTGCTCATAAAATCTGGATCAATGGTATCAAAGCGGTCTTCTCCTTGTCGTTTTTAATGCATGTCCCCAACGCGGTCAGGGTACAAAGAATTGGGTCTCTATCTTGTTTCTCTTAAGGAAAAAATACCTTGCAAGCCCAAGCGTCATCTCATGGAGGGAGAAAATAAAGAGGACGAGACATGAGATCCTTTCAAAATGTTTCTTGAGGAATCCCTCACGCAATCGAGGAACGAGATGATGGATAGTTTCACACAAATCCTTCAACGGCTACCAACAAGCGATGCATCTTCCTCGAGTGGAGGTGCCACTCTCTTCAAGGTACAAATAACCTTTGATATTCCTATATTTGAAGTTTAGATAGACACATATTTTGTAGAAAAGTGGTTGAATATACTAGAAGGGTATTTTTCTGTCCATAACTTTTTGAATAGAGAAACAATTACTTTTGTGCTCCTCAAAGCCGCTCCCCATGTCAAAGATTGGTGGGAAAATTTCTTTGAGAAAAAGGAGATAGAGGAACCCTCATTATTTATAGTTTCGGTCACCTAGGAATCCTTCAGGGATGCTATTAAGGAACAATACTACGATGTCAGAAGTTATGATGACCTGTATACAAAATGGACCACATTGTGGTAAGAAAGATACCAAGAAGTGCACAAGTTCACAAATATTTTCCATACCTTGCGTACCAAGATGGGTATAAAATATTCTATGCAACATCTGGTGCTCAAGTATCGCGGTGCTCTACATCGATACATCTAGACCGAAATGGAATTCCTGGACATCTCATCCTTGGGCGTGGCCTATCAATATGTCAACAAAATCGAGCAGAAGCTCAAACAAAGGATGCAACAATTTGGGCCTGGGAACCCCGCACAACAAAAGCAAGGAAAGGGTAGCCCCAACCCGTAGAACAAAGGACACATCAAATATGGACAACATCAGGACAACCAGTCCAAGCTGCAAGAAAAGATGGACACTGAAAAGAGAAAGAATGATATCAGGTAGTGGCGCGACTTCCATAAGAGCCCCTGGCATAACACTGTTGATTGTCACTCCATCGATTCTCTCCTAGGAATATCCCTATGATACTAAGTGGGATTTTTACTTGATATCCACTTTACCTTCTGCATTCAGCTTCTTCTTAAATAACCATTTTCTACCAACATATTTTCTTTTATTTGGCAACTTAACCAAATCCCAAGCCTCATTCTTATCCCAGAAATCCATTATTCAACCATGGCCTTTTTCCATAGTTTACTATCCTTTGAATCCACTACTTCCATAACAGATTTGGGATCATCATTAACAATGGAAAAAAACAAAATTAGCACCAAAATCAAGTTGTCTATACCTTTCTTGTTGTCTTCTTTCCCTCATTGATCTCCTCAATACTAGAGTATGAGGTTCTTCTTCTTCTTATTCATCTTATTCTGTTGAGTTAGATTTTGCATCATCCAACTCAAACTATATTTTCTCAGGTTCTTCTTCCCTGGGTAGGATTTCCTATTCGGGAATATCTTTAACCTATTTAAAGACAACACCCTAACTATGGACAACCTTCTTAGTTTATGGGTTCCAAATGTTATACCCTTTTATACCATCTTTATAACTAATAAATATACACTTTTCAACTTTATTATCCAACTTACTCATATTTTCCTTTGGAACATGTACATAAGCATCACAACTAAACACTCCGAGATCTTCAAGAGAGGGTTTCTTACAAGTCCATAACTTATGCATATTTTTGTCCACCAATGCTAATGAGGGTGATCTATTTACCAGGTAAGATGCAATACCCACTCCCTCTGCCCAGAATTATTGCCCTAACCTGATACCATTGAGCATGCTCCTTGCTTTTTTCATCAGCTCCTATTCATACTTTTTGCAACCCCATTCTATTGAGGTGTGTATGGAGTAGTCTTCTTCCTTTCTATACCACATTTCTTACGTAAGTCTTCGAATTCATTCTCTCAAAATTATCCACCATTGTATGTCCTCAACACCTTTATTTTCTTCTATGTATGATTCTCCACAAGAACCTTAAACTCTTGAAATTTACCAAATACCTCATATATCTTCCAAGAAAATAAATCTATGTGTTCCTTGAGAAATCATCCATGAATGAAGAAAAATACAAATATTTACCTAATGATGGAATGATAATAGGTCCAAACACATCATTATGTATCAATTCTAAGATTGCCTTTGCTCTTGTAGCACTAGATGAGAATCTTACCTGATTATGTTTACAATATATGCAAAGTTAAAAAAAATTGAAATCTAGTTTGCAATCATACATGCCATCAACCATACCTTTAACATGTAATGCTCAGATTCCCTTCTCTCCAAAATGTCCCAACCTTTGATGCCATAGAACAGTCTTCTCTCTAGGGATAATATACATATTATCTTCTTCATTTTTTTGCTCAGGGACAATAAAACGATTACACCCATCAGTATAAGTTCTTCACAACTACTTGTATAGATTTCCACATAAAACTCCCCTCATCAACACCATTTCTTTGCATACCATATTGAAATTTCCCTTTCCCAATAAAGTATCCACCCTACATCATCCATCTTACTTACAAATATTAGGATCCTGGCTAGATTTGGAATGTGCAGAACCCTGGGGAGAGTTCTAATCCTTCCATGTTTCAGCAACAACTTAACCCTTCCATATCCCATGATTTTTGTTGTTGAGTCATCTCCTAGGAAGATATCACCACCATCATACTTTTCAAATTCACAAAACCACTCCCTATGAGGAATCATATGAAATGAATCACCTAAGTTAATAAACCAGATACCATGATCTGCATGTGTACCTATAGATGATAGTTAAACATCACCTCCTTATTATGTGGAGGTTTTTTCCTCTGTGGAAGAGGCATCATCAAATCCATTTTCTTTATCAACAATCTTCGACCTGCAATCTTTCTTATAACGCTCAACTTTACCACATTTTCAACATTTCCTCAAATATTTCCCTAGATATTTAGATCTACCTTTATATTTATATCCCCCTCCTGAAGACATATTTTTATTTCTATATTGGGGACGACCTGTTACAAAGAAACCATATGTGATCTGACTATCCATGTTTTCTACCTCATCTCTTCCTATAATAAGGAGGCAACTACATCCTCAAACTTCAATGCAGAGTTAGTGGTACTACCAATTTCTACAACCGGATTACCCCAGGAGTCTGGAAAATAACATAACAAGGTAATGCACTTATCTTCTTCCACAATATTAATAGCAACATAGACAAGTTGACATACCAGAGTATTGAAGGCATTTAGATGCTTTGTCACAAAATCTACATCTTCCATCCTAAGATAATACAACCTCTTTCGAAGAAACAATTTACTTACCATGGACTTTGACTTATACAAATTCTTTAACTTATCCCATAGTTCCTTGGCTGTAGATTCTCCCGAGACATTCAGTAACACCAAATCTTGCAGGCAGAGTCAAATTGTACGCCTTGCTCTTATTTCTAGCTTCTCCCAATATTTTTCCAATGTACTGATAGGTTGTGTACCAGGATCCACAATGATCCATTGTCCTTTTTCTACAATAAGGTCATCCATAGTGAGCTTCCATAACTCAAAGCTTTGACCGTTAAATTTCTCAATCTCGATTCTAGAATTGCTCGCCATGCTCTTTCAACACACAAACCACCACTGCAAGTTCCCACTGAACCCAGTTTTATCATAGACCCGAGATAAACTTGATCTATCATAAACAAGTCAAAACCTTAATAATAAAGACGCCCCCCTAAAGTGAAAAACGAGCTCTAATACCACATGTATGTTTTAAACCCATGAAGTAAAACTATGCATACATATTCGTTAAGAAACACAAAAATTAATTTAACAGATCATTCACATAGTACACAAAGATTTATGTTGGAAACCCTTAACCAAGAGAAAATTAGCCTTCCTTGGTGTTTCACCTCTCAACTCTTCATTGTATTAATTTCACCATTCACAATAAATTATATACATATTTTTGTTCTACAACACATGTATTCCAATAGAGGATGAACACCTTCAGTAACCACCCACACAACCAGATCAAAGATCAACACACTGATATTTTTACGTGGTAAAACCCCGGTGGGGAAACATCCATGATGCCAACCAACATGACCACTTGAAGCAATTTATTAATGAAAAAGAAAACATTATAGATATATTTACAAGATATTTTCTCACAATCGATCATCGAAAAATGACCCTCCATGCTCTTTAAATAGAGATCATGGACCAATCAGGTGTTAAGCCATGGATCAATGTAGTCATTAATATCAAGAAGAATATGATATGTCGGATCACTCTATCTCAGGAACATATCATGACCGTCAGATTACCTAACTACAAATGCATACTAAAGTAACACACTTTTACCTAACACAACACATTAGACTAGGTTGATCTTAACTAAATCCTAAGTGTCTAAATATCAGGCGACATAATAGGAGAAGGAAGGAGGCATTAGAGCCTATCCCCCCTTAATGAAAACATCCCAAACTCCTAACATAGATCGAAGTTTGGAAAAATTCACTTCTATAAGAGACTTTTTGAAAATGTCTGCAACTTGATCTTTTGTAGGGAAAAATAACACTTAAATAACTCAATCATGAATGAGTTTTTTTATGAAGTGCACTTGTATCTCAATGTAGTTTTTAAAATTATGTTCAACTAGATCTTTGGTTAGCTTTATGGCACTCCGATTGTCGCACCAAAGGATGGTTGGATGCTATTGTTGGAAGACAAACTCTAAAAGGATTTGTCGAAGCCACAAGGCTTCTTGAATTGCATTAATCATTGTTCGATACTCTACTTATGCTGAAGAAAGAGAAATATCCTATTGTTTCTTACAGTCCCAAGTGACAATTCTTGAACCAAGGATGAAAACATAACTTGCAGTAGAATTTCGATCATCAAGGTCGATGGACCAATCTGAATCAGTGAAACCAACCAATAAAGGAGTCCCCCCTGAGTTGTAATGTAACCCAAACTAAACTGTACCTTGGACATACCAAAGTATCATTTTAGCTACTTTCCAATGGATTTCATGGGGTGTTTTCATATACTGGGCAACAATACCAACATCAAAGAAAATATCAAGACATGCATGAGTCAAATATAAGAGGCTACCAACTAACTGACGGTACAAAGTGGCATCAACTTCGAGAGAAGTACAAGTGGAAACAAGTTTGAATCCAAACTGAAAAGGAGAAGGGGCTATTTTAGAATCTTCCATGTGAAAGCGACGAAGAAGGTCACAATCATACTTAAACTAGGAAATAATGATTCATTCCTTGGTTTACAATACTTGGAGGCCAAGGAAATATTGCAAAAATCTTAAGTCTGTCATTTCAAATTTCTTCTTAAGGTAGGTTTTCACATGGTTTAAAATTTTAGGGTCACTACCAAGGAGGATAAGGTCATCAACATAAATAACAAGTGTTATGATATGCATTCCTACTTACTTGGTATATACATTAGGGTTAGAATGGCATCTAGAAAAGTCGGTGTCAAGAACAAAGCTTCCCATTTTGGCATACCATGCTCGAGCTTGTTTAATACCATAAAAAAGATTACTTAAGGAGAAAAACAAGGCTTGAGTCATTCTAGACATATCCAGGAGGTTGTTCTATGTAGATTTCTTCTTGCAAACCCCCATGCAAGGAGGAAAATTTGAGATCCATTTTATGGAACTCCCATTTATGTGAGGTTGCAATGGATAGAACAAGGTGGATGGAATTCATTTTGGTGACGGGGGAAAAGGTTTCATTATAGTCAATGCCTTCAACTTGAGATAACTCTTTGGAAACCAATCGAGCCTTATTTCTTTCAACACTTCCATCTGATACATAGTTTTGTACAACCGTTTACATTTGACAAGTTTTCTTCCGTTAAATAACAATACTCTTCATTCATTGTTGTATCCCAATCTGGATGACCTCAAGCTTATGCATATGTCTTTGAATGACGAGTATCTGAAACTTGAGCCAAAATAGAAGAGGCTCATTGGAACCGTGAATGTGTTTGATGTTGATCTGAAGGATCTCCGACAAGATCACTAGTTGCTACTCGAGTTGAATGGACCCGTCTAGGAAGTAATGGAATTGGTGCAGGTTCATATTCAATGGACTCATCTAGAGGAAGGTGAGTAGGTGGAGGTGGATTTCCATCCTCACTATTATCATATAAAGAAGAATATGCCATAGTAGGAACCAAAGATGGCACAAGCACCAAATATGGCTTGTAGGCCGAAAAAGGCACAAATGTTGAATTAGGCTCACAAGGCAATAGATTTTTATCAAATTTGATATCTATTCTAATAATAATTTTGTTAGAATGAGGTTGAAGAAGTTTGTAACCTTTGACATCTTCAGAATAACCAACAAAAATACACTTCTCACTTTTAGGTTGTAAAATTTTCCTTTTCTCATCAAGAATGTGAGCCCATGCTACACTGCCAAATACATAGAAGTGGCTTATATCTGGCTTAATTTTATTCTATGCTTCTTCTGGTGTTATATTTTTTAGAGCCTTTGTGGGAGTGTGATTTACTATGTAATTTGCATAGTTAATGGCTTCCTCCCAATAATTAAGGCGTAATCCCTTAGATTGGATCATACAATTAGCCATTTATTTTAATGTGTGATTCTTTTTCTCAACAACACCATTTTGTTGTGGTGTATATGGAACAATGTGTTGCATTTGGATGCCTTGTGTAGTGAAGTAACTTGTGAAATTGTTGTTCACATATCCTCATCCATTACTTGTTCTTAACATTTGAAGTTAATGTCCAAATTGTTTTTCTACAACGGCCTTATAGGACAAAAACTTGTCAAACACTTCACTCTTAAGTTTTAAGAAGTAAGCCCAAGTGCGTTTGGAGAATTTATCATTGAAAGTTAAGAAATACTTGCACCCAAAAAAATAATGAGAAGAAAGTAGACCACACAAGTAATTTTTAACAAGCTACAAAGGGGCCAAGGCATGCCAAGAGGCACATTTGTCAAAATTGTCCTAATGATTTTTGTGGAGAACAAAACCCAAAAAAACACCATCTCTACAAGTAACAAGAGGAATACTACTCACTATATGTCAATTAAATAGTTGTTGCAATGAGCGATGGTTTAGATGACCAAACCGCTCATGTCAAAGTTTGCTCAAGTCATCACTATGAGCAACAAAAACTAATGGAAAATATGATGACCCAAAGTTGTCAAACTTGAACAAACTAGCAATATCATCAGAAATTCCAGTTGCGAGAACATGCTTAGGATATTTTAAATCCTTAATTACGACTTGGTGAGGTGAAGACTATGGTTTTACCTTCACCTGAATTAGTAATTTAATATACTGATAGAAGGTTGTAGGAAATATTTGAAACATATAATGCATCATTGAAATGACCATTATCTACATGAATTGTTCCAAACCCTACAACACTAAGAGATCTATCATCACCAACAAATATTTTCTTGGTGTTACATTCATTTAGAGAAGAAAATATAGCTTTATCCTTATCCATATGACAAGATTCTCTAGAATGAATAAACCACTCATTAGAAGAAGAAGTAGAAGTAGAAGTTGCATTGAAGGAGAAACCAAAAGCAGAAAGTGCATGTCCATGAGAAGAAGAGTTAGAAGAAGAATAATCAATACTAATGTTGTACTTCTTCATCGCTGCTTCTAAATTTTCTATCTTCTCAAAACATTTGGACTCCACATGACCATATTTCTCACAAAAGTTGCAATGTCTCTCAATCTTCTTATTTTTAGATTTTTCTCCCTTTTCATCATTATGAGCGGAAGTTGGATGAGAGGGTTTGGGAACCTTATTTTGCTTGTTGTTGTGGAAAGTGTTGAGGAAAATATATGAAATAGTCTTATTTAAGAATTTTCAGATCTTTCTTGGCTAAGGCAAGATATACGGGAATATCACCCTATGTTTATAGCCTCAAAATTTGTTTCGTAATCCACAAGTATTAGTTACAAGGACTTAGGCTGATTTTAAAAAAATAGAAGATTGTTGTAAAATTCAACATTTTTATATAATTTTATGAATATAACAGATGCAAAAGTAAATGTGGAGACAAAAGAAAAAATACCAAGTCACATATTAACACAGATGAGACAGAATAGAAATAGCTTATTTCATTCCAAGAAATCAAAAAAATCGTTCTCTTTACAAAAATCCCTGAGGGAGTTTGGACCAAAGTCAAACTTAGATGTCCCCGATGAAAACCATACAAAAGGACTTCTGACAGAAAGTAAAAAACTGAACTTTAAAAGCTAGATCAGCTTGCCACATATTGATGCCCACTCGACTCTACACAATATCCTTTATCAGTCATGAAATTTAATTCATAAACAAACGTGTCTACACAGACTATCAAAGATAGATCAACACCTCTGAAAACAAGTGTCTGAATGATGTAATTCATCTTTGAATCTTGTTGTATACAATACGACCCTGTTGTCATAAAAGATAATTAGGTTTTTAATGAATTGAAGAATGAATGAAAACTGAACTATCTCGATAAAACTCAAAAGAAAACCTTAGTATGTTTTCTCCTCCAATTCTCCCTTTGTTCTTCCTCTTCATTTTGCTTTTATGAATCCAAAATTAGTTGAGGTAGTTCAAATACTTCTTTTAGTTAAGTTAACTAAAAATCAACTAACTTTTTGTTAGGGGAAGAATTAATATAATAATAATAATAATAAAGGTCTTTTAATAAATAATAACTAGTAGGTGGGACCCCTTGTGAGTCCCTTTAGTTTCTTAACAAAAATAAACGTAACTAGTCAATCAATCAAACACATCCCTCCTTGTGGCTCCCATCATCATTATCATAATTTGAAAATTAAATATCAATGTTATTTTAAACCATATCCAAACATATAATATCCAAAATATCCAAAAATAGTATGTTGTCCAAAAACTTCAGCAGCCAACTGTTCTCAACAATCAATAATAAAATATACTCAAAAAACATATTTGTCACTTTGGGAGGCAATTTTCACTTTGTTGATGTTGTCTCCCTTTGACCTTCCTGAATTAGCCTTAGGCTGCGTGGAGCGTTTAGGATTGATCTCACTGATGACATGAGAACAATCATCTCTCAAGTGCATGCGGGATGAAATGGATTTGGTTGAATCAATTGAGGGAGAGGAGGGGTAAGCAACAACTTTTCCTTTATCATACGTGTGGTGGGCTTTGGTTTTGAGTCTTTTTCTTGTGTGGGAAGACTGTACAGGTGAGTGTGCAGTGGTAATTTGTACATTTGGGTTAACTGGTGGAGGAGGGGAAGGTATAGACAAATTGGGCCAACCACGATGTTGGGAGACTGCTGGGTCAACAATCTCTTACCATCTGCCATTCTCAGGGACTTCAGGTTGCAATATAACATGAGGGGGGACATGGATACCAGGGACATGTTGGGGTTGGAAGGGATGCCCCTCGGCCTAGGTTGGACTACCCCTTGTCCAATCCAATTGAAAAATCCATCTTGGAAGAGTTGGTTTAACTCTTTTGGATCTGCATAAAATTGTATCGAGAATCTTGGCTTTCTAGGCCCTGCATAAAAAAAAAATCTGCCTTGGGAAACACGACACCTACCTCGGGAAACATGTCATGTATTTAGGTGGTTTTTTCGGCACATGGTTTTTGCCGATGGTTTTCTATTTTCGGTTAAGGAATTAGGGTTTTGGACTAATCCAGGTCATTGGGTTAGGGTTTTGGATGCCGCTGGCTCCTATATGTATATTGTATTGTAAACAATGTAACACAATGAATGAATATAATATATGCTGGTTTTCCCGATTTGGGTTTCCAGGGGAAAAATCTCTGTGTAATGTTTGTATTTTCCATTGTATCTTTTCTGTTCTTTTATGAATATCTATTTACAATAGACATTGTACAAGGTTATAATTTACACTTTGTTCTAATTCCCTCTTCCCCTGTTATTTATACCATGGATTTCTCTGCTAAAGAAGCTCATTCTGTATGCAATTTTTACTAGAAACTAGCTTCTTAAACAAACCATACATGACATCTATTTAATATGAAACAAAGTTTGGCTCAGCAATCACATCAGACCCATGCAATCCAATCCATAAAATTCATTTAATACTTGTCAATGAGCAGGGGTTGAATACGAGTTATGGGATATCTGAGGGGGTTGTATTGAGTGGAAAGGTGATAAAATGAAAAAGAGTAAGAACATCATTACTGCTCAACAAATCATTAAAAAATAAATTGTGTTACAATAACAAAATCATATCAACTGTGACCCATCTTTGTGTCATCTTTTAATTGTTGTAATACAAAGTTTCCATTTAATTTTAATTTTAATTTTAAGAACAGGGCGTGCAAAGTGAATCTGGGATTGTGAGGGGATTTGTAATGAGTGAAAAAGGTGAGAAAATGATAGGGGATTTAATGGATATTGTTCATAAAAAAAATTAAATAATCAATAATCATAACTCTGTATTAAAAATAATCCAAAAAGCACCAACATTCACTGTTTCTCAATTGTATACCAAACTGCTTGTTGTTCTGATAATTAAATTTCCCAGAATTCCTTAATTTATAACAGTCTGTGCAATCACAAGTTAGAAAAAAAAATCCGTTCCATTCAACAGTCATGTTTAATAAAACATCAATCCTTTTTTTTTTCTTTAAAAAAAAAAAAAATGCACAATAGTATGATTGACATCTATCCCTGATAATCCTTAATGCACCACGATAATAATCAACATCCACTTTTTACCAATCAACAATCGGGCCCAATTAAAATATACATTGGTGTCTTTTCAAACACGAACATACTTCAAAATATGATCGATTATACACAGTCTTCATCATATCAATCACAAAATCTTGAAATGAAACAATAGTCAACCAAAACATAAACCCCGAGCCTTATCTCTGTGGGTTTACATTTCTTTTAAAACCATTGGTAATTCGCATGATGATTCCAATATAATACATGAAGTGAACAGAACCAAACTACACATAGGCATCATTTTTAAACTTGGAAGAACCCTGATCGGGCTTAGCAAAAACCACACGGGTGTTTCCATATGCAATCAAGACCACACTGGTTAAAACACAATGAGAGAAACCATAACGAATACAAAGACAACCCTCAACTGTGTGCAAGTGCATGTTTCATTCTTATTCAAACAATTTAACCATACAAGGACAAGACAAAGAATCGATGTTAGAGCATGTTTTTTAAAGACCTCCATAACCATTTCACTGATACCCAATACTAGACAGCCCCAGAAGGTGCCCGAGGTGAGAAAGGACAATGGAGTTTACATAAGGATATGTCAAAATCAAATACAAGGAAGCAACAAGAGTTCGTTCATATTTTAAACAACAACAGAAAGAGTTGATGGTCTTCCAAGACTTATATCAACCACAGGAAAAAATACCTTTTGAAAAAGACACAACAGTGAGCCACACAGTCTTACTTATTACTCCAAGTCCCGGACGAAACCAATGATCAACACCCAAGGAGGGAAAAGACAGGCAGATTAAAATCATCTAGTGCACATGGTGCATTTAACACTTGCAGAGGAGAGGTGAGGGTTAATTTAACAGTGGTAGTTATAAAAAAAAAACACATAGATATAACATCCATTTCCAATACTTAAGAGATGAACAAATTAACAACAAAACCAGTGAGGACACACTCGTCCTTTTGACATAATGCTCAGATACAACTTGTATCAATCCACAACCATATAGACATGTATTAACGTTAGGGCCAACCAAAACTAGATCTTGGGATACTTCGGTGAAAAGACAGTAAGAACAAGCCAACGACCACGAATCAGGTTTTGAAGAAAGAACACAACAACTGTTGGGAATTCCTCTGCGACTGGGTAAGGGTTACCACCATGACTATGAGGGAACAAGTTAACTGGCAGTAATACACAGAAAAAACCCTACATCATCAACGCAGAGCCATATTGTACCATTGTTCACTTATTATTCCACAGAGACCCATCATGATATTAAACTAACTGAGCAAACAACCAATGTGCAACTTAAAATACTCATTTCTTTACTTGCAATCCTAAACATTTACAGTCATCACAAAGAGCCATAACACACATCTACACAGTCGAAATTCTCAAGAACACACAGAATCCAAGCATCACTGAGCCATCATTTGGTTCATACAACAGATAATACATCATGGATGCAGAGGAAAAGAATCATACATGTGGAAATATGCTTAAATGGCGATTTGGATGAGCCTTCTTTCTTCCAAGAGACTAAAAATGTGGAGCTTCACAACCAATAGAGAGAAAAATTCAACAATGGAACAATGCTAGGGTGACGAGCGATAGGGAAAGTATGGAGTGACGTGTAGTAAATGCACGTTGCTTCCATCACCTGGTCCATTCAATTCAGAGTACGAGGTAGCCCAATAAGTATCACATTCACCAACAATTAAACCATATAACCAATGTGTATTCAATGCCAAACCATCATGAAATCTGCAACGATATCCATTACATAGTGCGCCACCGAATATAATTTACACGTTAACCCTTGCCATAACTCCATGACATAATACATATTAAAAATGTTATATGTGCCTCCATTAAAATCTCATGAAATTCGCATAGTCCACTAACCAACAATAGCATAATAATTAGGACTAACATTAATATCCCTTAACTTTTCCATTCGAACTTGCATATAGTCCTTTATCGTAGATCAAACATATAACTTCTTTCCGTTTGTTATACTTTAGGATCTTTTCAAAGGTTTTTTTTTTCTTTGTTTTGACCATGCTACCATTAAAATATCTCTTGCATATATGTGGCTAGGTAATCGATCATAAGGATTAGTGATAAGGTTAAATCATAGCAACTATAAATAACATGCTCCTCATAACCATAAAATTGTTTTGTATCGCAAAACGCATTCCACAAAAAATGCATCATCCACCTATTATCATGTCAAATGAAACCAAGACTGCATCGTAAAAAATGTAGGACTGTGTAGGTAGCATAAAAAAAAAAACAACAACATATATAATATGTCTATCCTTGTGCCTCTAGTCTACAAGAGGGTCCCACCTACTAGTATTATATTATTAGCATAGTTAAATAATAGGGATTTAGCAATACTTTGCAAGCGGAATTCATCGTTACGATTTTAATTGTCAACAAACTGGCGACTCCATAGGGAAATTTGTTTCCAACAGATTAAGAACTCATAATGTCTACTTTCACAAACCAAGTAACATCAGATCAAGAAGATATAAATCAGAATGATTATGCAATAAGGGGAAGTGAGTGTATTTAAGAAAAAATGACCGAGAATTTGGGAATAACTCATGGAAAGTGTTAAGTATGAGGGGGTTTATCCCTGTAAGCATAATCATTAAACTAAAAATTGTTCTTGACTTGAAGGAGAATTTTTTTTTCTGAAATTTCTCTTTCGAATCTCAAAATGGATGAATAAAAGGAAAGTAGAAGCGGGATACAACCAACTATCTCATAAAACAACAGTGAAAGCAGATAACAATTTCAATGATGCCTTCAAGGTGAACATCATGACAACCATGTAATATTGATTTCTATTGATTAACAATACTTTGCAGAAGCATTGATGTGGAAAAATTGATCCAACATTTTATTTTGACAAAAAATGAAGTCGAAAATAATAAAAAGAAAGAAATGCTATAACAGAAATGAAACAACAAAAATGAAATAAGCATAAATGAAATCACATAAAATGAAATAGAAAAAATGGAAAACTACTAATGTGAAAGAAAAAATGAAAAACTACTAATGTAAAAGCAGAAATGAAAACTACTAGTGTACATAAACATTCCAAATAGTGTTAAACTCTTCAAGTTGGTTCCACGTAATGTTTTATGTGGGAACTGTTAGTGCTATAGGAAAAAAATCACTCTTGTAATTCCTTTAGAATATAAGATTTTGCACCCAGGACAAAAGAAATCTTAAAAGGACCCAACCATCATTTTTCAAACTTTGAATGCCTTCCTCTATCAGCATGAGCTGAACCCCACAATAGTACCTTCTCATTGACTTTAAATTTGACAACTTTGACACTCTTGTTGAAATATTTTTTAACAGTATGTTGTCTTCTTTTTATATTACCCAAGGAAAACATCCTTTGCTCCTCTAAAGCCAAAAGTGCATTCATTATTTGAGAAACATCAGAAGAATTTGATTTTTCGACCTGTAGCATTAACCTTAAGGAGGAAAGTTCAGCTCAGTAGGCAGAATGACTTCTTGACCATAAACAAGATGGAAAGGAGTGCAACCAGTGCTCACCTTGGTGGTAGTTCGATCTACCCAAAGGGCATAAGTGAGGAGAGTGTGTCAGTGACGAGGCTTATCTTCGATGAGACTTTTGATAATTCTTACCAGATTATTATTGGTAGACTCGACCGACCCATTTCCTTAGGGGTAATAAGCTGATGAGGTAAAATGTTTAACCCCCAACTTAGCTAAAAATTGGGTCATCTTAGCAGAAATAAAAGTGGGACCATTGTCTATAATAATTTCCAAAGGAAGACCAAATCTGGAAAAAATATTATTTTCAAGGAAATAAATCACCTGCTCATCTTGTGAATGTTTAAGCGGAATAACTTCAACCCATTTTGTAAAATAGTCTATGGTTGTCAATATAAAGACTTGTCCTGTTGAAGGCGGAGGATTAATAGGACCAGTAAAGTCCAAACCCCATTTTGAAAAAGGAAAGTCCGGGAGGACAGGCTGTAAAGGCATGGCTGAAAGGTGTTCTTTCCCAACAATTTTCATGCACTTGTCACAAGATCTTGAAAAAAAATAAGAATCACGAAAGATTGAAGGCCAATAGTATCATTTTCTGATAATCTTAAAAGTAGTGGTTTTAGCAGAAAAATGACCTCCTATATGAATAACATAATTTGAAGAACCATGAGTTTCTTGCAACATTTTATGTGCTTCCTCATTGTTTACACAACGAAGAAACATACCATTGGCATATCTTCTAAACAAGAAGTCTCCTATAATAATGTACCTAGGAGATTCAAGACAAATCCTTCTTCTTTGATGAGTGTCTAAGTAATCTAGACGTCTTTGATTTTGAAAATAGTAAACCAAATTTTTATACCAAGTATGTTCAGACATAGGAAGGATTTGATTATAAATGTAGAATAGTGTTGATAGAGAACTATCATGTTCATTAATTTATTCACTAGTTTCAACATGCTGAGCTAAGTGAAGGGCTAAGTGACGTCCCTTGATGGTGTTAGAAGTCACGATAGTTAAATCATTCTCCTGGATCTTGGCAAGCCAATGTGAAATCTTCCCTGAAAGATAAGTCTGTGAGAGAAAAAACTTGACAGCGGGTAAAGGGACTTTTACCAACGTGTGCTTACCTAAGATGAAGTGGAAAAACATTTCAACAACTTTAACAAGGGAGAAAGCATGATTTTCAATAAAAGAATATGTAAACTCATCATCAGACAAGCTTTGACTCATGTAAGGCACTGGTTTTTCATTACCTTGGTCATCACCTTGCATGAGGATAATAGAAACCGCTTCCTCTGTGGCATTAGTATATATCATAAATTCCTTCTCAAAATCTCTCTTTGCCAAAACCGGTGCGGAACTGATTGCTTTCTTGATGCATATAAAAGCATTTTCGATATCATCTGTCCAAGAATAGGAATGATATTGCTTAAGAAGATTATGAATTGGCTTGACCATTACAACAAAATCAGGAACAAACCTATGGACAAAGTTAGTAACACCCATGAAAGCTTGAACCTCCTTCTTGGAAGTGGGAGTAGGAAGATTTAATATAGTGGCAATCCTTTCAGGATCAATGCTTATTTCCGAATCAGAGACAATGTGTCCAAGGAACTTTCCCTTGGTAACGCCAAAAATAGACTTCGAAGGATTTAGTGAAATGCCAAATTTCCTTCATCACATGAGAACTCTTTTAAGATGACCAAAATGATCTGATCGATTTTTAGAATACAAAGTTAAGTCATCAAGATAGATATGAATAGTCTTGCCAATCAAATCGTCAAAATCTATTTGCATAGGTCTTTGAAAAGTGGCACCTGCATTCGATAATCCAAAAAGCATATGTCCATAAGAAAAAGTGCCCCAACGAGTAATAAAAGTGGTTTTATATTTATCTTCCCTTTTTACCTTGATTTGATTATAACCAGAAAAACCGTCAAGTAAGGACATCATCTATGACCCTGCAACTTGCTGCAAAATCATTTTCATATTAGGGAGAGGAAAGTGATCTTTTATACTAGTCCATAATCTGATTTGACCAGTTGTTTTCCGAATGGGAACCAAATTGGAAATCCACTCAGAATACTTAACCGGGAAAGTGATCCTCACCTTCAAGAGTTTTTTCAACTCCTTTCGAATAGTTGCTTCTAGTGCAGGGTTAATGGTTCTTTGTTTTTTCCTAACTGTTTTTATGCCCTCCTTTATAGGAATGGAATGTTGTATACGAGCAGGATCAAAACCATGAAGATCCTCATAAGACCAAGAAAAAACATCTTGAAATTCACCAAGCATCTTAGCGAAATTCAATTTTTCTTCATCAGAACATTGGGCACCTATTTTAACATTCTTTGGAGACTCAAGTGTTCCAATGTTCAAGGAAATGGTTTCACCCACTTTCCTTTTTCACTCCTCTTCTTTATGTTTTTCTTTTTTTCCTACATCACTCGATGATAACAAACTTTCTAGAGGAGTCAAGCCTTTAGAAATTTTGTTATCTTCCATCGATATAATTTCCTTAGGCTTATAAGGTTCATTTTGAATGAAAGCACAGATGCGCTCATCACTAGAAAATACCTTCCATGACTCTATGTTGTCAGGGATGTGCAGACGATATAGAGATTAAAAGGTACAATCATGTCTTTGTGGCAGAAGTTGTTGAGTAGGAGAGGCTGCAAAAAATAGCTAGCCTGTCAACCATTGAGTTCAATTCCCTATTAACATGAGTGATGTTGAAATATAGTAAGTTCGAGATAAGTTCCCAAACATTTTGGGTGTGACATTTCATTAACTTGTTGCTAGGAGAGTATATCTTACGGACAAGGTTTACAACAATTTCAGAATCCCCAAAAACTGTAAGGTGACCCCAACCCAGATTATAGACATTTTCAATGCCTAGCAGTAACGCTTCAAATTCGTGACATTGTATGTGCAAGAAAAATCTAACCTATAGGAAAAGTTATGAATCTTACCCACATGAGAGTACAAGATAATGCCAGCTCTGTTTCCTTTATTCTAGCATGAACCATCGAAGTGCATATGGCACATCCCATCCTCTAAGTTGATTTGTTCCAAGGTAGTGTTTTCCTCATCTGCAAAGATGGAATACACTCTTAGGAATCCTTGATGCAATCCACATTAGGCTGTGGGATAATTTCTATGTAAGGTGAGATTCTCCCTTCTCTTAGGACTATGATGTTTTTACAATTTCGAGGAACATATAAGTGTGTCTCGTCGAGTGAAAAGTATCCACCCATCAGATCTTGCCAATCTCTTCCTAAGATGATTGAGCAATTACTCACTGGCATATCTATTACCTGAATATTAAGGGTTGTCCTTATTTCAGGATGTGCGCATAAAACCAAGGTCACGTCCTTGATTTCACCTATGCTCGTTTTTTGTAAACTATTATAAGAGAGCATGCTTCTAGTGTTCTAATTTGTACAAGACAATCCTAGCTCTTCCATAATAATTTTCGACATGACACTTGGGCCCGAACTGTCGTCAATGAGACAACAATGGGAAATTGTATCTACAATCTTTACAGAAATACAAAATGGGTTTTTTTTTTATAGGGTGTATAAAGTTATGTACACTTACTTTATTTACAAATGAATCCTCTTCATCTACCTCTTCAGAGAGGTTGGATACAATGGAATCTTTTCCTTCCATGAAATTTTTTAGATGCTTATGTTGTTCAGTGACGACAACCATGTCCAGGAGGGTAGCATCTGCTTTGATGTTGGCAAACTGATTTAGAATGTTGTATTTGGAAGAGGGAAGAAGGGAGGTAGTTCCTTGACTTTCAGGAGCCTTAGGAACCTTGACAGTAGCATCTGGTGAAGATGAGCTTGGGCTAGAAGAAGTGCGGGGAGGATCATATTTTCTTTTGGGAGCATATGATTTATTCCTATTATTTATGATCATGACATCCTCTAGCTCTGCAAAGTCTAGAACAACGATTGTAGTTTTAGGTCTCTTACCAAATATTTTATCTCTGGCACTCTTCTTTACCTCACATGTACTTTCCTCATGGTGTTCTTCACAAAAGTTACACCAAATACGAGGCATGATAGCTTTAGGTTGAAAATTATTTTCATTTGGATTTCTAAATGGGGGTGCAAAAGAAGATGAAGCTCCAGGGGTAAGAGAGGGGACATTTCCCTTCCGCTCATATGCTAGCATTCAATTATTCATGTCTTGTACAATCTATAACAGGACAGACATGTTTGTCTATTTAACTAAGTCTCCCTTAGGAAGACCTGTTCTTTCAAGTTGTTCTTCATACTCTAAACAAGTGTACAGAGCGGAACCAAGGTTATCAATGGACTTTTCTTCAAGCCTATGATGGTAGGGGGGAGGTAATGCATTATAATAATTCATGAAAGCGACTTGATTCTAAGGGCAAATGAGCTCAGATATTTGGCTGTACAATTTGGTGAAATGCAAGTTGAAGGACTTGATAGTCTCACCCTCCTTATAGGCGATGTTGTTGTACTCCTGTAATTTCTCGGCTGGGCTTTTGGATTTCCCATAGGTAGATTTGAACCAATACACTAACTCTTCCCAAGTAGATAAAGTATTAGGAGGGATGTCAAAGAAATCAACCGCAACCTTCCCTTCAAGGGAATATACAAATAAGCGCATACAAGTATTGTTGTCATTGGCTCCTATGTTGTGACAGGCATTAGAAAATGCCACCAAGTTTTCATTCGTAGTGACAATGTTATTCCCTGAAAACCTAGGGAGATGTTCTTTGAATTTAGGAAGTGGACGAGTAGCAGGTGCTAGGTTAAGAGGGGAGGAAACATGCCATGAGAGTTGTAGCATCCTCTTCAAACTGAAAAAGCCCATACTTTTTAATGACTTTGGAGGGGTTTGTAGTAGATTGGATAGAGACTTGGTGACTATATAAGCTACCAATCACCGATGAAGCTGAAGATTGAGATGAAAAATTACCTCCAGTGCCACCAGAGCCACCACTAGATTCCATCTTGTGAATGATAGGTAAGGGAGTGAAAGACAAACTAGATGAACCAGACAAAGTTCTCCTTAGATTACTTTGTTGGGTT
>JZKD02S2144792.1:301529-330159 GCA_000966675.3 Picea glauca
TGATTAATACAATGAATATTTTTTTATGATATATTTATATGTATTAGCTAGTTATAAAGAATGATTAAATACATACTCTTTAAATTATTTAATTAATATTTAATAATATTTATTTATATAAGTTTTATATCTTTTAATTTTGATACTAATATAAAATCAAGTATTGAGCTTCCACATTTTTATAAGTCCATTGATTTCTTCAACCCTCTTATTTTAGTATTTAATTTTTAATTTTGATACTAATAGGATCAACAAAAATGAATTAAAAGAAAAACAAACTAATGAAATATAAATATAATATTTATTAAATATGATTAAATGATTGATTAATACAATGAATGAATATATATATATATATATATATATATATATATATATATATATATATATATATAAACTAGTCATAAAAAATGATTAAGTACATAAATTTTAAATTATTTAATTAATATTTAATAATATTTTATATAAGTTTATATTTTTTAATCTTGATACTAATATAGAATCAAGTATTGAGCTTCCACATTTTTATAAGTTTATTGGTTTCTTCAACATCTTATTAGACCCTGTTGAAGGCGTAGAGGGACTATAACGATCGATAATTCGTTGACATTATATTAATTTGTCGTTTGACTACAATTTTTTGTATAATTTCTATTGTTCGAACTACAGAACTAAAAACATTATTTTTTATATAATTAAAAAACCCTTATATGTCATAATCTTATTGGATAATAGATTTGAGGTCTTATTGCCAGCTTTGCTATTCCCAATGACTCATGTTGGCATATCCAAAGTTTTTATCATCTACGGTCTTTTTGAATTTGTACTATTCATACTGAAATGTTTAGATATCCAAAGTTTATAGCGTTCGATAATTCGTTGACTTTATATTAGTTTGTCGTTTGACTACAATTTTTTGCATAATCTCTATTGCTCGAACTACAGAACTAAAAACATATTTTTTTTTTTATATAATAAAAAAACCCTTATATGTCATGATCTCAATGGATAATAGATTTGAGATCTTATTTCCAACTTCGCTATTCCCAATGCTTTGTATGTTGACATATCCAAAGTTTTTATCATCTACGCTCTTTTTGAATTTGTACTATTCATATTGAAATGTTTAGATATCCAAAGTTTTGAGCATGGATAGTCAGTTTTCATATTACTTTGTCCTATGAGTAAATTGTTTTTGCATAGTCTCCATTGTTCGAATTATTATTATTATTATTATTTATTTTTCTTTATTGTTGCGTACTTGGAGAGGCATTTTCATTATTGCGTACGTAAACAAGCCTGCCACACTGCATTCTTTCTTAAATGTTTGCACAGTGCGACACCCTTCGACGGTTCTGACAGCCTTAAGTGTTTACCTAAAAGGCCTCCCAGCCTTAAATGTTTACTTAATAGGCATGTTACAATATAGTTTCCTCCGATTTTTGGATACAGTGTTGTCTGCAGTGAATTTGGGCTATATTGTTCTTCACTGACATTATTGGTTCATTGCTTGATGCTTGTTCGTTGGTTCGTTCGATGTTGTTTGTTGTTGTTTGATTCAAATTTGCAAAGTTGAGGTCCTGTAGCTGTAGTTGGACCCCTTGGTGCTTGTTCACTAGTTTGTTGTTTGTTGTGTGCTCTTGTTTGCTTCAACTTTGCAAGGTTGGGGTCCTGCATCCGTAGTTGGACCTGTTGTTGCAGTTTGCAGGGTTTGGAGTTGCGCTTCCGTCATTCCTCGTTCACAGGTAAGTTTCTGGGCCATGGTTTCATTGCTATTCCTTGTTTGTTGTTTTCTATTTGTAGCTTGCAAGCAATAATTTTCAATACTAGGAATCCCTGGCTCAAAATCATGTTGCAAAACATCTTTCTGTGTGGCTGCTATGACTAGAATCTTGTCCTTGTTCTTGAACCTCAATGTTCTATATAGAACCCACCTCTGTCGCAGCCATAGTGACATATAAAAAATAAAACTCCTCATTTTTCCTGCTCCTGAAAACCATACATTTGGTGCGTTCTTCCCAATGTTCTCCTTATATTTTCTGTTCCTGGAAACCATATGTTTGGTGCATTTTTCCGAGTATGTTCCCTTCCAAACGTTTTGTTCCGCTTTGAATGTCGACGTTGGACACAGAACCCACATATATAGAAGCTACAATAAAATATAAAAAATAAAACCGAATGTTCTCCTCATATTTTATGTTCCTGGAAACCATGCATTTGGTGATTTTTTTCCAGGTTGTTCCCTTCCAATCACATATGCCAAATTCCACATCCTAGATATCATGCCATAGATGTTTCAAAAATATCAATGAAAAGGGGTTTAGAAAACAAATTCGGATTTGTCACAGGGGGCAAGCATCTGTCAAGGCCTTGTGACAGGGCATGCTTTTATTCTCTGAATCAAAAACTTCATCCACCTATTGGATTTGTGTTGTCCTTTGTGTCTTGCAAACCATCTTCTTCCACTGAAAAGCTTATAGGATGAACGTGTGGAATAGGTTCAAAAATGATATGCCTTGAATACTCGGTCTTTGTGCTAAGAAAATTTAAAGTGTTCTTTCATTTGCGTTGTCTTTTTTGTTTGGTTCACTGTTCACTGTACGTTTGTTTGTTTGTCATATGTTGTAGTGACTAGGGGGATTGAACTTGAAAGGAAGAAGGTTGAAGGATACATAGCGGAATTGGTATGTAGTTCTGCACTTATAATTTTTTTTTCTCTATTTGGATATAAACTGAATATAGCTAATAAACATCTTGAAAATCACATCTTAAGAGATGAAACAAGTAAAAGATGTTGATTCCTATGAAATCGATACAGACTCCATTTTACATGACAACATTGACCAGGTTTTTCATAGCAATGGGATTTTTAGATTGGATGCATTCTCGTATATTGTAGGAGATTTCCTTTTCAATGCATTTAAAGTTCTATTTCATTTCCGTTATTCCTCAACCTACCTGCGCAATGGATTGATAGATTAATTCTTGGGCTGTTTAAAAAATGGCGACATTGAGGCATTGGAGTCATATCAATATGAATTAACATATGATTTTGTTTGCCAGTTGCATGGAATACATTATGTCACTACATATTTTTCAAAGATGTGGTTGTTTGTATCTACAATTCTACCTGCACATGAGAGGGGAATTTGCGGAGATACATTTTGTATATGGTGGCTGTTCAAGCGGCTAAATATATCAATTGGAATATGGCCATTGACAAGAAAAACAAGATATCTACTATTCAACAAAACTACATCTAGCGATCCATATTGCATCTTGTTCCATGATGCCAATCTTGTCAATGGTCATTATGAACCACCACTCTATAGAAAATTATCCATACGAAATCTTGGAGGACCTCATATTTACTTGTCCCTCATTTGCAAAGACATTGAATCAAAATGGAAACAAATTATGCATTGTATACACTGCCATGGATTGCAGATAACGACAATTGTTGCATCTAGTTGTGGAGATAGTTTGTTCAATGCAATTTGCTATTTGGTGGAAACAAAGTTCGATGTGTAGTCGTTGCAGCTTTACATTGTACAATCATTTTGCAATTCAATTATAGGCGGCAACCAACAGGCTTTTAGCTACTTGCATCAACACCTTTCGCCATATCTCCTAGAAAATATGCCGACAATTGGAAGTTGGAAACAATACCTTGTAAACATGGCACTTCCATATGAGAAAGGAAATGTAGAGGGTGGCAAATTCTGTTTGCAATGGATATCTATCATATTCAGAGTAAATATCCAAGTTTGGTCGGCCCTATTGGATGGCACTGTCCATTCCTGTTGTATTGATTCAAACTACAATTAAACAATTGACATCATCTTGTTGAAAACAAATACGCCACATATTCATTATCAACCTTTGATGAGAAATACTACTAGTTCAGGGTCCATTGTCCATGCCAACCAAACCGCATCGAATATGCATATGTGTCGCATGCTATTTAATGAGAATGAAACTCATCCTAGTTGTGATGAGGCCATATAGAGCTTAAACAAAAAAATTAGAATAACTTATCACAACTTGAAAATTTTCATACGTGAGAGAAAAAAATACATTGGTAGTATAGGAAATACTACCAGTTCAGGGTCTAGTGTTAATGCCACCCAAACCACTTCAAATCTGCATAAGTGTTGCATGCTATTTAATTAGAATGAAACTCATCCCAGTTGTCATGAGGTCATCCATACCTTGAACAAAAAATGTATACTAACTTATCACGACTTGAAAAAGGTCATATGTGAGAGAAACAAATACGTTACTACGCTTCCTTCTAGATAGAAACTGGCATATCACAACCTAAAAAAAATTATTTGTGCACAACACAATCGCATTTTCACATTTTCTATTGAGCACAAACATCACATGTCAAATGACAAAGAACATAACAGTTTGCATCATCGAGATGGTGAGGATGTAATGCTCATAAGAAATGTCGATTCCACCTCCAACATGGCTTGTCAACAAGTGAAACTAGTTTCCAGTGGCAAGCACAAGTTAACCTACCACATCTTGAAAAACCAAATACGTGAGAGAAACAAGTACGACCACACATCCCACAATGGTCATGGTATCGACCGAGAGGAAAATATCACATTTCGTGGGCTAGATCCAACACCATGCATTGCTACCAATGAAAACCAACAAACACTTTCTACGCATACTTCCCTACGGAAGAAAGATGCAAAACAGATCTATATGAAACAAATTAAAGACACTCCTTCCATTGCATGTGAAATTTGCGATCAATTGAATTTCTCAAAAAACAGTAAGTATTTCACGCCTGATTTGGAAGCAGAGTACCTCGACTTGACACTAAATGATAAAACATTTTCCAGTGGCAATATTTGTCTTCCATGCAAATGATTTCTTGAAAATGGAAAATTGTCACACTTTGCAACGCCTGACCAAATAAGGTGTAATACACCACTACCAAATGTAAGTGCACTTACAAAACTTGAAGAGAGACTTGTGTCTTTGCGAATTTCATTTGCACAAATCAAACCATGGGGCTATAAACGACCCCAACTGGGCTTAACAAGATCGATTATTAATGTGCATGTCCAACTAGATGTTGTACAAAAATCCTTTCCACAATTCATTAGCGATACAATGACAATTGTTCTAGCTCTCAAAAGACGCTTGCAATATAAGAATGCATACCAGACAGGTAAAGTGTGTGTGCATGTTGTCATGAAAGCATTAAAAGAATTGTGTTCCAGGGACTTGTACAAAGAACATAACATTTGTATAAATGAGAACTGGAACAATGTTCTTGGAGAAGGGGATGACATCTCTACAAAGACTCTTGAAACTGCTATTGAATTTGATACAAGTGATGAATCGGAGAATGAAAGACCCGTTGAAACATTGATACATGGATTCACTAACTCACATCACATTCGTGACTTGCAAGACAAAATTGTCGAAATTTCACTTGCTAAGGGGAAACGTCCACTTGGAATATTCAAGGACAAATTTGTCAAGGAAATGAAATTCCCAACATTGTTCTATAGAGATCCACATCCCAGTGACATTATAGAATGATTCAACTACCATAAAATAGTTCAATGGGAGTTGCTACATTCAAGCGGTGACTTCTCTTGTCACATAACAAATTTGTTTTTCAAAACAATGCGCATAATAATTGAGCAAGTGTTGTCTTGCATGTGGGTGCGAATAAGAAAATTCCAACTACAAGGAAGAAAGTTATTGGCCAAAGATGTCAAGTACAAAGAAAACCTAGAAAAAATCTTGAAATCTGATATTGGATACATAGATTTCAAAAACATTTGCATCTCTCGTGACTATTTGCAACAAAACAAGAAAAATATTTTTGCAACGATTTGAAAATTGGGACCGCCAACATTTGTCATCACATTTACAAGTGTAGAGCATCGTTGGGATCTGTTGGTGGCTACAATGTCTTTATTGTATAAGAACAAGAAAAGTAAAAAACAAATTGATACACTGGAAAATGATGACATTGACCACCTCATAAGAAAAGACCCAGTGACATGTACTCGCTACTATAGACATAGAATAAATGCTTTGAGACAATTTATATTGCATGATAAAACGTTTTTTGGAAAAATATCGAACTACTTTTTTGTGACTAAGTTCTAGAATAGGGGGAGTGATCATGACCACGCACTGTTGTGGATAGAGGGTGCACCAGTCTATGGAAATGACAACAACTCATAGATCAAGCAGTTTTTGGACAAATACATAACATGAAACAAAGATCATTTGGATCCAGAACTTGCCAAAGTTCATAGACATTATCATACAAAAAGTTGTAAAAATTGAAAAAATTCACATTGCAGATACAACTTCCATGTGCTGCCAATGAGAGCAACAAGAATCATAGAGCCACTTAGTTTAGAGGACAATGTTGTCATTGAGAAATTTAAATCCTTGTTCGCATTTCTAGAACAATGAGACTTTGATGCGTTAATGAGATTTGACGACTTCTTGACAAAGCTAAATCTAACAGAAGATGAGGACATCCAAGCCATACAATGTACGCTTTAACAACCAATAATTTTCCTTAAACGAAAACTTTTCCATATTTGGAACAACAGTTTCTCCAAGGACATGCCATTTATGTGGAATGAAAATATAGATGTGCAGTATGTCCTCAATGTATATGTTGCAACATCATATTGTACCTCATATATGATAGGTTGACAAATCTATGACAAGTGCATTCAGAAGAATACACAAAGAACATGAAAGAATTCATATTGATGCTATGAAAATGATATGTACACTTGGAAATACATTGCTTAATCTTCAACAAATGTCTTCTCAACAAGAAATCCACATTGCACTTTCCCTACCCCTCAATTGTAGTTCAAGGAAATGTGTCTTCATAAACACATCTCCACTTGAGAAACACACATTTGTTCTTAAACCACTGTCTTTTCTAGAACAAGAGCCTAACAATTCCAAGGACATGTTATGTCGCTCTATTATTTATTATTACCTCCAGTGCCCATCTCCTATTAAGCATATCTGCTTAGCAGAGTTTGTATCGCATTACAAAAAAAATGGTGCACCCATATCAAAAAGAAAAAAAAAAACCTCTGTAATACGCTTTGTCAAATACAACAAACATACTGACTATGAAAACTATTGTAGAGAAAAACTATTGAAGAGAAAAACTGTCGTTATACGTTTTGTTTGATCAAAATGAAAACACATTAAAACATAACTTCCCTACATGGGAAGCTCTGTATATTGCCTCTGAGACTATGGTACAAACCAATGAATCTATATTTACATACAATGTTAATCCAACATGGGGTGATCTAGAAAGTGCAGTTAATGAATTAGAAAACCTTGACAATATTGATGGGACATTCACAAACTGTAAAACAACTAGAACTCTGTGCGAGTCCTATGACTTGCAAGCATATTTGCCTCGTCCTTGAGCAAGTGACATTGAAAAATGTATCACTCTTGGTTTTCAAGTCACAAAACATCATTTCCTTATTGAAAATAACGAATACCACAGAGTCAGACGTCTGTTGAATCGAGAACAACAAACAATTATAAATGACATTGTGCTTAAAAAATGCTTGAACATGCATGCTCATGTGCACTTGTTCCTTACAGGCAGGGTGGGAACATGCAAGACATTCATAGAGAAAGAACTATTCCAAATGCTTATACGAATCTATGATTCAAACAATTCCTCTGATCCTATGAAACCAAAGGGGCTAATAGTTGCATACATAGGAAAAGTTGCATATAATGCAGGTGGAAGAATAATCCACTCTGCATTTTTTATGCCTTTTAACAAGTCACAGTTTCTTCCACTCAACAAGGAAATGTTAGATACCTTGTCTAATATTTATGACAAACTGCAACTTGTCTTCGTAGATGAGGCATATTTGATTGGAAGTCGCTTCTTGTATTCCATTGAAAACCGACTAAGAAACATAAAACATGTGCACACCAAATACTTTGGAAACATTGACATGATATTCTGCAGGGATCTTTACCAGGCACAACCCATCCAAGATTCTTTGATATGAAAACAGTGACGCATGACTTCTGGAAAGACAATATAAATTCTTTGAATTACATACTACAATGTGCCAAACAAATGAAACATTTATTACAATTCTGAATAGAATGTGGAAAAGCAGCCAAACACATGATGACTTAACATATATCAATTCAAGGTGCATGCGACTTGCACCAACAGACCCAACATTCCCTTACTTTTTCTACACGAATAGGGATGTTGCAATGCATAACAGGTACATGATATCGCTCATGCTCGGCGATGATATCATCATCAATTCAATTGACCTCGAAGAAGACAACCATGGAAATGTGCCATGTCATGAACATACAATCACCTTGCCTTTGCAACTTGTCCTGAAATTAGACATGTTGGTTGAAATATATGCCTACAACTATGATTCACAGGATGTCTTGGTGAATGGTGCATATGGAATACTCAAAGGATATACCAAAATAGAAAAAATTGATGTCCTCTAGATTAAGTTCCATGAGCTGCATATAGGCCACCGACAAGAAAACAAGTTGGCTTATCTATATAATTCAAACACTGCACATGATTGGACACCTATCTTACGAATATCAAAACCATTATCGACATCGACAAAGATAGGTCGACTGAAGATTCAAAAACAGTTTCCAATTAAAATGCATGTGCACACACAATCCATAGATCACAAGGACTAACACTTGATAGTGTTGCATTTGACCCTGCTATAATTTGAATACATGGACTTGTATACACAACATTGTCCCGTGTTATAAGTATAGACTCCTTGTATTTACTAAGTCCTCTTACAAAAGATAACTTCAAAGTCAAACACAAAGTTGATATCGAGAGCCAACACCTTGGGACTACCGCAAAGTGGCATCTACAACATGATTACCAATCCATACAAACAAACTCATTTGTATCAATTCTCTCAATTAACATGCGTAGCCTACATGCACACATGGATGATATACTCAGTGACTATGACACAATGCAATCCGATATTATGTGCTTGCAGGAAACATACATGACATTATGCATGCAAAACAAGCAATTTCCAAATCACAATTGCATATCGAGTTACATTACACATGGGGTGATGATATTAGTGAAAAAACATGTAACAATTTTGGAGCATATGCATTTCGAAGAAAACAATGTTAAGATGGTGCTCACAAAAGTATTTATGAATGCATAAAAAATTGCAATATTGAATCTCTATGTTGCTCTGCATGCAACATTCTCCAACATACTAAATGTTCTTTCCAATGAATTAGAGCATTTGCATCTGAACGAAACCATTGTCATTGTAGGAGACTTCAATATTGGCATGCTACAAAATAATGCCAGAACAAAAGAATTGGAAAACTACATGTGCAAATATAGTCTCCGCTTTCTTTTGGACAAGATAAACCATGTACAAAACACACTTATTGACCATGTATGGTTGAATGTGCCCATTTCTCAATATATTGTCTTTATCTTAGACACATACTGGTCTGATCACGATACAATTGGTATTGCACTTGAATTATGAGTTATACATCAAACATATTGCAAAATCATATTTCTATGTTTCAAATCATATCTGTCTATCTTGTTGCAGAAAACCAAGTTATCCAACTTCTTAGTTTTCCCTGGTTTGTAATTGATTTTGGACACAAAAGTTTTTAACACAAATTTTTATATATACACAAACATGGATGAACAAAAAAAAAGGGTATATTCTTCTAACACTATATGTTACTCTATTCCTTTTATTCTATTTTATTTACTGTATGTACATATTCCTTGTTTTTTCCTTACATGTCAACTTACATTCATGTACATTTTGTTTTGTACTCTTAACCAAAAATGTAGAAGAATACATGCAAAGGTGCATACTTCTACCCGTATTCCATATCCAAATGCTTTTCATTTACTATGTCTATACTTGTTCCACTGGTTTGCAACTCTTTTTTTTTTTTTTTCCTTGGATATTGCATATCTTCTTGTATAGTAACTTATCTTCATGTCAATTGTATTTTCAATGCTGGTATCTTGAAATAAATAAATTTGTACTCCATATTTTTTTCATGTGTTCCTACATAGCAACTTTCTTTCATGTCCATTGTATTCTCTGTATTGTTTCATTGAAAAAAGAACAGAGTAATTGAACACAAGGATGGAGCCTTATGTGCCACAACTAATAAATATGGAGTACAATCTTCCAGAAGGTATGACTACAGTTGTGCCACATCAAATACAATGTGTATGCCTAATGCACATCCATATTGAGTATGAACAATATACACATGTTCATAGGCACTGTCTCAAAAGTGACATGGACATGCGCAGTGAACCGTCGCAAACATCAGCACAACGACAATGTCAAAGGTAAGGATTCATAGATTACGCTCTTGCTATGTTTACGAAAAAAATATCCACAGTTATTTATTCTGTTATGCCATGGTAAAAATGTTTATGTCGTTTACACGACATGTTTTTTAATTCATAAGATCTATCGACAAGGTCCAGTTCACAAGAACTATCGACAAGGTCCATCATAGTACAAGGTCCAAAGACTAAGAGGTATGGTTACAAAAACTTTGGTCTGCATATGTTGTCCAATTTGTGCATATATTGGAGCTTGTCATATTTTAGAATACGCTTGCATGTAAGGATGCCATGTCATATATTTTTTCTATTGCTTGTTGAAATATATATAAACAACATATCTTTTAACTTGAACCAGGGTCTGTTGAGCTCCAACTATATTCCATGGTTGAGAATGTTTTTCCCATAATTGATGTGTTTCTATCACTTGAAAATTATCAGACTAAGTGTTGTTGTGTGAGGCATATAGTTCTTTGCTCCCTTTCTTTTTCGTCTTCTATACTTACCCATTTTCCCTTTTCTTCTTCCCCTCTATTATCCATTTTTGGTTTTATATTTAGTCCCATATCTATGCTCATGGGTTCATGGGATGGCAGAGTGAGAAATTCTATGTCCATCTATATATTTACATCATGAGTCAGACCGACTGCCATTTGTTTTCATACTTAGCCAATTTTATGGCTGCAGGTTCCCGCGTAGGCGCCATTGAACTCTCAGGCCCTGTGTTTAGGGTATACATTTTGCACCCAAAACTTTGGTGATCTACAATTCAACCCCAGACTCCTCGAACTCCCAAGACTCACTTTACCTATGATGAATCTGTCTGAATGCTTGCATATAAGTGTGCCAAGTCATATATTTTGTCTATTTCTTATTGAGATAGATATAAAAAACATCTCTTTTATCTTGAACCAAGGTTTGTTGAGCTCCATCTATATTCCATGGCTGAAAATGTTTTTCCCATGGTTGATGTCTTTCTATCGCTTGATAATTATCAGACAAAGTGTTCTTGTGTGAGGCATATAGTTCTTTGCTCCCTTTATTTTTCCTCTTTTATACTTACTCATTCTTCCTTTTTCTTCTTTCCCTGTATTATCCATTTTTGGTTCTATACTTAGTCTCATATTTATGCTCATGGGTTCCCAGGGTGGCAGAGTGAGAAATTCTATATCCATTTATATCTTCACATCATGCATCCAACCAACCGTCATTTGTTTCCATACTTATCCAATTTTATGGCCGCGGGTTCCTGCGTAGGCACTATCGAAATCCCATGCCCCGTGTTCGGGTATACATCTTGCACCCAAAAATTTTGTGATCTAAAATTAAACCCTAGACTCCTCGAACTCGCAAGCCTCACTCTGCCTACAATAACTCCGTTTGACCGCCATGCCTTTCTATACTTAAGACCAAGTGTTGTTTTGTGACGCATCAAGTTCTTTTCTCCCTTTCTTTTTCCTCTTCTATACTTGTCAATTTTTCCCTTTTCTTCTTCCCTCTATTATCTGTTTCTTCTTCTATACCTAGTCACATGTCTATGCTGGCAAGTTCACGGGGTTGTGGACTCATAAATTATATATCCATCTATATCTTCACATCACGAGTCTAACTGACCATTGTGCGTTTCCATACTTAGCCAATTTTATTCCCACTGGTTCCTGGCTAGGCCCTATCGAACTCTCATGCCCCATAGTTGATATGTTTCTATCACTTGATAATTATCAGACAAAGTGTTATTGTGTGAGGCATAAATTTCTTTGCTCCCTTTCTTTGTCCTCTTCTATACTTAGTCGCATTTCTATGTTGGCAGGTTCCTGAGTGGCGGACTCACAAATTCTATATCCATCTATATCTTAACATCACGAGTCCAACCGACCGTCATTCGTTTCCTTAATTATCCAATTTTATGGCCGGCGTGGATTCCAGGGTAGGCGTTATTGATTTATCATGCCCCGTGTCTGGAGTATACATCTTGCACCCAAAACTTGGGTAATCTACAATTCGACCACGAACTACTCGAATTCGCAAGCTTGACTCTACCTACGATGACTCCATATGATCGCCCCACCTTTCCATACTTATTTGTTTCTTCAAAGTTCCATGGGTTCACAGACTCCGATGTTCACAAAAGTATCACAGCATTTTTTGCTCCCCTCCATCCCAGCCACCTTCGCCCCTTCCTAATGCACATTAATTATTCTTTTACTATTAACATCTCATCATAGATGTTCGAAAATATTGGCATTAATAAGAAGAAATATCAAGGACATCTCCCATTAAAATGCATTAATGGGAGAATATTATGGAATCTGATGATCCAGGTGGATATTGGTGGCCACCCACCTATTCCAACTGGCTCCTCGTGTCCGTTTTTTATTCAACACGTCTTTCTGTACTGCTTTATAATTGTGAGTTCTACAATAATGGGTATGTCTGAAGCCTCCCACATTCTCCAGGTGGATACGGGTGGCCTATCTCCTAATCCAACTGGCTTATTTTGTATGTTTTCATGTCAACACATCTTGTTGTACTTCCAGGGCTATTTTGGGGCCCTAAACATTGTTTTCTTGACTCGCCATAGTCAAATTGTAGACGAAGTCAAATTCTAATGGAAGAATTTGTAGTTCTTTGAACGCCCTTTCCAATGGGATGTCACGCGCTTAAAACAAAGGTCGTATACAAAAGTTACGACCCTAGGAAGTTGAGGTACCAAATTACACCAACTTACCCATAGGGCCCACATGAATTTTGGCATTTCACCTTCTAGGGTTAGGTTTTTGGATGTTTAGGGTTTTGGAATTCATGAGTAATATGAAAAGGGACTCTGGAGCCTCATTGTAATCCATTATTCTCATACAAAGGAGCATAGCAGCCACATCTCTTCTCAGAGATAGCTACCACCATTCGAGCAAGTTTCAGTTCTGTAGTTTTATAGTTTCATATTATTTCATTATTTAATAGAAGATATTCCTCACTAGATATTTGTGTTATTCTTCCTATATCTATGTTATTTTTATTCAGTCTGTTAATCATTTTTTTCCTTTCCTAAATCCGGATCGGTGGTATCATAGAAGTTTGTTCTTCATTTATTTTTCTTCGTGCATGTCCCCGATAAGGGATGGGTACAAGAAGTTGGGACTCGAACCAATCGATCCATTACCGGGTTGGTCGCATCAAGCCTGAAAACAACCCATGGGATACAAAAAGAAATATGATGGATCAGGAGATCCTATTAAAATGTTTCTCGAGGAATCCCTTGCGCGACAAAGGAACAAAATGATAGACAACTTCATGCAGATCCTTCGATGGTTGCCCACGGGAGAAGCATATTCATCAGGTGGCCATGCAACCCCCTTCAAGGTACAGGTAAATTTTGATCATATTCCATTATTTGAAGGACTGATAGATGCAAATGTTGTATATAAATGGTTGAATCTACTCGAAGTATATTTTTCGGTGCACAATTTTTCTGATCGAGAAGATATCACTTTTTCACTCCTCAAGGTTGTTCCCCATGTTAAAGACTGGTGGGATACTTACTCTAAGATTACTTCTGGGACACCATTAAAGAAAAATACTACCTTTTGGAAGCTACAAGGACCAGTACACCAGATGGACCACCCTACGTCAAGAAAGGGACCAGGCAATACCAGACTTCACCAATAATTTTCATACCCTGCGCACCAAATTGGGTATCAAATATTCTGAGCAACATCTGGTGCTCAAATACCGTGGTTGTTTGCATAGATACATTCAAACAGAAATGGATTTCCTAGACATCAGCTCATTGGGCACAGCCTATAGATACATTGTCAAGATCGAGCATAAATTTAAGCAGAAACGGTGAGAGTTTGGTTCTACAAACCCCTCATAGTCGAAGCAAGGAAAAGGAAACCCCAACCCACACAAGAGGGGACTGATTCATGATGATCGCCCTCAGGACAATCCATCCAAGCCATAACACAAGAAGGGAAACAAGAAGACGAAGAAGGACACGGGAAAATGGTGTAAGTACCATAAAAGTCCTTGGCACAACACCAACGAATGTCGCTCCAAGAAGTCCCTCGTGGTCGAGCTGAAGGTTTCCGAGTCAGAGGTCGATTATGAGTTTGAGTCAAATCCTAAAGGAGGGAAGAATATTATCGATGTTGAACCCAATTCCACGGTCGCTACCACCAAATTCTGACCAAGCGAACCAAAATAACCAGAAGAAGGGGAACGCCTCTTTCACTTGCAGATGTGGGTCAAGGGGGCTCCGATTCATTTCATTGTCAACAGCGGTAGTCAGAAGAACCTAATTTCAGAAGAGGTCATCAATTGGTTAAACCTTCCAACGAAACTACACCTACAACCCTAAACCATCATATGGCTTCGTCAAGGAAGAGATATCCGTGTCAGCCAACAGTTTCGTCTGCCCTACGACATCAAGCCTTCCAAAGATGAGGTACTGTGTGATATTTCTCCCCTTGAATTTTGCGATGTTCTTTTAGGACAACCATATTTGTGGAAGTGTCATGTTGTGTATGAGTCTAGACCCCACAATGTTATTATTACTTTGGGTAGACAATTGTACAAGATCCCAGAGGTGGCATCGCCTACTGCTATTTCTTTAATCTTTTCTAAGCAATGTAGTAGGGTCATTTCATAGACTGGGAAGTTTGTCTTCTTTGTGATCCGTGCTCACGGTAAGAATAAGGTCGTCACCACATCCGTGGCCTCTACACAATGCATCTCTTTGCTACAGAAGCAAGTGTACGCGATCGTGGAATAATACAAAGAAATCTTCGTCTCACCTACAGGGGTACCGACCCACTTCCAAGTCAAGCATCCAATTGATCTGATCCCCGGTGCACCTCTACCTAATGGACTAGTCTATCGACACTCATTGATGGAGAATGAAAACATCAAGCGTCAGATCCAAGAGCTTATTTAAAAGGGGCACATCAGACCCATCTCCTCCCCTTGCGGAATCCCAATTGTACTGGTGTAGAATAAGGACGAGACTTGGCAACTCTGCATTGATTACAGATCCTTAAACAAAATCACAGTAAGGAACCACTACCCCATTCCCAGGATTGATGACCTTCTTGACCAACTCAAGGGGGAAAATTTCTTCAGTAAGATTGACATGAAGTCTGGCTACCACCAAGTTCCCATCGAACAAACTGATGTTTGGAAGACAACCTTCAAGTCTAAAGAAGGTCTTTATGAATGGCTAGGCATGCCCTTTGGCTTAACAAATGCATCAGCCACTTTCATGTGGTTGATGAATGATGTATTGAGACCCTTCACCAACTCCTTTGTGGTAGTATATATGGATGACATCCTCATCTTCAACAGAACGTGGGAGGAGCACATGTGGCATATTAAGCAGGTTTTGATCACTCTACTTTAGCACAAGATTTATGCCAATTGGGAAAAATGATCTTTTGGCCCGAATGAGGTTCAATAACTGGGCTACATTGTTGATGATCATGGGGTACACGTTGATCCAATTAATATCCAAGTCATCCATGATTGGACAACCCTGACCACACTGACCGAGCTTCTGAGCTTCTTGGGACTCGCCAATTTTTACCGATGGTTCATGTTGGGATTCTCCCATATTGCATGGACCCTCATCCAAGTGACCAAGGGTGGTGGTAGAGACAATTTTGTATGGGGGAAGGAGCAGAAATGAGCATTTGAATATCTGAAGCATCATTTGTGCTCAGCTCCAGTACTCTCCTTGCTCGATCAGCAACAACCATTCGAGATTGAGACTGATGCATCTAACTATGTTGTGGGTGCAGTTCTCACTCAACATAGGAATCCAGTGGCATACCATAGTGAGACAGTCTCTTATATTGTTCGCAAATACCCCACCTATGATAAGGAAATGTATTCCATTGTACAAGCATTTCTTCATTGGAAACATTACATTCTCAGGACAGAGACGATCATATACACTGATCAGAAGCCTCTGCAGTTCATACAGACACAGGGGAAATTGCATAACGCCTTCCATCAAAAGTGGTCCACCTACCTACAACAGTTCCATATCAACATCAAGTATAATACATGTATCTCCAATCATGTCATTGACTGCCTCAGTCGGCCTCCTATGGTTGTACTTACCATTGTGCTCCATTATTATGGACATAAAACATCGGAGTGGCCCCAACTTTACTAGTAATATCCAGACTTCGCCACCACATATCATCTCTTGGGTACATGCACCATTTTCAATGATTTTCAAATTCAGGATGAACTCTTATGCCACCTGGGCCATCTTTGTGTTCCTACAAGTGAGCATGCAAAGTTGATTTGGAAATCCCACTACAGTCGGGTGGCAGGACATTTTGGCGTAGAGAAAATAGTGGTCGTTCTTCAGAAACATTTTTATTGGCCAAAACTTCAACAAGATGTCAAAAAGTATATCGTATCTTGCACTTCCTGCTCCATTGCCAAGATGTCCATAAAGAAGCAAGGCTTATACACCCCTCTTCCTATTCCTAAGACTCCATGAGAATCCATCTCCATGGATTACATGTCTGGTTTGTCGTCCACCAATCACATAAATGACTGCGTGTTTGTGGTCGTTGATCGGTTTTCAAAGATGGTCATCCTCACATCCTGTAAGAATAATGTCACAGTGGAAGATACTGCCAAGCTCTTCTTCGAATGAGTTTGGGTTCACTTTGGGATACCACAAACCATCATCTACGACTGAGACAACGGGTTCCTCGTCACCTTTTGGTCGATTCTCTGGTCTCTGTTGGACACCAAGCTCACAAAATCCATTTCTTTCCACCCCCAAACTGAGATCATCAATCGGATGATTGTGCACATCTTGCGCATGTACAATTCTAATAATTCTTGTACATGGGACGAGAGTCTCCCATATGTCCTACATAGTTACAACATGGATCTTCATAGTTCCACCCACCATAGCCCATTTTAGGTGGGTCTGGGATTCCAACCCTTAGGACGCATTGATGTTGCACTTCCTCTTGCCACAACATAGAAAGACTCTTCCCCTAATCAATCTACGATCGACAAAGCCACCAGATTCATTGAGCGGATTCAACACATCCGCCAATGGGTCCAATACTAAGTACAAGCAATGTCATGATAAACATAGGGTACCACACCAGTTTCAGGTTGGCGACAAATTCTAGTTACATTTGCAGAAGGAGCATCTCACTGGGCCCCATTGAAAGCTTCTCCCACTTCGTTATGGGCCTTACACTATCACCAAGGTTGTGGATAGCAATTATTTTGAGCTCAACACTCCACCCTTCCTTGGTATGCATCTAGTATTCAATGTGGACCTCCTTCCACCATATTTTCCACCATTATTAAACACCTTTGAGATCGTCGAACAACTGACACCAACATAGCTCAACCTTGACTACATGGAACAAGCATCCACCGATCAGATAGTGGACACACAAATTAAGGGCACTTGTCAGCAACGAATCCAGCTTTATCGGGTTGTCAAGGCAGGGAAACTCCTACACCAAGGAAAGTGGCTCACCCCAGTCCAAATATAATAGAAGTTTCCTCACCTGATGGGGGAAATCAATGCAATGGATACCATTTCTTCCTAAGGGGGGAGGATTGATCCATGTGTATATTGGTGGCCACCCACCTATTCCAATTGGCTCCTCGTGTCCTTTTTTTAGTCATCACGTCTTTCTGTACTGCTTTATAATTGTGAGTTATACATTTTTGGGGATGTCTGAAGCCTCCCACATTCTCCAGGTGGATATGGGTGGCCTCTTGCCTAATCCAACTGGATTATTTTGTATGTTTTCATGTCATCACATCGTGTTGTACTTCCAGGGCTGTTTTGGGGCCCTAAACATTGTTTTCTTGACTCGCCATAGTCAAACTATGGATGGAGTTAGAGACTGATGTTGTAATGTGTAGTTCTCTGAAAGACCTTTGCAACAGGCTATCACACGCCTAAAATGGAGGTCGTATAAAAAAGTTACGACCCTAGGAAGTTGAGGTACCAAATTACACCAACTTACCCATAGGGCCCACATGACTTTTGGTGTTTCACCTTCTAGGGTTAGGTTTTTGGGTGTCTATGGTTTTGGCATTCATGAGTAATATGAAAAGGGCCTCTAGAGCCTCATTGTAATCCATTCTTCTTAGATGGATGCGCTTAGCAGCCACATCTCTTCTTAGAGATAGCTACCACCATTCGAGCAAGTTTCGGTTCTGCAGTTTTATAGTTTCAGCCTATTTCATTATTTAATAGAAGATATTGTTCACTGGATATTTGTGTTATTCTTCCTATCTCTGTGTTATTTGTATTCAGTCTGTTAATCAGTTCGTTCCTCTCCTAAATCTAAATCATCTGATCAGTTTCTTTATGTCAATCTTGAATTCACAAAAAACATTGTTTTTTTTTTTTTTTAACGCATCATCATAGCAAGAATGCAATATTTTGCTAGCCCACTGTCATCTACAAAGGTGTTGACATGATTCCCCTCTTTAGTATTGTGCATATATTACAGCTTCACATATTTGAGAGTATTCTTGCATATGTAAATGTTGATCCACCCTTCAAATTTTAACATGGTTTGCATTTGGGCCACAAAAAATACTAATAAAATAAAATAATGTGAACAGTGTTTAAGTAAATATAAATAAATTATCTTCTAACTTGAACCTGATTTTGTCGAGGTCTAGGTATATTACATAGCTGACAATGTTTTTCCCATAGTTAATTTTTCTGATCGCCAGTTCTCGAATTCGTTCTATCGAACTCTCATGCCACCTATTTCTTGATATACATCTTTCACCCAATTTTTTTTTTATCTACAATTCGACTACAGACTCCTCGAGATCGTAAGCCTCACTCTACTTACAATGAGTTTGTCTATGTTCGTCTGACCACACTGCCTTTTCATACTTACTCGATTTCCCTGCCATCTTCACACACTTTCCCAATGAAAATTGATTACACTTTTATTAGCTTCAAAAAGATTGGCATTAATAAGAGAAAAGTTGGATGACATGTCCCATTAAAATGCATTAAACAAAGATTTACGGGAGATTATATTACCATCCTCAAGTGTTCATTCTAAATACTATCACAATTACTGCCACATGTAGTAATATAAACAAATATTCATCAAAACACTATAATTTCTCATAGGCACCCCACGTGCACCCCAGTTGTCTGAAGTGAGCCATATTTGGATCCATAAACTAAACCTCCCTATTATCGAATTGGCAAAGGTCAATATTATGGCATCTGGATTTTTTAATTTTTTTGTGTGGATCTTGAGCATGGAAAAATTGTTATTTACTTTAACTTTTTGAAGGCATTGTACCTCTCCTTTCCATACTTAGTCGATTCTTCACCTCCCATTGTCACAGATTCGCAGATTCTCGAGCTCCTAGGTTCACAAAAGTTTTGAAGCAGTTTTCTCTCCCGTCCATCCCCGCCACCTTTGAACGCTTCCCAATTCACATTAAGTATGCCTTTATTAGTGACAAATCACCAGACACATTGAAAAGATTGGCATTAATAAGAGAAAAGGTCGAGGACATCTCCCATTAAAATGCATTGAACTAAGATTTACGAGAGATTATATCATGATGCTCCAGTGTTCATTTTAAATACTATGAGGAGAAAAGAAATGTTCTCATCACCTTATGGATGTAGCTCAACAACATTTTTGTGGAGATACCCTGAATATTTTTAGGTGTGAGGACCAGAGTTTTTAGTGGTCCAGAGCTTATGACTACTACTCGTCCCCTTCTACTCATAAGAAAGTTATCTCGACATTTGGAATTGTAGGACCAAGTTGTGTCCCCAAATTTTTGACTTTAAGGAGTTGGTCACATGCTACGTCGAACCAGCAGATTATCCAGTTGTGCAACCCTTCACGAGTCTCCCTATTGCCTCAAGTATTTCGAAAGATGTTAAGACTTCCCGAACCAATGCCCACTTTCAAGGGTGAGAATTGCAGACAGTTCTTAAATAAGAATTATAATGAATTGGACCTCTTGCCGAAGTTCTTAGAGAACCCAATGACCGCTCCCCTGGAAATGACCATATTACAAGTTAGTGCATTTAAAAATCCTTTCCGGAAAATTGCATGGCTTTTCACGACGATAACGGGACAAGAAAGTACATCCAATATCTCTCAGATGATTCTCTATATTTTATATTTTATGATCAGGGAACAAGCCATCTTCCATTAGGGCAAGTTGATTTCCATTGAAATCTCTTCCCAGTTATTGCAATACACAAGGAAGAAGAAATTCTTTATGTCATCTTATTTAATTTTTGCGGTGGAAAATTGTTGTCCACTCCCTGGACAATCTATGTGTAATAATGTGAACTGTGAATTTGACCTAGTAACCTCCTCATACTAGATATTATGGAGACACGATGCTTCCCAACATTTTTATGAAGTCTTTAATGATTTTTTTTTAGTTTTTAAAGCATTGATATTTAGAAAGTATTTTCCCCGGTTGTATGACAAGGTAACCAAGTTCCTGGATAGGAAGAGCATACTAGAAGAAATGGAGAACTATAATGTTATAAGAATTTTTGGGTCCAAACAAAATCCTTGCTTCCTTCCATGTCACATATCTGGTACAATGTCTTTTGTTGGAATAGCAAGGAAGTACATCTATAGGTTGCATTTTTCCCATGAAAAAAGAAAAAGTCAATTCATCTCTCCACCTTGGAAATTCGGGGATTTCATGGTCAGGAATATGAACAAGATTGATGGTTTCACGGGACACTTCCACAACTTCAATTTGAAATGTGTTGAAAAAGTAAAAGGGTTCGACCCTGATGATATTTTTGTAGACACCTATTGGTTGTCCATTTCAACATTTCTATCATTGACACTATCCTGAATGAAAACAAAGATAAAGCCTCATAAATTCTTTCTCCTGACACTGACAACCTTGAAAAAATACCCAGTACCAATGATTCGTACAAGTAGAAACAAAAATGCCAAGGTGAAAAAAGTGCTCAATCCCTGACCGCCGCACTCAAGACCACATCATCTCGAAGCAGTACTCCAATGACCTTCCCAAGCAAGAAAGTCACACATAGTTCTTCAAGCAGAGGAGGAGATAAGAACCCTCCCTCCAGAAAAATTGAAAGTTCTCACAAACTTATCGTGAGAAAAAAATGGAAAAAAATAGTCCAAGAACAGGAGGGACCGAGGGGAGAAATTGATATCCACGATCTCTCCCTCAAAGATATGGAACTATAAATTGACATTGACAAAATGTTCCCCAATGACGACTAGCTAGAGAGCACATTTCTACATAATCCTGAGATGGAAATAATTGGCACCGATACATTGGACGAAGAAGAGTCTTTTGCATTTTAGAGAGTTGTTTTTGACAACAAATCCAAAAAAATGGTTATTGAAAAGAGAGATGTAAAGAATAAGAAAGTGAAATCTCGTTCAGAGATCAACCTACGCAACATGTGCCCTTCCCAGATCTCCCAGATACACCGAGAAACTAGAGATGCTTTAGACAACTTTATTAGCGTCCTTGAAATGAAAAATGTCATGTTAAAGGAGCGAATCAAATAATTGGAGGGAACTCTAATGCCTCTTCCACTATTTTCTACTCCTTTGGCAATGATTGGGCCCACCGCACCTGCAGAAAAGTTAAAAGGATCAACTATCCTTCTCACATCAGCCCGAGGCTATGTGGAAAATAATATAAAGAGAAGAATGGAATTAATAACATAAGCTTGGGAGATGTCAAAGAATATGGTCTCTTTTGGAACAAGAGCGCATGATTTTCATGAGTATCTGCAAGCATATCTTAAAAACGAGCAAGGTTTCTACCTCGATGTAGTTTTTCCATTTGGTGTCAAAGTTACTGGTATGGCGGAATTTAGAAGAAGATAAGAGGATCTCCCTTCTCTGGATCGAATAGACCAACTAAACGCATGCTAGAGAGAAAAGGTAAAAAACCTGAATGGTATCATTCAAGCATGTAGACACGCCATATCTAGAAGAGACAAACTATTCAAGAAGCTAACTGAGATAGATCTAGCTCGAAGCACCAATGAAGTCCAAGACCCGAAATTGATATTTAACTCATTTTTAACCAAGAAAACATTTGATGATCAAGTTCATATCTACAAAAGATTGTCATTTGAAAATTTCTATGGCATTCTTGAATATGGTGAAGATGACGTGAAAAATTGGCTAGTTGGTTATTCGATTAAAAACCAATATATTCAAGAAGAATTGCACAACCTCTCTATTGATCTAAGGGAATTGGAAAGTGAATTATTCAATATAAAAATCCGACATGAAATCAACGTGGCTCCCATGAGGAGCTACATCGAAGAGTGGTTAATAAAGGTTGTCGACCACATTACCAATGAAGGTCAAAGGATGCTTCACACGATTCCCATAACCATAGAGGAAAGCCATAAAAGGACATCAGCAAGAAAATGACAAGGCATGGGACACCATCATAGTAGGTTGATACTGATCACATTCTTCTTTCTTTGTCGATGTCTTCATCCATTTACTCTAACTAAGCTTTAACCGACTTTCTTCTTTCTACAAACTTCATTCTTGTACATCTTTTCTTTGTAGTCCGCGACAGTCCCAATCCCAATCATTATGGAAAATGCATTTATATTTCATATAATATGTACTGAACTATATATATTTTTACAAATTCCAAGACAACTATTTTGGAAAATATTCTCAAATGTATTTTGTAACTCAGTTTATCTGAATATAAATATTTGAGGTTGTTCTATGGTGATCTTCAATGTTTGGTGTTGTTATTTGAATTTTGTATTTCTTTTTAAAATTAACTCATTTCCCTGTACATGTTGCGGTTATGTTCCTGTTTTATATTGTGCATATATTGCAACTTCCTATATTTCAGAATATGCTTCCATATACAAAATGTTAAGTCATATATTTTTTCTCTATTGCTTACAGGTTTGAGAAAAATTTGTGATCCCAAAACACCCTTCAAATCCAAACATGATTTACATTTGGATGACAAATAATCTATTAATATACATTAATATGAATACATTTTAAACAAATATAAACAAAATCCCTTTAGACTTGAACATGACTTTTTTTGAGCTTTTGGATTAGTCGCGGGTTCCCCGATTAGCGGACTGCCAGATCCTCATATCCATCTATATCTTCACATCATGAGCCCGACCGACCACCGTCCCTTTCAACACTTACTTAATTATCTCACCGTGGGGTCCCGACTTAGTGCTATCGAATTCTTATGCCTCATGTTCCGTGATATACATCTTGCACCCAACACTTTCGTAATATACATTTTGCACCCAACACTTTCATGATATACATTTTGCACCCAACACTTTTGTGATTTACAATTCGACCCCAAACTCCTGGAACTCACAAGATTCACTATATCTGGGTTCACAAAAGTTTCAAAACATTTATTGCTCTCTTCAATCCCTGCCACATTCTCGCCCTTCTCAATGAAAATTCATTATGCTTTTACTAGCGACAACTCAACACACGGGTTCGATTATTGGAATTAATAAGAAAAAAATGCATTCAACAGTGATTTATGGGACTCTGACCGACCCCCAGGTTGGCGCTATTATAAATCTTGCACCCAAAACTTTTGTCATCTACAATTATGAGATATACATCTTGCACCCAAAATTTTTGTGGTCTACAATTCCTCCACAAATTGGAACATGGTTTACATTTGCACCACAAATAATCTATTAAGATACATTAATATGAATACATTCTAAATAAATATAAACAAAATCTCTTTAAACTTGAACCTGACTTTCTCGAGCTCTTGGATTGGTCGCGGGTTCCCGGGTTAGCCAACTAGCAGATCCTCATCTCCATCTATATCGTCACATCATGAGCCTGACCGACCGTTGTCCCTTTCAACACTAGCCAATTATCTCACTACGGGGTCCCAACTTAGCGCTATCGAATTCTTATGCCCCCTATTCTGTGATATACATATTGCACACAACACTAAAAGTTTCAAACCATTTATCACTCTCTTCAATCCCCACCACATTCTCGCCCTTCCCAATGAACATTTGTTATGATTTTACTAGAGACAACTCAACACATAGGTTCGTTTATTGGCATTAAGAAGAAAAAAATTCATTCAACCCCGATTTACGGGAGTCTGACCGACAATCGTTTCTTTTCATACCTAGCCAATTCTATGGACGTCGGTTCCCGGGTTGGTAGAACCAAACTCTCATTCCACGTGTTCCGTGATATACATCTTGCACCCTAGACTTGTGTGATCTACAATTCCATACTTAGCCAACTTTATGGCTGCAACCTTCACTATACCTGGGTTCACAAAAATTTCAAACCATTTATCGCTCTCTTCAACCCCCGTCACATTCCCATCCTTTCCAATGCACATCCATTATGATTTTCCTAGCGAAAACTCAACACACAGGTTCGCTTATTGGCATTAATAAGAAAAAAATGCACTCAACAACGATTTACGGGAGTCCAACAGACCCCTAGGTTGGCGCTATTATAATTCTTCCACCCAAATATTTTGTCATCTACAATTCTGCGATATACATCTTGCACCCAAAAATTATGTGGTCTACAATTCCTCCACAAATTGGAATATGGTTTACATTTGGACCACAAATAATCTATTACGATATATTGATATAAATACATTTTAAATAAATATAAACAAAATCTCTTTAAACCTGGACCTGACTTTCTCGAGATCCTGGATTGGTCGCGGGTTCCCGGGTTAGCCGACCGCCAGATCCTCATCTCCATCTATATCGTCACATCATGAGCCCAACCGACTGTCGTCCCTTTCAACACTTAGCCAATTATCTCACTGTGGGGTCTCGACTTAGCGCTATCAAATTCTTATGCCCCTTGTTATGTGATATACATCTTGCACACAACACTTCCGTGATACACGTTTTGCACCCAACACTTTCCTGATTTAAAATTCAACCTCGGACTCCTGGAACTCGCAAGCTTCACTATACCCCTGTTCACAAAAGTTTCAAACCATTTATTTCTCTCTTCAATCCCTACCACATTCCCGCCCTTCCTAATGCACATTCATTATACTTTTACTAGCGACAACTTAGCACACAGGTTCACTTATTGGCATTAATAAGCAAAAAACGCACTCAACCGCGATTTACGGGAGTCCGATCGATCGTTGTTTATTTTCATACCTAGCCATTTCTACGGCTGTCGGTTACCAGGTTGGCGCAATCAAACTCTCATTCCTCGTGTTCCGTGATATACATCTTGCACCCTAAACTTTCGTGATCCACAATTCCATACTTAGCCAACTTTATGGCCACAACCTTCATTATACCCGGGTTCACAAAAAATTCAAACCATTTATCGCTCTCTTCAACCCCTTCCACATTCTCGTCCTTCCCAGTGCACATTCATTATGCTTTTTCTAGCGACAACTCAGCACACGGGTTCGCTTATTAGCATTAATAAGCAATAAATGCATTCAACTGCGATTTACAAGAGTCCAACTAACTGCCATTGCTTTTCATACCTAGCCAATTCTATGGTCATCGGTTCCCGGGTTGGCATAACCAAACTTTCCTTCCCCGTATTTCGTGATATACATATTGTACACAAAACTTCGGTGATCTACAATTCCATACTTAGCCAACTTTACGACCACTGATCCTCGAGTTGGTGCTATTATAAATCTTCCACCCAAAACTTATGCCATCTACAATTCCATGATGTACATCTTGCACCAAAAACTTTCATGGTCTACAATTCCTCCAGCTCGCAAGCTTCACTCTACCCAGGTTCACAAATGTTTCAAATCATTTATCACTGCCTTCCATCCCTGCTACCCTCGTGCCCTTCCCAATGCACATTGATTATGCTTTTACTAGTGACAACTCAACACACATGTTCAAAAAAAATTGGCACTAATAAGCGAAAACCTCGAGCACATCTCCCATTAACACGCATTAAACTGTGATTTAGGGGAGCTTGACGGACCTCCCTTCCTTTCCATACTTAGCCAATTTTATGACCCCGGTTTCCCGGCTTGGCGCTATCGAACTCTCATTCCCCTTGTTCTGAGATATACATCGTGCACCAAACAACTCCCTACTCTCCAATTTCCCCCCACACCTCACCTCCCAAGCCTCACTCTACCCAGGTTCACAAAAAGTTTCAAATCATTTATTGCTCCCTTCCATCCCTGCCACCTTCACGCCCTTCCCAATGAAAATTAATTATGCTTTGCTTAGTGACAACTCACCACACAAGTTCGAAAGGATTGGCAATGCAAATTAATTATGCTTTGATTACTAATTAATAAGCAAATACCTCGAAAACATCTCCCATTAAAATGCATTAAATTGTGATTTAGGTCAGATTATATTATCAAATATCTTCTTCATATGTTACATTTCATATTACTTTATGGAAAGATTCTATTTCATACTAATTACTTTCTTCCTGCCATCTATTCCTGAGTATATTCTTTTTCAATAATTGTACAGTAAGATATAAATTATATCTTAAGTTATTATTTTAATATGGGATAGAGTTGGAACATATGGTAAGTGCCAGAAGCAAAAAAAGGTACCAGAAGTTTAAATCTAGCACAAAATATTGTAGTAGTTAGTAGCACAAAATATTGTAGCAGTTAGTAAATGATTGGAGATTCACTTTATATACAATCCTAATGCAGAGGTAATTCATTATGCACTAAATCTATTTCATAACACTTCAATTGTGCGATGTTAATCAAAACATAAAGGGTTGAATGTGACATTTTCCCATTATGTCAATGACCAAGTACCTTAAGTGGACAACCTCAGGGCTTCCACCATTGTTAAGGATTAAATAGATGATATAGAAGAAACATGGAAGAACCATTCTATATGTTCATTTTTTGAAAATATAAAAGATAAATAAAATGAGTGTTCTATTTGATATTGATTTATATATTTATTTGTAATTTTTAATATATTATGGGATTAAATTATTTGATATTGATTTATATATTTATTTGTAATTTTTAATATATTATGGGATTAAATTATGTTTTATCATTTTTATAGATTCACTAATCCTATTGTAATATTTCGATTTTGACACTCTTGAATATTTTGTAATTAAGTATGTTTTTAAATGTTTTTCAATTGGATATTTTATTACCATGTTTTAATTAGCACTATTAAGAGGAAATACCATAGTGACTAGAACATCTTGAATATATGTAAATATTTTAGTTTAATAAAGTTAATAAAATATCAGAACTAATTGAGGGAAGAATGCTTAAAGGGCTTATGATACCACGAACGGGGAAAAGATAGAGGGGTCTATGGGAATGTTATATGTATACTTACCTAAATATCCTACCCACCTTGTCATTCATTTAATGTTTACTATTTTATGGTGTTAAGGTGAGCATATCTTATGGTTTATAAAGAAGCATGAGAAAGTGAATGTAACCTTTCCTAAATTACTGCATTCATCTTCTATATTCTTGGAAACATGTTCCCTATATTCATGGAGACTTTCTCCTTACCTTCTTGGAACCTAATTTGAATTGAGAAAAAGACTTGTGGCACTATTTTCCTTTGGATTCTTCATTCATTCATGAAAAACGAATTTGAATGGGAGAGGGAGGAGAGTTCTTAAGAAAGAAGATTGAATTGTGGATGGCCAAGAACCAAGATTTTCTTGATGGAGCTTAGTAGATATTAGCATGGACCTTTCTATGCACATATTAAAGAGCACTTGAAGAAGAATACTTTTGAGGGATTGTGGAGTAGAAAAATAGTATCTCCTTGTGTTGTATATGTAGGTATTGTGAGTGCTATATAGTTGATCTATCTATACTAAACTCAACAATGGAAAGAATGAGACCTTTGTTGGATTCTAAAGACATCATTCTAGACCTTGCTATGAACATACTAAAGAGTACTAAAGGAAGAATATTTCTAAGGGACTATTGAGTAGAGAAAGAAGATCCCCTTATGTTGTATGTGTAGGTGTTGTGGGTGCCAGAGATCTGCTTTATCTTTAGGAATCCTTACATTGAGATACTTGGTTCAAAAAATCTCTTGCCTAAGATAAATATTTTCCTTGAGGTGTTCTTATAATACCTCTTCTCCCTTGTGGTATTATAGCATGGCTAGGGGGTGGCCTATTGTAGAAAGATTAAGTACAATAGAGC
>JZKD02S2144792.1:348122-372498 GCA_000966675.3 Picea glauca
GAGAGAGAGAGAGAGAGAGAGAGAGAGAGTTTACATGGAGGAAGAAGACATCAAGAAGTGTTTTATCTTTGAGTTTTTGAAACTTTTTGTGTATTTTCTTTGAAGTAATATTGGTTAAAATAATCATATTGATATCCTTCTGAGCTTCCTATGTGATTTAAGGGTTATGCATTGTTAAATAATCACATTTAAATCTTTTCTATACTTCTTTGGTGTATCAAGGAATACCCTTTGTTGATTACTATTCATGCATAAGATTGTGTGGCATGCATTTTAACTAAATTTGTTATGAAAGAGTTAACATGGTTTTTTAGATAAACAAGTGATTTAAATTCTTGGTTTCACATAATAGAGAACATTTCAATACTCTAAAAAATCAAACATTGAATATGATTATCTAAGCATGCCTATCTGTATTGGCTAGTCTATTGATACGTGCCTTGATACCTATTTGGTGGTCTATATTAGTTGTAATAAAATGTATGCTTGCAAAGTCTTTATACAAAGGTGTCAGTGGCTGAAATAAAATGTATGCTTGCAAAGTGTTTGTAGAAAGGTGTCAATGGCTTAAATAAAATGTATGCCAACAAAGTGTTTGTAGAAATGTGTCAATGGCTATTATAAAATATATGCTTACAAAGTGTTTGTAGAAATGTGTCAATTGTTGAAATAAGATGAATGTTTGTATGTAGTTGTTGTGGGAATCTTTTGGGCATGTAAAATAGAGTTTTAAGTGTTTTGGGTTGAATGTCGGAGTGATTTGATATAAAGACAAATTGTTTATCCTTGTTGGGTATTTTCCTTGAGTGAATCTCTTTATATGGAAAATGTCTTTCAAGAATAAAATTTCCTCCCTCTTGTGCATAAACACCAAGCTAAGATGTTTATGAAACAAATTGATTTTGGTATTGTGCTTATAATAGCCTTTGTGCATAGTTCTTATTTTGAAATATTTCGTAGATAAAACAAAGGTATAATCATTTTTTTTAGCTCTTGTGGGAATGATATCCGAGATTGGATTGCTATGATTAATGGATAGAATGAGTTGTGTCACCAAATCTATCCTAAATGGATACTATGATTGGAGTACTATCTTTGATCATTAAGAAATTGCAGCTTTAATAATTGGGTGAGCATATCTAATTTCGTATAGTTCGCAATGAATATTGCAATATCAGAATGCATTTGTGATGTTTGTGAAATTGTAGATAGCATTTATGGAATGCATAAGAATTATGTATATCTAGGAATTCATTTGACTATAACAGTCCAATACTTGAATATTTGGTTGATTTATGAATGGCTAATCTAAGGGAGGATTGGTTATGAATCCAAAAGGTTGATTCATGTGAATCTACCATTGAATGTCACTATGTAGTTTTCTTCAGTGATTTAACTAACGGGTACATGAAAAAGTGGTATCTGAGCTAATCATTGAATTGGAAAAGAAAAAAAAAATTTAGTACCCCATATCCTCAATTAGGTGTGGAGGGGGAATTGGGTATGTTACACCAATGTTGAAGTTTAAGAACTTTAACAATTTGATGAAAAGGTTTGCATTTATACTCTTCTAATCTACCCCTCGATAATTTCACGATGAGATATTGCTACTAAAATAAGGGATTTTGATGAGAAAGCATATAACGTATGGTTGCAACAACCCTCCATTGCATTCTCACTTTCTCTTGAGTCACCCATTGGGAAGGATTATAGTAGGTATGATTCCTCATTTACGAGGTATAGATTGTAGCTTAATGGTTAGAGTGAGGCACCAAGCTACCATAAGGAGGAATGGGAGATTAGATTCATCACTCGGTGTTAAGGAAAGAAACCCTAGGAGAGGGGAAGAGAGTGTAACATCCCTCTCTTGCACACACTGAGCGGACTTATTCTTTGAGGACACTTGCATGCAAGTGATCCGGTTCTTTATACGATTGGTTGTTGTGATTGTGATTATGAGATATTGTGGATTTGATGAAATGTTATTTTTGTTGTATTTACATCGACAGGTGTTATTGACTGGGTTCTCCTGAGTGTGCAAGACTTTGGACATTGAGGATGTCGAGGCATTGATAAAACTCCGTGGACTCTAGATCGAGTCAGGGAGTGGACTGTTAAGGTTTGAATGTTGTTGATGTGACATATGTACATATGATTAGATATTATGTTGTTGATTTTTATTGATGACATGATTAGTTGATGTATGCAAGTTGACGATAGCTTGCCAACCATACTCGCATTTGGAGTAAAGGGGTCATGCACGAAAACTAGAGACATTAAGGGAGAGGTGTGGCAGCAGCCCTACCACAACCTACTAGCACTCCCACTGTGGCTCAAACTGTAGGTTAACGATTACCTAGTTCAAGAGACCCATGATGTCGTGAGTGCAGACTACGACAATTGCTCAAGATGATTCTAAGGGGCACGCAATAAGGCAGGTTCCTTATTCCTTAGAGGCCCTTAGTCTCCCACAAGATCACCTGATGGAGTATTGACTCCAGGGGTTTGACGTCTACCAAATTCAGTCAAGAGGTGAGTGGCACCCTTGGAGCATGTAGTGCGTCTTGAAAGGCATGTCGCACAAAGAAAACATGTTAGCACTAGAAGTCACCTCCTGATTGCAGGGGAGGTAAGATCGGTATCCATCAGTTTGTATGCCACAATGAATAAATTTAAGGGGGGTCGAATGGGCGCAGACTCAAGACGATATTTCTTTAACTCAGAAAACTAGACGGGTATGCACAGGCAGATGAGGTCTCGATTCAACTTCAGTCGGTAAGGTGTAGTATATGTGAGTAGGAGGAAGAATGGTAAGGAGAATGTAAAGGTCTGTTATGGAAATCTGGTCTTCCAACAGCCCAAGAAGAAAAAACTTAGAAAACAAGATCCTCTTAGATTCAGAGTTTTAGGAAACTGAATGAAGTTATAACCGGACTGAAATCAAACATACATCACAATATAGTTACAACAACTCGACTGGATCATCCATGCCCGATTCATTCAGTATTAGTCGGTTCCTGCTTTGTCAGATTGTGTAGGCCTCCTCATGTCAGATGCGATCCAAGCGCAATTATGTGCTTTACAGGAAAATCTATCCATAATTGACAGTCTGCCTTTACGGCCTCTCTCTGCATGTTTTCCATTTATGGGGTGAGACAAGGTCTCAACTGTCACCTCACTTTCATGAATTATCTACATCGTGATCAGTTCAAGTCACACTCTGAACTTCACTATCTAGAACTTTGATATACATTTGTAGGGAGGACTTGGTAGGCAGACGTGGACGATGATGATAGGGAGCTGATGAGATGAATAGGACTACGTGGGTGCCAAAATGTCATATCATCGCCCGACTTAGGATAAAAACATTTGATGGGTTGTTGAGCCCTCTTCTTTCATTTTTTATTTTCCAGAATGCCACTTCCTTGGGAAAACACCTCCCTGATCAATAATGTGTGCTAAAATTAGGCTCCATGGGGGACGGTACGCTCCCTTTGAGCTACCAAGAACTTTCATATTTATTCACCTTACTGTTGGGTTGTGGATTCACTGATTAAAAGCATAAACAAAAGGGAAAATGATACATGACATGGGAAGCCATTCATGGCTTAAACAAAAAACTTCTTTAGAAAATGCCCATTTACAGGGCCTCCAAAAACTTCATCACCCTCCAAAATATGCAACCTGTAAGTATTATTTGGAAACTTTCAAGATATCTTGAAGGGGTCGATCCACAAGGCTTCAAACTTTCCATGTTTGCCTTTGTCCTTCTTGGGTGCATCCCATTTTAGCACTAGATCTCCCAGTTGGAAATCCTCCTTTCTTACCTTTCTTTCAAAATCCTACTTGATCTTCTGTTGATGGTCATATGCTCTATCTAGTAGCTTCTCTCTAGTCTCCTACACTTCTACCAGTTGTTTTATTCTTCTGATCATATCATCAGGCTCTCCTTGGTAGTCCTGGAAGAAGTTTTCCACAGGTAAGGCCAGCTGAGAAGGAAAGATGGCCTCAACTCCATAACAATTTTAAAAGGAGAGACACCAAGAGATCTCTTTGTTGTCACTCTATCATCCCACAGAGAAAACTTGAGCTTTGAATCTCATGTTTTCTTATTGTCCTCTAACAATCTTTTGATGATCTTTATAAGGCTCTTGTTTGAGGACTCTACCAGTCTATTACCTTGGGGGTAGTAAGGAGTTGAGTGAATCAATGCAATTCCAAACTGCGCATAGAATTGAATTAATGGTTTGGCCTTGAAGGATGCAGCATTATCAGTGACAATTCTTTTTGGACAACCAAACCTTGCCATAATATCTTCAAGAAAACCAATGATTACTTTGTGGGAATCACTCCTTGTGGGGATGGCTTCTATCCACTTGGTAAATTAATTTGTGGCAGTCAATATCCACCTGTGCTAACCACTTGAAGTAGGATGAATTTCTCCAATAAAATTTAAGCCCCACTGTTGAAAGGGTCTTGAAGCTACCATAGGCTTCAAAGGCAGGGACTTGGGTTTTTTTTTTCCTGAGAATTTTTTAAACTTGACACAAGCCCTGATTTTAGCACAAACATCAATGAATAGGCTAGGCCAGAAATAGCTAGCTCTAATAATCTTGTAGGCTGTGGTTCTCCATAAGTGATGTCCCCCACACAAACTGTCATGAAAATCAGACATGATCTTTTGGGCTTCCTGTGGGTCTAAACATCTCAACAACACTCCTAGAGGATCTTTCTAATATAAAAATTGATCAATGAGGAAATACTTAATTGATTTGAGCTTTAAGCTCTTATCTTGTTTTTTTCCATGCCATCAGGAGGCTACAACTTTTTTAGAAATAAAATGATGTCCCTGTACCAAGAACATCCTGTTAATGGAGGGATGACTTGAGAACTTGTATCAGACAACTCAACTTGTTGATTTTTTGAGCAAGTGTTGATGAAATTCACCCCCAAGGCTTTGCAATTAGATTCAGCCAGCAACCTTGCTAAAAATTGACCCTTAACCAATTTGGTGGGCCTTATCTCCAAGTCAAATTCAATGATTTTAGCAATCCACTTCCTCCTTCTCCCGTCTATGTCAGGATGAATGAGAATCCCCTTCACAGAAGTTGAAGGGAAATATGCAATGACCTTTGAATGCAAAACACAGACCGTAAAGGATTTGAGGGCTTTAACCAGAGCATAGGCATGTTTTTCCATGATTCCATATTTCATCTCTGCATCTCTCAATGCCCTACTGAAAAAGGCAATGGGTTGTTCAAACCCTTCATCATTCTTTTGTAACATAACAGATGCCACTGTGTTAAATGAAGCAAAGGAGAAAATCATAAAATATTTGGAGTAATTAGGACTGATGAGCACAAGTGCTTCGGTCACGACCTTCTTTATTTGATCGAAGGAACTACGAGATTCAGTAGTCAATTTGTTTTTGTTTCCTTTCCTCAACATGACTGCAATGTCCTTCACCAGTTCAACAAAATTGGAAACAAACCTTGTCAGAAAATTAATCTTCCCCAAGAAATACTGAACTTCTTTCTTGGATCTATGGAGTGCTAAGGTTTGGATGGCTTCCACACTATTGTGATCAATCTTTACTCCCTCAGCTGATACTATGTGCCCCAGTAATTTTCCCTCCTTCATAGTGAACACCGACTTCTTGGGATTCAGGGAGAGCCCAAATTTTCTGCATTTTTGGAAGACCTTTCTTAGATGATGACAATGTTATTTATCACTCCTGGAGAAAATTGTAATGTCATATAGATAAATGACTACAAATTTATCCCTTTCCCCAATAAAGGCAATGTCCATAGTGTTCTGGAAAGTTTCTCCTGCGTGCATCAATCCAAAGGGAATATTGGCATACATGAATGTACCCCATGGAGTGGTGAATGTTGTCTTCTCTCTGTCCTCGGGTAAGACAAAAATCTGATTGTAGCCAGAAAAGCCATCAAGCATAGACATACTGGATGCACCTGTCACTCTCTGCAATATGTGCTCCATTTTAGGCAATGGGTAATTATGTTTGTTGGATCTTCTGTTTAGGTTCCTGAAATCAACACAAAGTTTGATTTCTCCATTATTCTTTCTCACTGGGACCAAGTTGGCCACCCATTCAAAATACCTCAAAGGAACGATAATCTGGGCATCGAAAATATTTTTTACCTCTTTCTCCATGATAGGTAGTAGCATAGGGTTGATCTATCTCTGTTTCTGCCTAAATGGCTTGGCCTCTTCATTTAGTGGTATCTTATGCTCAATGATTCTTTTTTCATATGTTCTGAAATCCTCATAATTCTAGGAAAACACATCAAAAAACTCCTTTAATAGCTCAACATATTCATCCCTTTGTTCCCTTGACAGACTGCTCAATAATTTGACAAATTTTGGATCTTTCTCTATACCAATGTGACATTTAGTTACATCATCATCAACAAATGATCCTTTAAATTTCACTGCCACATAATTTATGTCAAATAGTATTTACAAGGAACTAGTCCCTTCGAAATGTGATTGCTAGGCAAATGAACAATATGGTGACTAGAAATTTTGTTCAGGAAAACATCAGCATGAGGATTACTTTCAGAATCCTGATCTTGATCAATATGTAGTGCAGAAAAATCATCAACGGTCTCAAGGAATATTTTGATATCAAGATCATCCTCAAATAATTTCCAATGCTTGACATTATCAGGTATAGAGGGTCCGTAATTTACTTCTACATCATACCCGAGATTTGGTGGAAAAGGGACTCTGAAATTGCTACTGAAACAACCAGAGAATCAACCATGATGTTTTCTTCTCTTGGAATAAATGAAATGTTGAAAGCTATGAAAAATTTGTCAATAAGGTCCCACACTTCATTTCTATAACTTCTTAGCCTGGGGTGCTTATCTTGGTAAAGATTTCTAACTTGATGGACAATTAACTCAACATCCCTAAATATTGATATCTCTTGAATTGCCATGTCTTTTGCAGCCCTCAAACCTAATATGGGAGCTTCATACTTTGCCACATTATTGGTAGATTTGAATTCTAACTTGTAGGACATAGCTATATTCTCTTGAGCAAGTGAAACAAGAACCACTCCAGCACCAACAACTTCCTTATAAGAGGATCCATCAAAGAAAATTTTCCACACATAGGTGATAAGAGGGGAATTTTCACAAAAATTAATAGCTCACTTTTTGATTTCCAGAGGAGGTTCAGGAGCGTTGGTGAGTTGCAGCAAACTAGATCCCAAATATGTGTCAAGAGAAAATATAGGATGGTTTGTGGGGTTTGCTTCATCACTAATAATGTAGACCAACTAAGCTTCCTTGTAAATTCTCCTATGCTCACCCCCAAACACCGGAATAGTAGCATAGGTGACGTCCATATGCAAAGTTACCCCTAGTATTTTTATCCAAGATCTAGACAGAAGCATCCTGAACTTAGGGGGAAAGTTAGCTACCACGATGTCCATGATCACGCTTTTCATTGGCAACTGGAACAGAGATACGGCCAAGTCTTTGATAACCCCAAGGCACTTGACCTTCCTAGATTCGAAAGAATACAAGTCATGGTAGGCTTTTGTAATCTCCAGATCGATCTCTTTCATGACAATCTTAGGCATAAGATTGTGAGATGCCCCTGAATCCATCAAAACGTTGTGCAAAACCTTGCCATGTATGTTCAGTGAATTATAGAAGGGAGGGGATGAATCATCTCTATCTTCTACCAAAGGACCTAGAATGGTTGCAGACTTCTCATCTTGGAGGTTTACTGAGTCTGTGGAATGAGATGAAGGTTCAGGCTGCAACATTTTGGAGAGTCACCTTTTGAATTATTCATGCTTGACCAGCTCTGAAATGGGTACAGGGATTCTAATATTTTGTATTTCATGCTCAAATTTGAAAGAGGAGGGCGGATTAGAATTTCTCTCACTTATGGAATAGGACTTTTGACCACCGGTGGGGGGTTCTGTGCCTTCTTTTCCTTGCTTCAGTCTGCAATATCTTTAGCAGGTTTTTCTGCTCTAGTAGGTCGATCAGAGATGTATGATTTCCCTTCTTTATGTTTGGACCTCAAATTATATCTGTTTGGAGTGTGGATGTTTTTTTCCCCTTTACTTAGCTCATTTAGTTGGTTGTCCATTAGAGACTCCTCATATGAAAATTGAGTTAAATGGGGAAATGAGGAGGTATCCCCAAGACAATGGATTTCAGGATCAATCTCCTCTTCCTCTTCTTCTTCATCAGTGACAATGTTATTTTGGAGAGGGGCTTGAATTATTTGATCATCCCTATCCCGAACTCTTTGATCTCTTTGGATGGTCTGAGGGGCATTAGTTGGTCTTTTGAAACTACCCCTATTATCAGCATTTGGTGGATTCCTATAGATTTTATTTCCTTCCAATTCGATCCTTTCCATTCTAGCAGAAAGTGACTTTAGTAGTTTGGTTACTTCATCCATTTGAGGGGGGGTAGCAAAAGAACTAGAAGTCGAACCTTCAAACCTACCTTTTCTTATGTCTCTATCAACCTTACTCCTAAGCTTATCAACTGCTAATATATTAGATTCTACTTCAATGACTGCATATTGCATATGAGCCAAGGAGGTAGATCTTATTTCTCTCAACGGGAGGCAAAAATCAGGGTCAAAAGCATTAGAATAAGTCATCTTGGCAAAGGTTTATGTAGGATTAATTTCAGAGGGAATCTTTTTATGCATCTTATTAAATCTCTTCGAGAAGTCTGAAACGGATTCCTCTTCTTCTCTCTTAAGTGCCCTGAATTATGTAATATAATAAAGGAGATCTTTTTTATTCCCCCAGTGTCTTAAGAATGAAGCATCTAGAGCAGCAATCTCATCAATAGATCTAGGAGGCAATTCCTTAAACCAGTCCCTAGCATCACCATCAAGGCTCTGTACAAAAACTCTCATCCATGCATATTCATTTTCGATGACCTAAATCTCTGCAAATCTATAAAAGGATACAAGGTGCTCTTTTGCAGTCATGTCTCCCTCTCCTGTGAACTGGGGCATGCACTTAAGGTAGTCTGTGGCTAGGAGAGAATTCATAGGCTGAGGTAAAACCAGAGGGGCATATCTAGCAGCCAATATCTCAGCCATCATGTTCCTAGGAGGATTAGCACTTGCCATTTGGACGTGAACTAGAGGAGAACCAAGAGGAGATGGAGTTCGAACATGCGAGACTAGGGCTATGCTTCTGGGATAAAAAGGAAAAGGTTGAGCGTTAGGAAATAAATATGAGGGGATAGAGGTAACAGAGGTTTCCCCTTCTGTAACTGTAGCAACTCTAATAGGAGGAGGGGTATGAAAGTCTTCTAAGGTCAAATCTCTCTCCGTCCACTTCACAACTTAGGGGGAGAAAGGGGTGTCAAAGCTCTCTCCTTCCAAACCAATAATAGGACAAGATAAATCAATAGGAAAACTCCCAAAATTTAAATTTCTTGAAACTCCAGCAGTTTGTATAATAGGAGAATCATAAACAGTTACTGGAGTTTGTAAAGAGGGATTATGCAAATTATCAGAAAAACTTGGTACAACTATGGAGGTACCTTTTTTAGTAGTCTTTCCCTTTCTGATAATTTCCTCTGGGTCAACTTCAGACGTTGCTAGAGGCAGTAGTGAAGTGGACCTCATGTGTCTGCCTTTAGGAGCTAGAACTAAAATAGTGGATTCGTCAGACGGTGGAGTCGCTAGGTCCAGGCTACAATCTTCAATGGTACTGATGTCTGATGCACCTTTAGAATCAGTAGCTCGTTGTCATTCTTACACATGGAAATGTCTTCAATTTGTTCCCCGACAATGGTGCCAGAAATGTTAGCACTAGAAGTCACCTCCTGATTGCAAGGGAGGTAATCCAAGTACCCATCAATTTGTATGTCACAATGAATAAATTTAAGGGGGGTCGAATGGGTGCAGACTCAAGATGATATTTCTTTAACTCAGAAAACTAGACTAGTATGCATAGGAAGATGAGGTCTTGATTCAACTTCAATCGGTAAGGTGTAGTATATGCAAGTAGAAGGAAGAATGGTAAGGAGAACGTAAAGGTCTGATATGGACATCTGTTCTTCCAACAACCCAAGAAGAAAAAAATCAAAAAATAAGATCCTCTTCGATTCAAAGTTTTAGGAAATTGAATGAAGTTATTACCGGACTAAAATCAAACATACATCACAATATAGTTACAACAACTTGACTGGATCATCCATGCCCGATCCATTCAGTATCAGAGGCAAAAGAGATGGAAAAGAAGGCTAACTTAGATTAAATAAGAACTATCAAATCCTATTACATAATCAGAGAACCAGAGCTTCATCAAAACTTTACAATACAGGAGCGTAGCTCAACCATCAACCATAACAAAATATCAAAACTGCATGCATATACTCAGAATTGTTGCAACCACCAAGAGTGTGATCAGACCACCACATTAACGTTTTCAGTCAGCCTCTGCTCTACCAGATTGTATAGGCCTCCTCATGTCAGATTCAATCCAGGCGCAGTTATGTGATTTACAGAAAAATCTGTCCATAATTGACAGTCTGCCTTTATGGTCGCTCTTTGCACGTTTTTCATTTATGGGGTGAGATGAGGTCTCGAATGCCGCCTCACTTTCATGAACTGTCTGCATCAGGATCAGGACAGGTCACACTCTAAACTTCACCATATGGATCTTTGTTGGATGCTTTCACGGAGGAATTGGCAGGAAGACGTGGACGCTGATGATAGGGAGTTGACAAGATGATTGGGACTGCATAGGTGCCAAAATATCATATCATCGCGTGAATTAGGATAAAAACATTTGATGGGTTTTTTGAGCCCTCTTCTTTCATTTTTTCTTCTCTAGAATGCCACTTCCTTGAGAAAACGCCCCCCACCCCGTATCAATAATGTGTGCTAAAAAAACAGAAAGAGGTGAGTGGCACCCTTGGAGCACGTAGTGCGTCCTAAAGGGCATGTCGTGATTTTAACTTGTAAGATAATAAACCTAGTGCCTAGAAAACTATGCCTCTTTGGAAATGGTCGGCCTTAAAATGAATGATGTGATAAGTAAAGTTTAATAACTAATTTGTTTCCTTAAGAATTGTCGCCAAGTCTAGTGAATTGAAAACGTAGGTCTGAGTAGAACCTTAGAACAAAAAAAAAAAAAAAAGACATATAACAGGAAGGTTGTAAAGAAAATTCAAGCATTAATAATTAAAGTGGAAATTTTAATAAAGGTTTAATTAATAAAAAGGGGTATTTGATTGTTTTTGTCTAAACCTGCGAATTATGAACTTAGTTTTAAAAAGGGGAAAACTTTAGAAAAAGGGAAACTTAAAGAAAAGAGGGAAACCTAAGGAAAAGGGGAAACTTAAAGAAAAAGGGGAATGTCTAACTTAGTAAGGAATCTAGCCTTTGGAACTTTCTATTTATGAACTCAACTAGGATTTAAGTAAGGCGTAAGTCATTTAAGAATTGTAAGGGAATAATGGGACACCGAGGAGCGTTTTTAGGAATGCTTTTAGGTGGGTGAGGGAAATAGGAAAATTTAATTAATTAAAAAATTAATTTTCTGGTGCATCTAGGGGATCGAGCGACATGTGTAGGGGGGAGGTTTTTCCTAATTAAATAAATGAAAAAGGAATCTAATGAGGGTTTGGGAAACTAATCACTTGAAAACTCTATAAAAAGGATGGTGGAGGAGGATTATTTATCACATCTGGCTTATGTAACGTTACACTGCCGAATTTTATCTTGACTGAGTTTCTTTTGTGGGAGTTGGGATACCCAGCTCTGGTAACGAGTGGTAGCTCGACCTTGCGAGGTGAGATGGGAGCTAGCATTATCTGGTATTGTGTGTGTGGCCCCTTTACGGCTTGGGGGGTTCAGGGGGGGATAAGAGTACCCCTAGCATAGGCTGGGAGGTACCAGTGAGGTCTTCACGGTCAGCAAGAGAGAGACAAGAGGAAGTGCAAGCGTAGAATAACAACTTCAAACTTTTTTTCTCCGGTTATGGTAATCCTAAACTGAGATTGTACTCATGAAGTTTCAATTTAAATGTAGTTAATTTCTATTGCATACGCATTTCTGGGAAATTGTATTCAAGGATTTATATTTTTACTAGATTTAATTAAGCATGTCATTGCGGTAATCCCATCTTTGAATTTGTTCTGCCATGAGAAATTTTCCCAGCCTTATGCTTTCATCATTGCATTATTGCCTCATTTTTTCCCTAGAAAACCCTTGCTTGTAAATTATTGGAATGATCCTTTCTTATCTAACTCATTTCCTCCCAGGTGAAACCCCTACTCTAATTCAGTGGTTACATCTGAATTTTTATGGCACCTTCACACATAAATTTTATCTCTTCCCCAAAAACAATTTCGCTGCCATCCATTTGATGTAGAAATGATTTAAAATTTCTTCTCATCCTTACCCACGATTGCTTACTCTCCAGCAAATTCTTCCTCTATGATTGCACTTTATTCTCTGCAATTATTGTGTTTTATTCCTTGCAAACTCATGCTTCCACACAACGATCTTGGGGATGTCTCTCAAGTTCACCAAAACGTTTTATTTCTCTGCAATTATTATTGTTTTATTTCTCTACAATTTTGTTTTTAATTGCCCAACAAATCCATTGCTTGTACATCGAAAATTTGTCTTCATTGCTCTACGATTAATGTTGTTTATACTCATCCAATTTCATTTTTAATTACCCAACGAATTCATTGATTGTACAACAAAATTACCTCTTTATTGCTCTGCGATTATGGTTTCTTTTACTCATCCAAATTCGTTTGTAATTGCTCGGCAATTTCATTACTGTGTACAGCAAAAATACCTCTTTATTTCTCTACAATTATTATTGTTTTATTTCTCTGAGATTTGATTTTTAATTGCCTAGCAAATACATTGCTTGTACAATGAAAAATAATTATTTATTGCTCTGTGATTTTGGTTGCTTTACTCAGCAAAATTTGTTTGTAATTGCCCAACAAATTCATTATTGTGTACAACAGAAATACCTCTTTATTTCTCTGCAATTACTGTTGTTTTATTTCTCTACAATTTCATTTTTAATTGCCCAACAAATCCATTGCTTGTACAATGAAAATACTTCTTTATTGCTTTGTGATTTTGGTTGCTTTACTCAGCCAAATTCGTTTGTAATTGCCCAACAAATTCATTACTATGTACAACAAAAATACCTCTTTATTGCTCTGCAATTATTATTGTTTATTTCTCTGCAATTTCTTTTTTAATTGCCCAACAAATCCATTGCTTGTACAACGAAAAATAATTATTTATTTCTCTGCGATTTTGGTTGCTTTACTCAGCCAAATTCGTTTGTAATTGCCCAACAAATTCATTATTGTCTACAGTGAAAATATCTCTTTATTTCTCTACAATTATTGTTGTTTAATTTCTCTGCAATTTTGTTTTTAATTTCCCAACAAATCCATTACTTGTACAGCGAAAATACCTCTTCATTGCTCTGTAATTATTGTTGTCTTTACTTAGTATATTTTGTTTTTCATTGCCTAGCTTAAATCCCTCCTCTGGTATCTTACCTGCATTGATGCGTAGTGAAAGAAATACGAACTCGTGGGCTCTCCTCCTTGCTCCTTGTGTTTGGTATTGGGCGTTGAGTTAGCGTTGGTATTCCATATGAGAGCCTGTGGCTTGAATGGTTCTTAATAATACTCAAAATTGGGCCTCGGTCCCATAATTTGTATTTAATAATAATCTTAGTGATATCACCTCATTTTACTTGATTTCAATAGTCATTTCCATTTAGACATGTGAGTTGTTGTTTAGAACCTTGTATAATTGCAAGTTAGTATATGAAGTATCTAGTCTATCCTTTTATAAATGATTGTCATTAGTTTTTATAAATGATTTTCATTAATTATTAAACGATTTAATGATTGTTATTTATAAATGACCTTCATTAGTTTTTTTTTAATGGATGCATAATGAAAAGTGGTGTTAGATTAAGGCATTGATCTTCTGGGGTGCTCTTAATGAAATTGTAGATCAATTTCTCCTTACACCCTCCTAGAAGATAGCCTAAATATGAATTGAATAGTTAAGATACTCGAGTTTGGACCACAATTACGTGCTTGATTCATTACTCTGTATGTGATACCCTTCTTCTCATGCACTTCCTTATTGCTAAAGATTTTTATTGTGATAGAATAATATGTTGTATCTTGGAAATGGAATGATGTTGATTAAGCTTAAATTCAGTAATTATTTCCCGTGCACATCTTGAAAAATAAGGTTGTCATATTGCAAGTCTTTGAAAAATAATTTAGGTATTATTGAAATCCATAGAACCAAAAATAAAAATAAAAATTGATTAATGCTTTTTAGGGTCAGATGGATTTGGCTTTACACATGTGTTGTAGTAACTTATGGTCTATGATATTATCATCTTATGTAATTCATCTAACTTTTATTGATTTATTAATTGATTAATGGTGCGCCTGGAATTTAAATAGAATTGCGCCTCAAGTTGGTGTTTTCTAGATAGATTGTGTATGCCAGATATCTTGTGTGCTTGTAAATTAAAGGTCGATTGAAGTAGTGTCTAATTGTTTGGATGGTCTGGTGGTGCGTCTTGCAAAATGTTGAATCTTTGATTGATTTTTCTCACTTGCATTGAAGGGTCATGTCATGTATGTCGTTAATGTTGGTTGCGTTGGGTTGGTTTGATGTTGGTCCTTAGCTTAGTAGCCTTGTCTTTCTAGTGATGGGAGGGATGTATACACCTCGTTGTTCCTCAGAATAGTCGCCATCCTTGAGACCTTAAATGGTCAAAATCGATGGGAACCTAGGCTTGAGCATTGCTTATGTGTCCTGAAGATCCTAACCTTGCAGGGTAGGATGAGCGGGTAGTCGTTTTATTTCTTCTCCTGATTGATTGTAGTATGTTGCATCCAACTGCATGATGTACTAGTATGCTAGGTCGTTATGTTAACTATTGTCTGAATTGTGTGCATTGTGTTCATCATCGAGTTGCATGGATTAAATGTTGTTGTTGTTACCTTCCTGTTTTTATAAATAAAAAAAATAAAAAATATTAGCACTTGTTATGCGTCGCATGTTGTCGTAACAATGGAGGTTGTTACATATGGTATCAGAGTCAATTCAACCCGCAACTTGGGATCACTACGACTTTCGTTGACTAGATGTTTGATTATAAAGTTGCTAATTAAATTGATTGTATTTGTGTAGGTAATCATGGTTAGAGGACGTCTCGGAGGTAGAGGACGAGGTGCTAGGGGAGGAGGTGTGACGCCCCTGGTAGGATCCACGCATGAGGGGTCTAACCCCTAGGGAGATGAACAGGTTGTCGTTCAGGAACATATAGATGTGGGTGATTTGATTGGGATGATGAGGTCCTTTTAGCAGATGTCTGAGGCATTGATCAATCGTTTGTATAGAGATGAGCCCAGGGTGTCGACACCCCATGAGGTTCCACCGTGCACTCCGGTCGATACTGGTAGCATTCATCGCAAACTCGAGAAGGTCAAATTTCTCGAGTTCTTTGGTGCCCCGAATGGCGCAGATGCCGAGGCATGGTTGGAGAATATGGCGATGTGCTTTGCACTTTGCAAATATACCTCCAACATGAAGGTCTGCATGGTGGTCTTTCAATTAAAGGGGAGCACTCCTCTATGGTCGAAGACGCTCCTGCCATAATTGAACATCATCATCGAAGATGTGTCATGGGAATTGTTCGAGGAACAGTTCCGAGAGAGGTATCTATCTGAGGAATTCATTGAGCGTCAACTCAACGAGTTCAATGCCTTGTGACAGGGCAGTCGTATGGTTCTTGAGTACGAGACTCATTTCATGTATCTTCTTCGGTATGCTCCCCACCTGAATACCGAGAAACTTAAGGTCAACAAGTTCATTTTTTTCCTTAATGTCATCATTCGTGCAAAGGTTAGGATTCAGATGCCTCAAACCTTGCATGATGTTGTTCAGAAGGCCCTCATAGCAGAGGAGAAGCTTATCAGCGGGGGTCAGAGAAGGACTCCAGAGAGATCAATAGGACATGCATCATCTGGTGTGTAGCAACATCAGACACCATCTAGACATTCACCAGGATATCGTGGCTTCTAGAGATGATCCACTTTCACTACACCTCGGATACGAGTGCCTCAATAATGGACTCCTTACACAGGACCACAACACTAGCACTAGCATCGATCGCAGCAACAACAGTTTAGGCCTGTTCAGCAGAACAGACCAGGGTTTTAGGCCGGTGGGTCGTCAGCTTCAAATTTAGGTACCATGAGTACCAGATCGAAGAAGGGGTGTTGGACATGTGGAGAGCCACATTACCAATGTGACTGCCCAGTGGAGAGGACCAGAGCATATGGCTCATTCAGACCCACTATCGTGGGAGATTTGGGCAAGGCCCATCAGATTCATGCAGCAGTGAATAACCGCCAGGCAGAGCACTAGTCGACTGTGCTCGAGACGTTAGGTACCATCGCTGACTAGAACCTTAGTATTTTGATAGATCCAGGTGCTACAAAGATTTTAATCTATGGTGGAGCACTAAAAATAATTAAGGTAAAGGCAATCGAACAGGACAAGTTTAGCTTTGTAGAAATGGGTTTGGGAGCCAAACAGAAGGTTGGAGGGAAGGTGACGGGTTGTAGCCTTAACTTGGAAGAGTTTTTCACAAGTTCCAACCTGTACATCACAATATTCGGATCTTATGATGTCGTGATCAGTATGGACTGGTTAGAATTGCATGAGGTGATACTCAACTGTAAGACGAAACAGTTGAGCTTGGTCAATGATGAGGGATAGAGACACGTGATTGTAGGTCGGAACTAGGGATTTTCCATAAGGTTCATCTCTTCCTTGTAGCTATGAAAAATCATGCGCAAGGGATGTAAGATATATGTTATCCTTGTGTTAAACGAGAAGGGCATAGCAGAAGGTCTAGAAAACCTTATGGTGGTGTGAGAGTCTTCAAACGTCTTCCCCGAGGAGTTACCTCAGATGTCACCAGAGAGAGAGTTGGATTTTACCATCGACCTAAAATAGGGAACTGAACCGATAGCAAGAACGCATTATCGGATGTCGACCCTAGAGTTACAGTTGTTGAAAATGAAATTGAAGGAGTTGTTGGACCTAGGACTTATACGTCCAAGTGTGTCACCATGGGGTGTGCCTGTTATCTTCATACGAAAGAAGGATGGGTCATGGAGACTCTACATTGACTATCGTCAATTGAACAAGGAAACAATCAAGAATCAGTATTCGTTGCCAAGGATTGATGATCTGTTTGATCATATGAAGGGTGTGACAGTGTTTTCAAATATCGACTTGAGATCAGGGTATCACCAGTTACGGATCAAGGAGGACAACATCCCTAATACCTCCTTTAAGACGAGTTTTGGACATTATGATTTTATTGTCTTATCGTTTGGACTAACGAACACCCCAGGGGTATTTATGAGTTTGATGAACGGGGTGCTTCGCGAATACTTGGACAAGTTTGTCCAAGTATTCATTGACAATATTTTGATTTACTCTCAGATGATGGAGGAGCACGACGATCACTTGCACATGGTACTACAATGTCTACGAGAGAACAAATTGTGTGGGAAGTTGTCTAAATGCTCGTTTTATCAATCAAAGATTCACTACTTAGGGCATGTCATCTTCAATGAAGATATCATTGTGGATCCAACAAAGGTCGAGGGTATTATGGAATGGATTGTGTCGACAAATGTCCCAAAAGTGCGTAGCTTCATGGTTTTAGCGGGATACTATCGACGATTCATCGCGGGTTTTTCGAAGATAGAAAATATGATCACGAAATTGCAGAAGAAGAACAAGAAGTTTGTTTGGACCGAGAAATGCATGGAGGCATTTCAGAGGCTCAAGGACCTGTTGACGATAGCATTGATACTAAAGGTTTTTGACATGGACAAGGACTTCTTGGTACGCACTGATGCATCCAAGGAAGGATTATGCGGAGTCTTGATGCAAGATGGTTGAGTGATCGCTTACATCTCGATAAAGTTAAGAAGGCATGAGGAGAACTATGTGACGCACGATTTGGAGTTGTTAGCCATTGTATATGCCTTGAGAGTTTGGAGACATTACCTGATTGGATGGGAATTCGAACTAAAAACAGACCATTGTGGTCTACAACACATCTTTACACAAAGTGACTTGAACGCGCGACAACGACGTTTGTCGGAATTGCTTAGCGAGTACAATTTTGAGATTACTTACATAAAAGGGATAGTGAACAGAGTGGATGATGCATTGAGTTAGAGACCACGCATATTTTCGGTGATGCCTCTTCAGACGAATCTACATGAAAATATTGTAAATTTACAGCACAACGATGACTGATACAAAGAGGTCAAGGATTTTATCGGACAAAGCATAATGATGGCACCAAAATTTGAGAGATTTACTGTGGAAAACAACGTATTATTGATATTTAAAAGTTGAATTTACGTACCGCCCAACGAGAAGTTGAGGAGTTTGATCCTAAATGAGGCTCACAGAGAAGTGTACATGGCTCGCCCAGGAGTCATGAAGATGAGGGCAGACCTTAAACTCTTATTCTTTTGGAAAGGAATGAAAGCAGACATAGTCAACTACGTGGCAAGATGTCTAGAATGTCAGCAAGTGAAGGTTGAACATAGACATCCGACAGGATTAATACAACCACATGGTATTATAGAATCGAAATGAGAGGTCATTTCGATGGATTTCATTGTTGGATTTCCACTGACAGCAAGGAGACACGACTTAATTTTTTTGGTAGTCGACACTCTGACGAAAAGTGATCATTTTATTCATGTGTGTACGACATATCAGGCACCTAACATAGTTAGATTTTTCATCAACGATATAGTGAGGTTTCATGGCATGCCTAAGAGGATTATATCTGATAGAGTATTGATGTTTACAAGACAATTTTGGACTAGTTTCCAAGAGGCCTTGAGAGCCCAACTTAGCTTTAGTACCGCATATTACCTAGAGACAGATAGACAGACCAAAAGAACAAACCAAATCTTGGAGGATATGTTGCATATGTATGTTATGGACCAACAAAATCATTGGGAAGAGTTCTTGCCACTGGTAGAGTTTGCATACAACAAAAGTTATCAAGGCACCATTAAAATGGTGCCTTTCGAGTTTCTTTACGGGTGATCGTGTCGAATTCCTTTGAGCTAGGATCAGCTTAAGGATAGGGTCATGGTGGGACCAGAAGCGATCCAAGAAATGGAATATTAAATGCAAACAATAATATAAAGGATCAAGGAAGCACAGGATCGGCAGAAGAGTTATGTTGATGTGCATCATGCCGACCATAGTTATGAAGTTGGCGATCGAGTCTTCTTGCGGGTTAAACTGCATAAGAGTTCAATCAAGTTTTGGAAGGATGCTAAAATCTCTCCTAGGTTCATGGGACCCTTCGATATTGTGGAAAATAAGGGGCCTGTGGCCTATCGACTAGCCTTGCCTGATTTTTTGAAGCGTATGCACGATGTTTTTCACGTATCTGTTTTGAGACATTATGTTAGTGATCCTACACATGTTATTGACATGAGTTACTTGCAAGTATTGGATGAGTGTGTGCTCACGGTGGAGCCAATCTGCATCCTAGACCATCGTATTCGACAGCTATGGCATCGAACAATAGATCAGGTCAAGGTCCAGTGGGACAACTATAGTCCACACTCAGCGACCTGGGAGGCCGCATATGATATGCGTCAACAGTTTCCATTTTTGTTTGATATCTAGACCTATGATATTGTGATACACTTTATTTTGGCACTTACATACTATGAAACTTCGGGACAAAATTTAAAACAAGAGGGGGTCTATGTAACATCCCGCTCTTGCATGCTTCTTTGAGGACACTTGTGTGCAAGTGATCCGGTTCTTCATACGATTGGTTGTTGTGATTATGATTATGAGATATTGTGGATTTGATGATATGTTATTTTTGTTGTATTTACATCGACAGGTGTTATTGACTGGTTTCTCCTAAGTGTGCAGGACTTTGGACATTGAAGATGTCGAGGCATCGATGAAACTCTGTGGACTCTGGATCGAGTTAGGGAGTGGACTATTAGGGTTTGAATGTTGTTGATGTGACATATGTACATATGATTATATATTATGATGTTGATTGTTATTGTTGATATGATTTATTGATGGATGCAGGCTGACGATAACTTGTCGACCAAACTCACATTTGGAGTAAAGGGGCCATGCACAACAACCAGAGACATTGAGGGAGAGGTGTGGTAGCAGCCCTGCCACATCCTACTAGCACTCCCGCTGTGGCTCCAACTGTAGGTTAACGATTACCTAGTTCGAGAGACCCGCAATGCCATGAGAGAAGACTTTGACAATCACTCATGATTATTCTAAGGGGTGCGCAATAAGGCAATTTCCTTATTCCTTAGAGGCCCTTAGTCTCCCACAAGAACACCTGACAGAGTATTGACTCCAGGGGTTTGATGTCTACCAAATTCAGTCAAGAGGCGAGTGGCACCCTTGGAGCACGTAGTGCGTCTTGAAGGGCACGTCGTGCAAAGATAACGGAAAGAGGTGAGTGGCACCCTTGGAGCACATAGTGCGTCCTGAAGGGCACATCGCGATTTTAACTGGTAAGATAATAAACCTAGTGCCTAGAAAACTATGTCTCCTTAGGACATGCTCGGTCTTAAAATGAATGATGTGATAAGTAAAGTTTAATAACTAATTTTTTTCCTTACTAACTGTCGCCAAGTCTAGTGAATTGAAAACCTAGGTCTGAGTAGAACCTTAGAACAAAAAAAAAACTAATTAGACATATAACAGGAAGGGGGTAAAGAAAATTCAAGCATCAATAATTAAAGTGGAAATTTTAATAAAGGTTTAATTAATAAAAAGGGGTATTTGGTTTTTTTTTTCTAAACCTGCTAATTCTGAACTTAGTTATAAAAAGGGGAAACTTTAAGAAAAAGGGAAACTTAAAAAAAGGGGGAAACCTAATGAAAAGGGGAAACTTTAAGAAAAAGGGGAATGTCTAACTTAGTAAGCAATCTAGCCTTTGAAACTTTCTATTTATGAAATCAACTAGGATTTAAGTAAGGCGTAAGTCATTTAAGAATTGTGAGGGAATAATGGGACACCGAGGAGCGTTTTTAGGAACGCTTTTAGGTGGGTGAGGGAAATAGGAAAATTTAATTAATTAAAAAATTAATTTTCTGGTGCGTCTAGGGGATCAGACGACATGTGTACAGAGGAGGTTTTTCCTAATTAAATAAATGAAAAAATGAATCTAATGAGGGTTTGGGAAACTAATCACTTGAAAACTCTATAAAAAGGATGGTGGAGGAGGATTATGCATCACATCTGGCTTGTGTAACGTTACACTGTCAAATTTTATCTTGACTGAGTTTTTTTTGTGGGAGTTGGGATACCCATCTTGGGTAACGAGTAGTAGCTCGACCTTGCGAGGCAAGCTGGGAACTAGCATTCTCTGGTATGTGGCCCCTTTGCGGCTCGGGGGGCTCAGGGGGAATAAGAGTACCCCTGGAATTGGTTGGGAGGTATCGGTGAGGTCTTCACAGTCAGCAACCGAGAGACAGGAGGGAGCGCAAGCGCGAAATAACAACTTCAGACTCTTCGTCTCTGGTTACGGTAATCCTAAATTGAGATTGTACTCATGAAGTTTCAATTTAAATGTAGTTAATTTCTATTTCATATGCATTTCTAGGAAATTTTATTCAAGGCTTTATATTTTTACTGATATTTAATTAAGCATGTCATTGCGGTAATCCCATCTTTGAATTCATTCCACCATGAGAAATTTTCCCAGCCTTATGCTTTCATCATTGCGTTATTGTCTCGTTTTCTCCCTAGAAAACCCTTGCTTGTAAATTATTGGAATGATCCTTTCTTATCTAACTCATTTCCTCTCGGGCGAAAACCTCACTCTGATTCAGTGGTTACATTTGAGTTTTTATGGCACCTTCACAGAGAAATTTTATCTTTGCCCCAAAAATGATTTCACTGCCAGCCATTTGATGTAGAACTGATTTAAAAGTTCTTCTCATCCTTACGCACGATTTCTTACTCTCCAACAAAGTCTTCCTCTGCGAATGTACTTTCTTCTCTGTTATTATTGTGTTTTATTCTATGAAAACTCGTGCTTCCACACAACGATTTTGGGGATGTCTCTCCAGTTCACCAGAATGTTTTATTTCTCTGCAATTATTATTGTTTTATTTCTCTGCAATTTAATTTTTAATTTCCCAACAAATCCATTGCTTGTACAGTGAAAATTCCTCTTCATTTCTCTACGATTAATGTTGTTTATACTCATCCAATTTTGTTTTTAATTACCCAACGAATTCATTGCTTTTATAACGAAATTACCTCTTTATTGCTATGTGATTATGGTTGCTTTTACTCATCCGAATTTGTTTGTAATTTCCCAACAAATTCATTACTATGTAATGTGAAAATACCTCTTTAGTGCTCTACAATTATTATTGTTTTGTTTCTCTGCAATTTCGTTTTTAATTGCCCAACAAATCCATTGCTTGTACAACGAAAAATACTTATTTATTGCTCTACGATTTTGGTTTCTTTACTCAGCCAAATTCGTTTTTAATTGTCCAGCAAATTCATTACTGTGTGCAGCGAAAATACATCTTTATTTCTCTGCAATTACTATTGTTTTATTTCTCTACAATTTCATTTTTAATTACCCAACAAATCCATTGCTTGTACAACGCAAATACTTCTTTATTGCTCTGAGATTTTGGTTGCTTTACTCAGCCAAATTCATTTGTAATTGCCCAACAAATTCATTAATGTGTACAACGAAAATACCTCTTTATTTCTCTTCAATTATTATTGTTTTATTTGTCTGCAATTTTGTTTTTAATTGCCCAACAAATCCATTGCTTGTACATCGAAAAATACTTCTTTATTGCTCTGCGATTTTGGTTTCTTTACTCATCCAAATTCGTTTGTAATTTCCTATAAAATTCATTACTGTATACAACGAAAATACCTCTTTATTGATCTGCAATTATTATTGTTTTATTTCTCTGCAATTTCGTTTTTAATTGCCCAGCAAATCCATTGCTTGTACAACGAAAATACCTCTTCATTGCTTTGCAATTATTGTTGTCTTTACTCAACCGATTTTTTTTTCATTGCCCAGCGTAAATCCCTCCTCTGGTATGTTACCTTTGTTGATGTGTAGTGCAAGAAATACGAACCCGTGGGCTCTCCTCCTTGCTCCTTGTGTTTGGTATTAGGCGTTGAGTTGGCGTTGGTATTTCATATTGTAAGTTTTAAACCAGTAAAGCAATGCATATATATTCTTAAGCAAGCAAGAAATTAATCGATGGATCATACACAGAGTACACAGAGATTTTATACCGGAAACCCTCAATCGGGAAAACCTTTCTTATATTCATTATCCTGAATTTCACCATTCACCATACAATATATACAATGGTTTTAGGTATTCCGTAGATACCAAAACCCTAATCCATTAATCCGGTATTAATTTACAAAATCGTAGTTATCATATCTGACATGCCCACACACACACATGCAAATAATATAACACATATCCAACATTCTCCCACTTGTTGTTTTCTTTGCATCCAGGGGTCCAGGGGATTATATAGTCAACAATCCAGGGCAGCAATGCCCATTGTTACTCTACACCAGGAGAACTTTTTTGTGCTCATAGACTTTTTCAATGAATCTGCAACATTCTTCAAAGTGTCAACCTTTTCCATAACACCTTCTTTTCCTCAACCATGTCTCTCACAAAGTGATACTAAACATTAATATGATTTGTCTTCGAATGATAAGATGGGTTCTTTTCCAGGAATATTGCACTCTGACTGTCACAATCTAATCTCACTGCTTGTTGTACCAACCCAATACCTGAACACAATCTTTGTAACCATGTTGCTTCCTTGCTTGCATGAGTGGCTACCATGTATTCAACTTCTGTAGTTGAGAGTGCCACTATAGCCTATCTTTTGCTCATCCAACTAATTTCTCCTCCAAATAGGTTAAACACATACCCACTCGTAGATCTTCTGCGATCCAAATCTCCAGCCCAGTCTGCATCAACAAAGCCATGTATGTCCACCACTCTATCTAATCCTGGTCTTCCTTGGTAGCACAATACATAACTGGTGGTGCCATGAAGATACCTGAAGACCCTCTTTACTGTTTTCCAATGCTCCTTCCCTGGTTTTGACATATACCTACTCAAAACTCCCACTGCATGTGCAATGTTTGGTCTAGTACAAACCATTGCATACATCAAACTGCCAACTGCACTGGCATA
>JZKD02S2144792.1:379965-395575 GCA_000966675.3 Picea glauca
AGAATCTCCATCTTCCATCCTAAGATGATACAACTTCTTTCGAAGAAACAACTTGTTTACCAGGGACTTTGATTGATACAAATTCCCTAACTTATCCCATAGTTTCTTGGTTGTAGATTCTCCTGAGACATTCAACAACACCGAATCTTCCAGGCAGAGTCGAATAGTACTCCTTTCTCTTCTGTCCAACTTGTCCCAATCTTCCTTCGACATACCAGTAGTTGGTGTAATAGTAGTTTGTGTACTAGTAGGTTGTGTACCAGTAGCCTGTGTGCTAGTAGATGGTGTACCAGTAGGTTGTGAACCAGGATCCATAGTGATCCATTGTTCTTTGTCTACAAGAAGGTCCTCCATCTTGAGCTTCCATAGCTCAAAGTTTTTACTGTTGAACTTCTCTATCTCGATTCTATATGATCTCCCCATTTCTCTTTCTTTACTCGAATCTCCACTGCAAAAGATCCCACTAAACCCAGGTTTATCACAGACCCAAGATAAACTTGATCTATCAAGACTGAGCCAAACCCTCAACAACAAAGGCGTCCCTCTGAAGCCAAAAACGAGCTCTGATACCACATGTAAGTTTTAAACCTGTGAAGTAAAGCAATGCATATAGATTCTTAAGCAAGACAAAAATTAATCAATGGCTCATACACATAGTACATAGAGATTTTATACCCAAAACCCTCAACTGGGAAAACCTTTCTTATATTCATTATCTTGAATTCCACCATTCACCATACAATATATACAATGGTTTTAGGTATTTCGTAGATACCAAAACCCTAATCCCTTAATCCAGGATTAATTTACATGCCAGATGCGATCCAAGAATATAAAGAATCTGACGTGCCCACACACACACATGCAAAGAATATAACACATATCCAACACATATGAGATCCCATGGCTTGAATGGTTCTTAATAATACTCAAAATTGGGCCTCGGTCCCATAATTTGTATTTAATAATAATCTTAGTGATATCGCCCCTTTTTACTTGATTTCAATAGTTATTTCCATTTAAACATGTGAGTTGTTGTTTAGAACCTTGTATAATTGCAAGTTAGTATATAAAGTATCTAGTCTATCCTTTTATAAATGATTGTCATTAGTTTTTATAAATGATTTTCATTAATTATTAAATGATTTAATGATTGCTATTTATAAATGACCTTCATTAGTTTTTTTTAAATGGATGCATAATGAAAAGTGGTGTTAGATTAAGGCATTGATCTTCTGGGGTGCTCTTAATGAAATTGTAGATCAAATGCTCCTTACACCCTCCTAGAAGATAGCCTAAATATGAATTGAATAGTTAAGTTACTCGAGTTTAGACCACAATTATGCACTTGATTCATTACTTTGTATGTGATACTCTCCTTCTCATGCACTTCCTTATCGTTGAATATTTTGATTGTGATAGAATAATATGTTGTATCTTGGAAATGGACTGATGTTGATTAAGTTTAAATTCAGTAATTAGTTCCTCCGTGCATCTTTAAAAATGAAGTTTTCATACTACAAGCCTTTGAAAAATAATTTAGGTATTATTGAAATCCATAGAACCAAAAATAAAAATAAAAATTGATTAATGCTTCTTAGGGTCAAATAGACTATGGTTTACACATGTGTTGTAGTAACTTTCGGTCTATGATATTATCATCTTAAGTAATTCATCTAACTTTTATTGATTGATTGAATTATTAATGGCGTGCCTGGAATTAAATAGAATTGCGCCTCAAGTTGGTTTTTGCTAGATAGATTGTGTATGTCAGATATCTTGTGCACTTGTAAATTAAAGGTCGATTAAAGTAGTGTCTAAATGTTTGGATGGTATGGTAGTGCGTCTTGCAAAATGTTGAATATTTGATTGCTTTTTCTTGCTCGCATTGAAGGGTCATGTCACATGTGTCGTTGATGTTGGTTGTGTTGGGTTGGTCTGATGTTGGTCCTTAGCTTAGTAGGCTTTTCTTGCTTATGATGGGTGGGATGTAGACACCTCTTTGTTCCTTTGAATAGTCACCAACCTTGAGACCTTAAATGGTCAAAAGCGATGGGAACTTGGGCTTGAGCGTTGCTTATGTGTCTTGAAGGTACTAACCTTGCAGGGTAGGATGGGCGGGTAGTCATTTTATTTCTTCACCTGATTGATTGTAGTATATTGCATCCAGTTGCATGATGTGTTAGTATGCTAGGTCGTTATGTTGACTATTGCTTGAATTGCATGTGTTTTGTTCATCATCGAGTTGCATGGATTAATTGTTGTTGTTTTTTACCTTCGTGTTTTTATAAAGAAAATAAAAAAATTATTTAGCACTTGTTATGCATCGCATGTTGATGTAACGACGGGGGTTGTTACAGAGAGGAAGAAAAGAGGAGGGAAGGCCTCTAGCTTGATTGCAGTTTTAAAGTTGATTGTTTGATCTAAGGTTGTATATTAATTAGTATGATTCAATTGGGCTCAATAGAAAATATAAGAAACATTAAATTAACAAAGGAAAGGAAAGGTAACTAGGGTTGATTTACAAATTCCCTTTAGTGAGCTAATTAACTAAAATGTTGAAGATAAAATTAGGTGTAAAGGGAAGGAAAACACTCAAATAAGTGTTGTTGTAGGTGTTGAAGTTACTAAATATGAATATGTGAGTTTCCATGAGCCTCCAATTTTTTTTTACTCTAATCGAGAAAACCTACATGGGCTGCTACACTTTCATGCAATATAGACTTGATCTCAATCTCTAATATAGTGCAATAAAAACAACCATATAAATAATAAATAAATAAAATGTTGTATGGTGGCCGCAAGTTCCCTCAGAATATTGGAACCTCTCTTGTACTAGCTATGATGGAACCTCCCTTGAGGTATTATGGTTTAATAATCCAAGGTGTTGGAGGGGACTAATCCAACAAAAAGGTTAGATAAAATGGAAAACCTTCAATGGAGACACCAAATCAAAAGTAAGAGATATTTGTAGAGTTGTTGAACATGACAAGAGCATGAAAGAGGAGTTAGAGAGATAGATCACAATTTCACATCAATATGGTGGGGTTCTTGTGACAAAAATGGAAAAGAGAGACAACAAATCAAAGAGATTTCCAAAGAGAAGAGGAAAAATCTAAATAGGAAAACAAATAACCTCAAGGCATAAGTGGATGTTAGATTATGCACTGGGTAAATTATTGCATACCAAAAATTCATACTACGAGATTTAACCACATTCTGCTAGTTTTCAAGATGTATTGCATGTATTTCCCTCCAAATCAACACTTAGTTCCACAAGTCATGGTACGATCTTGTAAAGTTGCAATTCACTTGGTGTAAATAAATTATAAGGGTTAAGGAAGGTTTGACCTTGTGGACCTCCAATTTAGTGATCCAAAATGGATTTGGGTTGTTCATGACCCAAAGTGAGGCATCTTGACTAACTATGGGCCAAATAAGGGGCTCAGAGCCCCAAAAATAACCCAAATATTGGGTGATTACCCCAAAGGGTTGATTAGATTCGATTTGATGACCAAGGTTAAAAGACGATAGGATGGGGAAAGAGTTGGAACTGTAACTAAGCACTAGACATACTTGAAAGATAATACATATAGAATATGGAAAGTTGACACAAGGGAGAATGGTCAAGAACAAAATGGCCTTTGTAATGAAGGAATAGAGATAACTAAGTCAGCATAGGGTGGGTCACGCATGGAAATGATATAAAAGTATGACATGTTATGGCACCTCTAGTGGGTAGGTGTATTTGAGTACTAAAGTGTGAAATCAATATGCTACACATTTCCTCCTTTTTAGGAGTTGATATTCATAATATGGGAATAGTAGTGAGTTACAAAGAATGAGACAAGAAAGAAGAAAGGTGATAGAATACAAAGAGAAAACAAGAGAAACAAAAATCACAAAGCAATGATGCATGAGGGAAATTTCCCATTGGCACATGTAGAACGAGATAATTACCCAGTTGTTGGCACCAGGCCGAAGTAGAAAGAAGGATGATTGTGGGAAATAAAGTGTCCAGAAACAAAAGTAACAGCTAGAGAAAGAACAAAACACGTGCATGCAAGAAAGCGTGCACAAGAAAAGCGATAGTTGGAGGAAGAATAGCACACGTGTGTGGGAGAAATACCTAACGTCGGTAGGGTTAGGGTTTTGGTAATGCTTTGTAAACAGTTGAAGAGCCTGAAATGTATAAATATAGATACATAGGTATCATGTAGGGGGTTTGACTATTTTGTGTAAAAGAGTAGTGTATTAGCTTGGGGTGTTAGTATTGTTATCCCATCTTTACTATATTTACGCATGAACGGATGCGGTAGGAAATATTGACTATATGGACTATTTTTGTAAGTTGTTGAGCTAGGGGAGAGGGAAAAAGGGTAGATTATGGGGATTAGATCACAGGCTAAGGAGCCTGGTGTGATCTAGTTCACTGCATATAAATCTTACTGATAAGAGGGGAATTGTAAGCGTGCGGCGCCAAAATTACAAAACTGCCATAATAAAAGAGCCAAGAGCCAAATCTTTGTGGACGTATCCTAGGAGGGGGTGAACCGCGGTAATAACTATGTAATGTGATGAATCTATGCATCTTCTGCTTTCTTTCAGCAGTTTATAGTTATGCTTAATAAATGGGTTAAGATATTGTTAGGGAATGCGAATATGTTGCTTGGGAAGTAAAATGTGTAAGGGAAATATGAATACATGAGGAATAAGTAGATTATACTCCTAGATCGCAGTGCATGGCTCTGGTTGACAAACCCCTATATCATAATCAATCCTAGGTTGTAAACACCTGAGTCTTACAACCACCCATTTAAATCATCTCAGTGTTACACATTATTTTGGTCACCCTGATGATGATTACATAAACATGTGTTCAGGTTCCCAATATAATCGTTTTCCTGAGAAAAGCAACCTCTTTCCACCCTTGCAAGATGCATTTTTGGAAGGCCGTCGTGGGAAGTTCCCTTTACACATTGCAAAAATCCCTAATTTCCGCATGCTCCACTATAGCCAGTCCGCGGGTTTTCCACAGGCTGCTATATAGGTAGGTCATGGCGGTGCTTTGAAACTAAAAGAGGAAAGAAGTTCTAGTATCTTCTAGAAGTGGAATCTTCTGGAAATATGAGGTGGCGTCCGTATGGTTACGATCCTACTGAATTATCTGATTTGATGGGATCATCCTCATCTCTTTAACCACTTCATCTTCTCCTATATAATGATAGGCTTCTCATGGAAAAGGTTAGAGGTACAAGCATAAAGAAGCATAGAGACTGAAGAGAGAATAGATTGAAGTCTCTATGAAGAATCATGTTTCAAGCGATACTTGAAGTCTCCATTCATCCATCAAGTTTTTGAGAGAAATCTTCATGCAAATATCGGAGCAAATGTATGTGTGTTTCAGAACGAAGGGCCATTGAAAGGAAACTTGCGACATCAAGGCGATTTGGTTGTAAATTCTACCTTTCGTTAATATAATATGGTGGAATGTCTCTTTCCCATAAAATGATCGGTATTTTATTACATGTCTCCTTGATCACATGTTTAGGTTGTCACTGAATTTCATTATTATTTCTTTCATGTTAGTTGATTTGTGTTATTACAGATCTGATCTCACAGGAGCATTGGAGCAAAGCAGGATCAACAAAGACATAAGGAAGTGATTCATAAGGTATGTTATCTATTCCTCCTTTGGTAATTAAATTCAATGATCGTAATCTAGGGAAAGCATATTGCTCCGTCTTGTTTTGTTCTAGATCCAGGTGGATCTAGGGGGATTAGTTCATGTACGCATCTAATGATTTACCCATTAACAAAATTGGCGACTCCACTCTGGAGGTGTAACTTGATTGTGGTTTTTCATTGGCCATTTTCTCATAGCCTATATTTTACATTATGTTTCAGTCTCTAAGTCTGTGGGAGATCCAATTAGACTCACTGGATTTAAAATTTTCCTGAGACCCTTTGTCCTTTTTGAAAAAATTTCTATTTTATGAAACGTGTCTACACTGCACCCTATTGGTAGTCCACGAAAACCTTCCATTTCCGTACCCTGGTGATTTGTTTCAGTGCGGTATTTCTGCAACCTGCATGACTATTGGCCTGCGGAAATCACTCATTTCTGCACTGCGTTATACTGCCTGCCTGTGGTGGCGTTTGAAAACTTTTTGGATTGGGTATTGACCTTTATTATTGCCTGGTTTTTGCTTCAGTCAGCTGGAAAAAGATTTTTGATACCAGTTCTTGAATGCTTCTGATTGTTTCAACTTGATCTTGATTGATTTCGAAGATCGAATGCCTCTCTTTTGATCTTTTCCGATCTATGTTTTTATCGACAAGGATATAATCTCTAGACTTGCATCTGAGTGCTTTCTCGATCAAAGTTTTTTTTCTGGGTTTGGATTTGTAAGTTGGTTGCACCATCTGGATTTCTTAATGATCAGAAAAACGTTTCTTGTTCACATTTGAAGAAACCTTTTCTTGTCATTTTGTGTTTTTATCTTCATTCAAAGATTGATTTGGGTGCTTGTTATGTGTTTTATTTTCATTGGTTGCTTACCCTTTCTTAGTTCCATCCTTGTTTTCGGTTTCTAAAAAAAAAAATTCAAAGTCTTTTAAGTCTTTTAAGCAATCATTTATTCAGAAAATATTGGCATTTGAAATATTGAAAGAGAACGAATAGTGAAATTACATTGTTAATGATTGTTTGGTACTACATTCAAAAAGGGAATTTTACATCGTAGTTTGCATTGTTCCAGAAAAATTATTTTTCCCTGCTATAGATAGAATCCATCGAACGAAAGTTTGTATCATTCATTTCTATTTTACGCATTATTGGGTAAAAGTCTTACACAACATCGGTTTCATTCCTGTCTCCCTCTTGAGTAACAACAACCTTTAATAATATTGTGAAACTTTAAAATTCAACTAGTAACATTTTCTAGGGCTCTTTTACACCAACATTAGCTAGGCTAGAGCTTTGGAATAGGCAGTTAGACACATTCTCCAAAGCTAAAAACACACAATAGTATCTTGTGATAGGGAGTGTCAAATTCCATTTGCAACATTTTGTCCTGGGAATCTCTTCTCACACAAGGGTCAAACCTAAGGTCCGATTGAGATTGACAGAGTTACTCACCTTGCTTTGTTAATCTCAATGTAGAGATTTCACGTATTACGAGGGTCTCTTGAAGGTATACCCACAATGATGAGTGGAAGCCTCTCAAGTTGATTTCGAGCTAGATACGCTGCCCTTGCATGTGGATCAGACTGTCGATTGTTTCCCCAGGCATCATTGTTTTTTGTGGTAACTTTAGTAGCCTGTATTCTTAGGGTCTTACACAAGGTGACTGTGGAGGGGTAAGTCTTCACAGTACCTGAAATCAACGTTGGCCAGACTCACTCGGGCTCCTTGGAGGGTATACCCACGATCATGTGTGGGAGCTTGCACCAGGGTGTAAGTCCGTTAAGAAGGTAGTCAACGTAACTTTCCCACCCTAGCCCAACCCCTTCTTGTCTCGACGTCATGACGTTGGATTACATCACCAACTAGTGACTTCAGAATAGGAAGGTCTTGTTTGGTTGGTTTTCATTCCTATATTTTACTAGCGCGTGTTGTTTGTTTCCATAAGTTGGCCATTGAGTTTCTTTTGTAAGATATTTAGCTCTGCCAACATTGACTCTCCATGTTGCTCACGTAGAATGCAAGGACTACTTTCAGAAGATCTAGGAGGTTCTCAACCCTTTCCTACCAACCCATTGGAGGACTCTCCTCAACAGAGTGAGGTCCAATACACTGCCACTCCATGAGTGGAAGGTTATGATTCTCTAGAGTCTTTTCGAATTCCTCACAGTTCCGAGAGACGTATTCTGCATGTAAATTCTTCCAAAGATATTATTGTTGAAACTTCTAGAGTACCAACTGGACCATTCATAGGCCCTGAGGGTCAGGATCCCTTTTGGTCTACTCACATTCTGAGACAAGATCTTTTTGGCCTCGACACAAGTGTCGATAAATTTGTCGAGTACGAGCTACCCGAAACATCTGATATAAAACATACTCTCATTACGACTGCCTATCTGTTCGGTGGTTCCAACACCCAGTCGGTGGATCCCAACTCGACCATCCCCTTTCAAATGGCCCATTCTACAATGGTACCAAATACTACGACTATTCCTAATAGGAAAATGGTGGCTAGCCAATCCCCCATTGGCACGCCACTTTCGCCTAGACTCACCCCAACACTTCCCCCCGAATATCATGTGTTGAATGCTTCTATTCCTGTTCCTACCCAAGTCCCATCTGGAACTCCTAGAGTCTCCACTCCTTCTAGGCACAATCTTGTTCCTGGTTTTATTCTAACACTTCCTTGGCCCCCTTCCAGAGGGTCTTATCCACCCCCTATTGGAGGAACTGACCCTAGTGGCACAACCCAGTCTTTTATACCTAATTACCAGATTCCTATTGGTGGACAATTTCACCCTGGAGGCCAAACACAATCCCCTTTGGATGTCAAATCCCAATTGGGACGCAACCCCCAGTTGGAAAGAAACCCCCACCTACCCCACCCTATGGATAGAACATACCTGCAGCCTTGGCCTAGTATTGGAACTATCTTACCCAAAATAATCCTCAACCGACTAGGGGGAAACATCCTCAAGCTATCTCTTTCATACCTCCTAGTACAGGCCAACCATATCCAGGTCCATCCAATCCCATTTGGGGTTCAAACGCTCAACCCAATGTCCCTGTTCAAGGGAACAACCCTAAACACTACAACCCTATAGGTTACATGCCTCTGCACCAACAACCGAATCTAGCTAGATCTTCGCATTATATGCAAACTACTTACGATCCTACTGGTATACCTATGGGACTTCCTCCCCAAAGTCACTAGTACCCCCACGTGAATAGACAGTTACCCTTCTTAGCCACCCTAGATCTCCCTAATATGTCTAGAATTTTAAATGTTCCTATCAGTCACTCTCCTCAGTTTCCCATAATACCGACCAAACTACCATCCAACATTCCTAATTTCAATGGTAAATCCAGAGAGGACCTGAACAATTATGTAATGACTTTTCACCTTTGGTGTTCATCCAACTCTTTGATGGATGACTCTATTCGATTACGTCTTTTTCAGAAAACTCTCACGAGTTCAGCCGCGAAGTGGTATATAGAATTTCCATGAGGCTTCTTCACCAATTTCAATACCCTATATATGGATTTCCTCACTCACTACCAGTTTCCAATCCATTATGAAACAAGGACCGAGATTTTGATTTCTTTCAAGAAAAGTAAAGCCACTCATATCTCTGATCACATTCATGAGTGGAGACGAAGACGTCGTCTAATCAAACTTGATATTCCCAATCAGTTATTGGCAGAATGGTTCATGAAATCGTTCGTGAATGACATATCTAAAGACACTGATATGGGTGGCATTGTCACAGAAGAACAAGCGATCAATCGTGCCCAGTATCTTGATCTCGTTTATTCACAAACGGGTACTCTTTACGATCTACTCCCTGATGCACCTATCCCTTCTACCATGACCACCTCAATGACCCTAGTAGCTTCTCATGTTGTTGATGGTGTGATAGGTATTTTCCATACTCAACCTCAGTCTACACAAACCTCTCACACCATACCCAAATCTCATGCTTCTAATGCTCAAACTGCTCTGACGCCCGCCCCTCCCACTGATAAAACTTCGGAAGTGAACTTCGTACAATTGACTCCTACTGGTAAGAACAAATCTAAAAAATGGAAGGGTAGGAATAAGGAGGATAAGAATAAAAACCCGCAATCCGATAAGACCAAGACACAAACTATTGAAGATAAGGATAAACGTAAACCTCGCTATCCTTTCCTTATCTGTGGTGATGATCATTACACGAAGGATTTTTCAAGACATGCTGAGGTCACAAAGTTCCTCCAAGGGACCCCAAAACCTCCTACCCCTATCGTCTTGTCTCAACCCTTCCCTTATCAACAACAGACTCAATTGGTCATCCATGATCAACCTTCTTCCTCCACCACCTTCTATGTACTTCTGTGTAATGGTGATTCAAAGAAGAATGGCATCACACTTACCACTTGTGCCAAATATTACCCTTCCTCCAAGGAGAAATTTGATGATATACCACCTTCATTGGTTCAACAATATCCCTTGGCTCCACCTTCCAACGATCCTCTTCATCTCAAACGACTGAACCCTGACACAGTCCTTCGCCCTCCTCCCAAGTGTGTGGTTCAAAAGTTTGCTTTCAATCCTCATGACTACAGTATAATGGAAGATATGTCACAAGCACTGTCTGCGATGTCAGCCCTCGAAGTCCTTAAGAGTTTTCCTACACAATGGAAGGTGTTGTTGAAAGCTATCGGTGGAATTGACCCTACGGATACAAATTTAATAATCTTTGACTTGGAAGATCACATTCCAAGGTTACCCCCTCAACTCGCATTTCAAATACAAAGTTGTTGTCTCCGACAAGAACATTTGTAGAACAGTTATTGATGAGGGTGCCTCAACGTGTTTCATGTCCATTGCCTGTTGGAAAACCATCGTCTCTCCTCCCTTAATTGAATCACACAACACGCTCAACGCCTTTAATGGGTCTAGATTTAAACCCTACGGTGTCCTCCCTTCGTTGCCTATTACATTAGAAGGAAAAACGAACAACGTTGAATTTGAGGTCTTTGACGCACCTCTTGATTACAACCTTCTACTCGGTCGTAGCTGGATCGATTCTATGCGTGCAGTCATGTCTACTCTTTTCCGGATCATACGTTTTTCGCATCAAGGAAAGGTAGCTACCATATACCAACTAGCCTTCTTCAACTCTGACACACGTACCAGCAACATACCTTTTATTGCAAAGACACCCCCTAGATACGAGAATGTCAACATGGGTCTACTAAAAGATTCCACTCTGATGGGTACATTCCCAATCCCCCCACTCGATATTCCACCACCTCTGGTTTCCTTGATCAACATGATATCCACCTTTGTTCGTGAAACTCTCGTGTCTTCTGACCCGTGGGTAGTACCTTCACCCGATGATTATCTTCGCTACGGTGACCATATTCCCTTGAGTCCAGTTGAATCTGCTTACCAAGCCATTCAATCGGCATCCCCCTCTACCCCCTCTCTAGGCGATTTATCTCCTGATCATTTTCACGTGATTTTTCCCACAGATGAGATGATTATGTTGGTTATGTATATGGAGGACAATCCTTGGGATGATGGACATCATCGTTCCATTCTCTTCCTGGAACAAGACACCCTCGAGATTTACCAATGGATTTCAACCTCGTCGACCGTTGTTGTTTTTACTTCGGTTCCTGACTCCACACACGATGTGTTATACGAAGGGAACTTAAGCAACATTTCACCCACCATCCCCCTCAACATCTCTATCAAACCTGGAGTTGTTGAAAATGTGCACATCGGAGCTTCATATTCCACTGATGAAGTTGCCATGTATAATTCCCTTTTTCAAAAATTATGTGACGTGTTCACCTGGAGCTATGAAGAAATGCCTGGTATTGACCCCGATATTGTTGTACATGAAATCAATATATACCCGGGCAATAAACCCGTCTGGAAAAGACTTCACCCGGTCCACCCTCGCAAAGCAGCCGCTATCAAGCTTGAGGTTGAAAAACTTCTTAAAGTTGGATTTATTTATCTTGTGGCTTTAACTGATTGGGTATCCAATCTAGTTCTGGTTGACAAGAAACAAGGTACGATCCGTGTCTGTGTTGATTATAAGGATATCAACAAATATTGTTCTAAAGACAACTTTCCCACCCCCTTCGTTGACCAAATCGTCGACAATTGCGCCAGAAGTGAAATCTTCTCTCCGATGGACGGTTTCTCCAGATATAATCAGATCAACATCTTACCTGCGGATCAACACAAAACCACTTTTATTTGTCCTTGGGGCACTTTTTCCTACTGGAAACTTCCCTTCAGTTTAAAGAACGTAGGTGCCACATTTCAACGTGCTATGTCTTATTCTTTCCATGATATTAAGCACATTGTACAACCATATTTAGATAACCTACTAGCACATTCCATGCATCGTAGTGATCATCCGGCCCACCTCCGAGCCATTTTCCTTCGCTGGTGGTTCTATCGTATATGATTAAACCCACATAAATGTGTTTTTTGTGTGGAGTCCAACTGACTCTTAGGCTTTATTTGTCATGTCAAGGGATCAGGGTAGATCCTTTGAAGTTTGAGGTCATTCTCAATCTCCTCCTCCTTCTTCACTTCGCCAACTACAAAGTTATCAAGGGAAGGCAAACTTTCTACGTCGGTTTATCCCGAACTATGTTGAGTTAACACTTGGATTTACTCAACTATTAAAGAAAGGCTCTAAATTTGTATGGAACACCACTACCAACAAAGCCTTCGACACTTTGAAATTGACTTTAACCCGTACCCCACTACTTTTCCCACCAGATTATAGTCGTGATTATTTCCTTTATCTCACTGCTTCGGATTCGACCATCGCCATGGTTCTCGTCCAAGAGGACAATTCTCACAACGAACATGTTATTTATTATTTGAGTCAGAGTCTCATGACTACCGAAGCCAAGTATTTACATGTTGAAAAACTGGCCTTGGCAGTTGTTCAAGCTGTCCAACGTTTCTGGCACTATATCCTTTTACGCAAGACCACCATGATTTCGGATTGCAACCCCATGCAACACATTCTTACACGTCAGTTGCTAGGGGGGAAATACTCCAAATGGATTGTGATACTCCAAGAGTTTGACTTAGAGTTTGAACGTGCTAAGTCGAAGAAATCCTTGGTGTTTGGTGAATTGATATGTGACCTCCCATGTTCTAAGATGGAAAATGTAGCAGAGGATTCATTACCCAATGAATCTCTTTTTTTGATCAATTCCGATGACCTTTGGTATGGAAATCTCATTATCTATCTCTAGACTCAGACTTTCCAGCCCGATTTGTCTAGTATCGATCGTCATCGCATACGTTACCAAGCCCATCAGTATATCATCCTCGGTGATACTCTTTATCGTTGTGGAGTTGACTCCATTTTTCAACGATGTCTCACTTATGATGAGGCTGAGAAAGCTTTGAATGACTAGCATTCTGGAGCATGTGGTGGTCACATGTCTGGGTATGCTACTACCCAAAAGATCTTACGAGCTGGGTATTTTTGGCCTTCTCTATTCAAAGATTGTATTATTGTCGTCCAAAAATTCCATGCTTGCCAAACATACAATAACAAAATAAGATCTCATCCCATTCCCTTACATCCTATAGTTTCCGTTGGACCCTTCGCTAAATGGGGCATTGATTTCATGACATGTAACCCTCACTCGGTCGGGGGGCATGGGTACATTATTGTAGTCATAGATTATTTCATGAAATGGTCCAAGGCGATGCCTACATTCGATGACATGGGTAAACCTGCAGCCCTATTCATCTTCAATCACATTATTACATGATTTGGAATCCCATAGGCTATCGTCACCAATCATAGTAGCCACTTTCGAAACTTTATGATGTCTGAGCTTACGGAAAAGTTGGGTCTTCGACATGAAAACTCAACCCCCTACTATTCACAGGCCAACGACCAAGTCGAAGAAATAAATAAAGTACTTATTACCATGTTTCGACGGATTATTTGAATTTACAAAATGAGTTGGCACACGATGTTGTTCTCAGCATTGTGGGCCTATGAGACATCCGTGAAGTCGGCCACGGGGTTTACACCTTTCCAATTAGTGTACGGTTTAGAAGTTGTTCTACCGATTGAATGTGAAATTCCATCTTTAAAAATAGTCGTCCAACTTCTCCCAAACACCTATGTTGAGGAGGAACATTTGTTGTATTTTATGCAATTGGACATAACTCATCGCGATGCCACCCTAGTTATTGAAACCCAGAAGAAACATGTAAAATCCCAATATGAAAAACATGTCAAGCCGCGCGCATTTTCTGAAGGTGATCTAGTTCTCCTTTATGAACAAGATCGTGATTTGCTAGGAGCCAAAAAATTTGAGGCTATGTGGCGAGGCCCTTATATTGTTAAAAGAGTGTTAGAGAAGGGAGAATACGAGTTAGTATATTACAATGGCACTCCTTTGAGTGAACCTAGAAATGGGCTTTACTTGAAGATGTACTACGCTTAGCCTGTCTCTGCATAAGCACTTGTATTTTTACTGTATCATACTCTTGTGTGTTACTTTAGTGTGTTTCTGCTATTTGACTTTTACCCCTGACCACTTACCCTGCATTGTGTTTGGTCTCCATATGTCGGTGTTTTCGCTACCTCACATTGGCTTCGACGATGGTGCTAGCCGTAGTACCCGGAACTTAGCTTATGCTACGTGGGAAATCTATGCACCCTCAAACAAACTTATTTTTCTACATGGTGTTTGTCTCGATCGAGCGACCAATAATATCGTAGAGTATAGTGCGGTCATCGAATTATTGACTAGTAATATTTTGCTTGGGATTTGTTGCTTCATTATATGACTTGATTCGTAGCTAGTAGTACTACAGTTAAACAATGTCTATACTATCTGAATCCCTACTCTATTACGGGTATATTTACAAATTCACCTCTTGGAACATCATTTCGATTATATTGAATATCAACACATTCCTAGATGTCTAAATACATTAATTGATGCTCTAGCTAATTATGTATTAGACATACATTTGATACATTTGTAATTCCAATCACATTTCACATATTGTACAAAAAGCAAAGCAAAAAAATAAAATCCTCATGTGTATATATATATATATATATATATATATAATGTTTACAAAAAAAAAATTCATCCGAAGATCAAAATATCAAAATATAGAGCCCATGGCCCCTACAAAATGGCCTCATGAATGGAATCATGGATGCCTCTCGCGATATCATACTACTGCTCTCACTACCCTACATAGTAATTGACTAAGTGAGTCAAATACGCCTACAGTATGGCGTTGATAACGTCTCGGGATCTTCTCGATGGATATATCAAGGATGTCTATCGTCAAGCCTTCCAGGTTCTGCTTTATTGCATCATAATCCTCGGCATCCCATCCAGCTACTACGCATGCCTCTCCTCGCCTCTGAATAGGAGAAGAGACAAGGGGTTGATGTGGCCCTACATCTGAATGATCAAAATTTTTTTATTAGTCTTTTGATCAGAAACAAAAAAAAAATTAAGCTTTTTGAAACTCATAAAAACATTGTAAAAACACAAATACCTTTCTTACCTATATCTCCCCACTGAGATCCCTCAGGGAGAACCAAATCTGGATCACCCTGAAAGTCTAGACCGACATAAGCATAATCATCAATCATCAGGATTTGTGGTCCCAAAACCAATTGAAGAATGTGTCGTCATACTTCACAATCTGGCCCACCACATGTCGTGTCATCATGTCACGCCACCTTTTCATCTGTGGGCCTCTCGGGGCTAGTATTCCCCATTCCCCCTGCAGGTGTCTGTAAGTTTTAAACCTGTGAAGTAAAGCAATGCATATATATTCTTAAGAAATACAGAAATTAATCAATGGCTCATACACAGAATACACAGAGATCTTTACCGGAAACCCTC
>JZKD02S2144792.1:418145-431817 GCA_000966675.3 Picea glauca
GTGTCCCAAGACACAGGAAGAAGAAGAGGACATGTCCCATGTTCCATATGCCAGTGCAGTTGGTAGTTTGATGTATGAAATGGTTTGTACTAGACTGGACATTGCACATGCAGTGGGATTTTTGAGCAGGTATATGTCAAAACTAGGGAAGGATCATTGGACAGCAGTAAAGAGGGTCTTCAAGTATCTTCGTGGCACCACCAGTTATGGATTGTACTACCAAGGAAGACCGGGATTGGACAGAGTGGTGGACATACATGGCTTTGTTGATGCAAACTGGGCTGGAGATTTGGATCACAGAAGATATACAAGTGGGTATGTGTTTAACCTATTTGGAGGAGAAATCAGTTGGATGAGCAAAAGAAAGGTTGTAGTGGCACTCTCAACTATAGAAGTTGAATACATGGCAGCCACTCATGCAAGCAAGGAAGCAGTATGGTTACAAATATTGTGTTCAGGTATTGGGTTGGTACAACAAGCAGTGTGATTAGATTGTGACAATCAAAGTGCAATATTCCTGGCAAAGAACCCAGCTTATCATTCGAAGACAAAGATATTGATGTTCAGTATCACTTTGTGAGAGACATGGTTGAGGAAAAGAAGGTGTTGCTGGAAAAGGTTGACACTTTGAAGAATGCTGTAGATTCATTGACAAAGTCTGTGAGCACAGAAAATTTCTCTTGGTGTAGAGTAACAATGGGCATTGTTGCCTTGGATTGTTGACTATATAATCCCCTGGACCCATGGATGCAAAGAAAACAACAAGTGGGAGAATGTTGGGTGTGTATTATATTATTTGCATGTGTGTGCGTCAGATATGACAACTGTGTCTGACGATCCCTCCACCTAGGGTTCTGCCATGTGCGTCGGGTGCATTCCTAGGGGGGTCGCAGGTATGACCCCCCCTGGTTACGCGCAGCGTTCGGCACCGGGCGACAACCTGGGGCCGATGGGGTTCGGGGCAACGCCCTGAAATTTTTTTTTGGACGGTTTTTGCTATTTTTAGCTGATTTGTAAATTAATCCCGGATTAAGGGATTAGGGTTTTGGTATCTACGGAATACCTAAAAACATTGTATATATTGTATGGTGAATGGTGAAATTTGATATAATGAAAATAAGAAAGGTTTTCCCGGTTGAGGGTTTCCGGTAAAAAATCTTTGTGTACTTTGTGTATAAGCCATTGATTAATTTCTGTATTGCTTAAGAATATATATGCATTGCTTTACTTTGCAGGTTTAAAACTTACAGGAATGTCCAACACTATTAGTAAAGCTCTAGGAAACGAGGAACCAGAACAATCAGAATGTTCAATGGATTTCAACCGAAGCAAGGGGCGACGGATGGAACATCAACATAGTCACTCGTGGAGGAACGAAAACAAGAAACGCCACAATCCAACAGGAACCAGCACAGAACCAATGGGTAAAGAAGAACATCGAACCAAGAAAGCAGTTTGACGTGCCCAAAGAAAAGGAAACTTTTAAGGAATCCAGACAAAAGTTTTAGAAGGTGGACACAACGTCGACTTCCACTGCGCAACCAGTCAAGGAACCCCCAAAATATGATATGCGGCCATCATTGGATCGTACCAACGGAATGCAACCCAAGGGACAAGTAAGTACTATCAAAGAATTTTTGCAATCATGCGTAAAAGTGTTAAGTGATCTGTCATCTGTGAAAATATTGCAAAACATCCTAGAGAAATGTAGCAGCAAGAAGGAAAAAAATCTAGAACTGAAAATTTTCAATCATATACACACAAGAAGAAGAACAAGTAGGGAATTTAGACTGAATGCTAACATTGGGGATTTCAATATGGGAGATATTATACTAGATCTAGGTTCCAAAGTAAATGTGCTACCCAAGAAGACTTGGCAATGCATGGGAGAGCCACCATTGGGATATTCAAATGTCCAACTAAAACTAGAAAACCAACATAGAGTCCTACCTATAGGTAGAATGAAAGGAGTAACCATAGATCTTGAAGGAGTGCGCACTAAAGCAGACTTTGAAGTCATTGAAATAATAGATGGCGCAACACCGTACCCTGCATTACTCGGTCTAGATTGGGCATTTGACGATCAGGCCATAATCAACTTGAAAACAAGGAAAATGACATTTGAATCTGGAGATCATAGGGTCGTAGCACCACTAGATCCATCATAAGGGGAGAGGTTCGTAGAAACCACTTGCCTGGACTTAGAGGAGATCGGTTGGTTGTACAGAACAACTATGCACGATGAGGATTACATAAACCCAACTGCAGATGGGGTACTCAGTTGGCAGAGTATTACTTCATGTGCAACAAACTCAGACATCGGGTTAGAAAACTGGCAACGGAGACTACACAAAGTATCCACGAGAAGATGTGCAAGAATAGACCGCGCTGTACGGTGGATAGGCATAGAAATCAGAGAACCACCCAGTTTCCATAGACTAAATGATTTGGAAACATTATTGACACAATACGAAGATGAAGTATTAGAGAACCAGAGGCTACTAGCACTGGATTTAGCACTCAAGGCCACACCCGCAATATGGTGTGGTGCGCACAAAGAGACTATCATAGATTCATATCAATGTAAGCAGTTACTCCACATAAGGTTCGGCGCATAATAGAAAAACAACAAACAACAGAAGTACGATGGACATAGAGCACCATCGGAGCACTTGGAGGCATGTAGAACGCTATGGAAAATGACACCACCTGAGGAATGGCCTCATCACTTCATACATATTTTAGAGGGAATACCAGTGAACTGGTACACAGACCAAGAATTGCGCAAAGGAACTACAACATGGTGAATGTTTCAGCAGAACTTCCCAGTCACTTTCTCATTCGAGCATGAGAACCCCAACATAGACGCAGCCCTTAAACGGATAAGAGGAGTAATATTCATCAAAGAACCAAAAATAGAAACTATCACAGAAGAACAATAGCGGAATAAGCAGACAATGAAGGAACTACTGTCATGTTACCATGTACAGGAGGAAGCACCAGACGAAGATGACTCATGCGATATTCAAATTGAAGAAGTAGAAGGCGAAAGAGATGTGGAAGGACCACCCATAGAATCCAAAGTCATTTATGTGCCAATCAAGGTAAGGAAAGTTAACATAGGAACAGTTGAACATCCCAAAATTGCCAACATTAGAGACTACTGGGATGAGCCAACAGTAGAAAGCATCACAGAGTTGTTGCACGAATACAACGACTTGTTTCCTACAACATTTACATAGATGAAGGGTATAGCAGGAGAACTGGGAGAGATGAAGATACCACTCAGATCTGAAGCGAGACCGATTAGACAACGACCATATAGACTGAACCCCATATATAAACAGAAATTTAAAGAGGAGATCGACCGGATGCTCGAAGCCGGCATAATCAAACCATTGAAGGAATCAGAATGGATAAGCTCGATGTTAGTACAGGACAAGAAACAAGGAAGAGGGATTAAGATATGTGTCAAGTTGAGGAAGGTGAATGATGCATGCCTACACGACCCATTCCCTACACCGTTCACAGATGAAGTGTTAGAGAATGTGGGGGAACATGAAACTTACTCATTCACTGATGGATTCTCAGGCTACCATCAGATTAAGATAGCAGAGGAGGATAGATACAATACCACATTCACGACAGAATGGGGATATTACCAATATACAGTCATGCCATTTGGACTGAAGAATGCATCAACAATATTCTCCAGAGTGGTTATCGCAACATTTAAAGAATTCATCCATTAGTTTCTCGAAGTATACCTAGATGACTAGACAGTCTATAGTATGTTGAAAAACCATGTGGAATTTTTACGCCTAATGCTAGAACGATGCAGACAGTGTCAGATATCACTAAACATAAATAAATCTATATTTGGAACATTGTTTGGGATACTACTAGGCCATATAGTATGTAAACAAGGACTATTGGTCGATCTGGTGAAGATCGTAGTCATTGTCAATTTACCAGCACCAAAAAGCAGTCTGTCAACTATGAGGGACATTAGGACATACCAGATACTACAATAAATTCATCAAAGGATATACGTAGACCACATCACCAATGGAAAATTTGTTAAGGAATTATACAAAGTACCAATGGAACGACGAGTGTCAACAAAGTCTGAATACATTAAAGGAAAATATGGTTACTACACCGATATTAGTATTTCCAGACTGGGAAAATATATTCCATGTGCATGTAGATGCATCAGCGATAGCACTTGGAGCTATCTTAGTGCAACTAGGAGTGGGAGACTTGGATCACCCGATAGCATTCGCAAGCAGAAAACTATCAGACTCAGAGCAAAATTATAACACGACGGAAAGAGAAGGCCTAGCTATGGTTTACGCACTGCAGAAGTTCAAACATTACTTATTGGGAAAACATTTTAAGATGTTGACAGATCACTCAGCCGTGAAATACCTAGTCAACAAGCCAGTGTTGGGGGGGAGAATTTGTTGATGGTTATTGTTATTTCAAGAATTTGACTTCGAAGTAATAGTCAAACAAGGAAAACTAAATGCAGGACCTGACCACCTATCATGGGTCACAAATGGAGAAGAACCCATGAACTTAGAAGATAACTTCCCAGATGCACAATTATTCTCAGTACAAAGTGTTGATGACTACTTCGTAGAGATCATTCAATACTTGAGCATAGGTACCGCACCGCAAGAATATACCACCATGCAGAAGAAAAACCTAGTAGTTCGCGCAATCGACTATCAACTGATCACAAGACATCTATACAAGATGGGCACATATAGCATTTTACGAAGGTATGTGTTAGAGCACAAACGACCAAGAATTTTAGCAGAATCCCACAAGGGAATGGAAGGAGGGAATTATGCCGGAAAATCTACCACGTATAAGGGACTCGATGCAGGATTATGGTGGCCAATGATTCACATAGACTCGAAAAATTATTGTTAGAGATGGGATGTTTTTCAAAGGGTAAGTAAACCCAACAGAAGGGATGAGATGTCGTTACGATTGCAAGTAACATTACAGGCGTTTGATAAATGGGAAATATACTTTGTGGGACCAATTAACCCACCAGCCAAAAGAATAGGGGAAAGATACATCATCACCACGATGGAATACCTAACAAGATGGGCAGAAGCCGCACTAGTGAAAGACTGCAGCGCAAAGACAGCTGGACACTTCCTATTTGAACAAATCATTACTAGGTGTGGGTGCCCAAGAGTTTTAATGAGCGACCAAGACACACACTTCATAAATAACACCATCTTCATGATGCTCGAAGAGTTTGAAGTTCACCACTAGAAAAGCATGCAGTATCATCCACAGGTGAATAGCACGGTAGAAGCCTTTAACAAAATTCTAGAGAAGGCACTAACAAAGATATGTAACGTCAACAGAGATGAATAGGACCTCAAAGTACCAGCAGTATTATGGGCGTATAGCATGACATGCAAAAATTTGACAGGCCACACACCATTCAAACTAGTATACCTCCAAGAAGCAGTAGTGCCATTAGAATTTTTAGTACCCAGCTTACGCGTAGCAGTTATCACACAAATGACCAAACAAAGCGCAATACAAGAAAGACTCAATCAGCTATTGTCAATGGAGGAAGAATGAATCCTAGGAGGATTCCATCAATGAGTGCAGAAGGCCAGAGACAAATCTTGGCATGATCGACACATCAAGATGAAGATGTTCAAGGAAGGAGATCTAGTATTTCTCTATGACAACAAATCGCTTCAGCACCCAGGAAAGATGATAATGCATTGGTTAGGGACATATGAGGTAAAATCTGCAACAAACGAAGGAGTTGTATAGTTAAGAGATTTAGCAGGCGCAGACCTCAAAGGAATGATCAATGGGAGCCAACTGAAACTGTACAAGGACAATCGACTACCCACCACGGAGTAAAAAAAAAAGCCACATGACGCTCGAAACATGAATGCAGCAAAGGCAAAGAAAATGGTTACATACCAAAGAGAAACAAGCAGGAAACAAAAATTCGGCAAAATTAGTATGACAGGACAGCACTACGCAAAATTAAGGCACGGACATGACTGATGGAACATCACATTAAACACGCCAACTAGAAATGGTAAAATAAGCATAATGGAAAGTATGAAACTCTCATGGATGCATTGAACCCATAGTTATGGTGCATTAATCGCATCATGGAGGAAGCATCCTCAACAAGCTTCATGACAAGCCCATACAACACACGAACACGGAAGAAATTAGTCTATTCGTGAAAGGAGAATAGAGAGAGAGAAATAGTAACCATAACGAAAAGAGCGAGACCACAGAGCTCACCAAATTCATTCAAACTTAGCAAATGTTCGATAGTCACCACTATGGCACCACCGAAGCCCATCGAACCAAACCAGATAGCCAAACCGACCAAGCTTCAAACTAGGTCATGAGGATCGCTATAAGAAAATGAGTAGCAGCAGCCGAAGATCGTCAATATCGACGAGATCCCGTCCCCAGAGATGATACCGGTGAACTCTACACCGATATTGGAAGAGATTCAACAGCCATAAGAAGAGGCAATAAAAGAGGATACGCCAACAGTGGTGCAGGAGCCTCGGAACGAGGAAGCGGAAACCCAACGGGAAGTGCAACCAGAAATCACTGACATGGTTGGGGAAGTTAACGAAACAACACAGAATCTGGGAGTAGCAGTGCAACCAAACGGGTCACAGGTACCCATCCTAGGTCCACCAATAGAAGAGATCGATGGAACTACCTCGGCTTGGTCATAGTGGCTTACAGGGGAGCAATCAGAAGTTGTTGGAACTTGGAACCAACCACTACAACAGGAAGACAGAGTTCAGATATCGAGCTCACCCTGCAAGAATCCGATAGCATAAATTTTTCTACCACGCATACCAGATGGAGTATAGATAGATTCCCAGCTACTGGGTAATGTCGGGAATCTCAAGTATTCTGACCATGACGTATCAGATGAAACCAAGTACCTATAACTTGCGTCAAGGGTTTTTATGCAGAACATAGTTGTAAACCAACTTGGATAAACGATCAGTCGACCACATGAGTGGGCAACTGGACTGGATAGAATAGGAATTTTAGGTTTGCTCAAACTTCCACATTTTGGCAGAGGCCAGTATGCGACAACATGCGTCAAGTAGTTTTTAGTAGTCACACACGGAGGGGATATATGGTTGGACAAACCCATCCCCATAATTGTTGATATTATCGCGTAGATAATAGGACTATGTAGGCGAGGTATGGATCCCGCGCTGATTTTGGACAATAAATCCAAGGAGAAAGCGTTAGCAGAGGAAATGAAGAAGAAATATGGTATCGCCAGGGGAACAAGAGGCATTATAATAAAACAGATCAACAATGTAGTGACACAATTGGGTGCAAATATCTTAGCCTGTAAATTGTAAGAAAATGTTGCAAAGACGAAGTACCAGCAGGAGTCATTACAGTTGCAGCTCAATGCGCAGAAGGCACCTTCGTGACCTGGGCACCTTATCTATTAAAATTTTTCCAAGTGGACTACAAGGATGTGCAGGGCCTCGGTATAGAATTCCATTACTCATGGCTTCTCACCCTCATAGCCTTCATGGGATGGTGGGAACCAAAGTATGTAATTTTTTGTACTAGAGCACAACTAGCAGGAGCAAGATATCTATTACTGAAATTTGGGCCACGGGTCAGGCATAAGAGGGAGAATGGAATCATATTTGAAGAATACCTACGAGACATACAGGAAGCTATCATAAAATCATGAAGAATAACACCAGAGGCTGTCGCGCGATATGCGGACATCGCTAACTTCTGGGCTACACGTCAAGCCATGTGGATACAACTAAGGCAGGATCCAGATAAATAGTGGCTACAGATGTGATATTGCACCACAAAGGGGGACATCGATATGGTCATCATTGAATGGCCTGATGAATGGAGAATCCCATCCATTCCCCCAGAAGTACCAGAAAGAACAACAGAAGGAGAGGCAGTGCAGGTGGAAACACAGCCTCCACAAATCCCAGTGCCCAAGAAACCAAGGATGGGCCCAAACAAGCCAACCCAGGAAAATGAAGGTTCAAAACATATAGGAACCCAGAAGGGGCAGAAAGAAACCAACGGACAGCCGAAACAAGATAAGGGAGCATAGAAGACCGCCCAAAATCCCATCACACAGGAACCAAGGGGAACTAAGAGACCGGTTGTACAGGCAGCAAGTGGGCGTAAGAAATAAAAGGTGCAATGAGCATCATCAGACTATATGATCATAGAGGATGATGGAGAAATGATCACCAGAATGGTCCAGGACTGTCTAGCAAAAGAATTCAATCACACAGCACATCACAGGGATAAACTGCAAAAAGAGATGGCATAAATGGGACATCTCCTCAGGACACTCGGGGAGGACCAGAGAGCAAGTAGCAGCAGAGGCATAGAGTCGACGACAACACAGACTAACACAAGATTGGAGGTAAAAGAATGAGACCCAGTCCTTCCAATGCCACATGCCCATGCAACGGTCTACATAAAACCTAGCATGATGCGAATGGACAAAATCGTGGGACAGACATCATTGAAGGATTTGGACCACATCCAATTGGTATTGACATGGATACCATCAAGGGAACTGTACAAAGTGTAGGTTAGCGTCGACCACGAGATGCAGTCTTAGGCACATAAAAACTTAGTCGAGCTATAGCAAGCAACGAAGAAGTGGGAAGCACTGGAAAAAGATTGTGAGCAGGCCAAATATGAAACTCAGGAGGAGAAAGAACACAGGAACAAACTGGAACGAAGAGTGGGAGAAATATTTGGGAAACTTCCAAGCACTGCGCAAGGAAATGAATTCCCAGCCACAAAAAAGATCGACCAGATTGCGCAGGCAATTGATCGATATCAGAAGGAGATCGAGGGTCTCCTAGAACATCTCACACCAACAACTCCACCAGCGGTGAAGGACCAAAGGAGGTAGGCAGAAACAACGCAACTACGGGAGATAGAGAAACAGGTTAGCATGGAAGCTAAATTGTTCGATAAAGCAATGCAACTTTGGACAAGACTGGAGGAGGATCCATAGGTCCAATGCTAGGACAAGGAAGAGGAAAGGATCAATGCAGCGATCCAGGAACTCAAATAGAGGCAAACAACCATACTAATCCTAGAACGCATCAAGGGGACGCAAGAGCTAAAGAAGATGCAGGAAGAAATTATCACGGTGCAAACGCAAAAATAGGAGCATCAGGCTCAAATAGAACCACTGCAAGAACGGGTAGCAGAAGTCCTCGCACAGGCAGAAGGCACTAGAAAACAGATAACATAGACACAGGTAGAATGTGCAGGATTACGAAGCGACAAAGTGGCAGTTCAGATAGTCGATACCATTAAGGAGAAGATCGTGCAAGCACTGACAAAAGTAGCAGAACTGAAGGAAAAGTTCCAAACGATCACTGAGGAGATCAAGGCAGCTCAAAAAGATTAGGTGACTCAGGATGAGCCACATGTCAGTGTTGGGGGCCTGTTGGCACCAGGCCAAAGTAGAACGAAGGATGATCGTGGGAAAGAAAGCGTGCAGAAATGGAAGTAACAACTGGATAAAGAACAACACACGTTCATGCAAGAAAGTGTGCACAAGGAAAGTGACAGTTGGAGGAAGAACAACACACACGTGTGGGAGGAAGACCTGACGTCGGTAAGGTTAGGGTTTTGGTAATGCTTCGTAAATGGCTGAAGAGCTCGAAATATATAAATATATATACGTAGGTATCATGTATGGGGTTCAACTATTTTGTGTAAAAGAGTAGTGTATTAGCTTGGGGTGTTAGTATTGTTATCCCATCTTTACTGTAGTTATGCATGAGTGGATGCAGTAGGAAATGTTGACTGTATGGACTATTTTTGTAAGTTGTTGAGCTAGGGGAGAGGGAAAAAAGGTATATTCTGGGGATTAGATCGCAGGATGAGGAGCTTGGTGTGATCTAGTTTGCCTCATATAAATCTTACCCATAAGAGGGGAATTGTAAACGTGCGGCACCAAAATTGCATAACCATCGTAATAAAAGAGCCAAGAGCCAAATCTTTGTGGATGTAGCCTATGAGGGGGTGAACCATGGTAATAACTGTGTAATGTGATGAATGCATGCATCTTCTACTTTTTTTCAGTAGTTTATAGTTATGCTTAATAAATGGGTTAAGATATTGTTAGGGAATGCGAATATGTTGCTTGGGAAGTAAACTGTGTAAGGGAAACATATACCCGTGAGGAATAAGTAGATTATACTCCTAGCTCATAATGCATGGCTTTGGTTAACAAACCCCTATCTCATACTCAATCCTAGGCTGTAAACACCTGAGTCTTACAACCACCCATTTAAAGCTATCTTGGGTGAGATTGCGTAGTGCATTCTGTGTACTGTGTTGCCTTCTGGTTTACTAGAAGGGCCGATAGTTTTAGAGGCTTTGTTGGAACCCCGAATGACATGAACCCTAGGTCAATAACTCAGATATACAGTTCTAGAAGACCGACCACGAAATAAAGGATAACCAACACCAACATTGCAAGGGAATTATTCACTATAATTGGGTCTCAGGTTGGAGGCTCTCATGGAGACCCTTATTCCCCAATAAGTGATGTGAAACAAAGCCAAAAGGATTCACCATAGGTGATGCAATATCAATCAATCAAAAGATAAGAAAAAACAAAGAGTGAGAAGCAAATATGCATGTCAAGTACGGAATGCTAGGGTGGGAGACAAGCAAGTCTAACTACTATTAAATTAGAGAAACTATGAGATCGAGTGTAAGTAAATCTAACTACCATGTAAGCAAAATAGCAACTAGAATATGAACCATAAGATGTAAGTCGGTCTAATTACTATGAAAGTAGAATATTTTTCTAGAATATGAAAGTAAATGATAAAATAAAATGACAAAAAGAGTAGGGTAAGTGGACAATACCTACACTTACCTAAGCATAAACAATGTAATGTAATAGCCCATTTTTTGGCATGTTGCATGAGAGAAGTGATATCTCTTGGGTGTGCTAACAAGCTATATGTGAGTAATGTAAAAAAAAGGACTATAAAGTGAAATGTAATTGAAATAATCAAAATTTGAAAGGGAAATGGAGAAGAATTACTAGAAATGTAATCCCTATACTTACCTCAATATAGGCATTGATGATGTGGGAGCCTAATGAGGAGTATGGAGGATGTGACCATGGTAGTGCCAGTGCCAAAGAAATCTATGTACCTACAAAATATATGTGGATGGATTTCCTTGAGTATGGAGGGATGGAAATTCCAACTCTCAAAGAAGGACAAGAAGCAAGTGAAGGCAAGAAAAAGGAGGGAAATGAGGAAAGTGTTGGCAATGTTATTGAAGAACCAAAGAAGGTAAGAGGTAATAGAAGGGATGTCGGTGAATAAGGGGTGAAGGATAGATTTGAGAGGATGGTTACATTGAGAAAGTGACCCATGTAAGATACAATTTGTAGGATCTAGAAACCTAAACTAACATTTTAGGTGACATGCATGGCAATTAGTCCCTCATAGGAAGAATATATCATGATTTGGGCCCTACCTAAGACAATAACCTAGAGGAAACTAATCAGAAACCATGAAACCAAGAGGTTAAAGGAGAAAAAAGAGAGGAGAAAGAATAAAGAAGGTTGCCTTGATCAGGTCAAAGAAGGCAAGGATGAGCAAAAGGAAAATAAATGGCATTGTTGATCTCTTAAGGAATATTAATGATAGAAGGCCTAAGTTGGATCCAAAAATGTCCCATCCTAGGATGGGGCTTCATTCAACTTGGTAAACCATATTAAAATATGAATACCTTCTGAGGCTTATGTAACCTTGAGCTAGAGCCCAAAAGTAAGAAATGATGGGTGAGGCTTTCCTTGAGTGTCTAAGTGACAAGGTTAGGCAAAGAAGAAGCGAGAGAAAAGGAGGAGAGAAGAAGAAAGGATGAGGATCCTTGAGAAAAGAAAGGTCTAAGGTAAACAAAATTGGTAGGTTCCTATAAGGGATCCCCATCAGAGTTTGTGAGTTGGTAAGCTCCATTACCCGGGTCGTCAATTATGGTAGAGGGACTTAACCACGTACCATCCCCTTCAAGATTCATAAGCCATCTACTTGAGGATAGAGACTAGGGTTTCATTGGAAGCTTCAACTAAGCCATTATCTTGAGGAGAATAAATATGAGAGGAATGGTTGTTCAAAGTTGTAACTTGCACAAAGTTCCTTTTATATGGTCGTTTTTTAAGTCACCGCTAGTGTTTGAGACAATTGTGTGAGGAACACCATACCAACATATGATATGATTGAATATGATTGTTGAAATGGTGTGACCCAGGCCATTATGTAGAGGAGTGTAATCTACCCTATTTGTAAAGTAATTTGTGTTGGTTAGAATAAAGTATGATTCTCCAAGGAGGAGGGGGTAATATTTCCAATGATATCTAGACCCCATGTCATGAATGGCCAATGGGGTGATGCAAGGTTAATCAAATTCATCAAGGCATTAATCTCATTAGCATGAGCCTAACACTTACGAAATTTCTAAAAAATATGAAAAGAATGATGGACCAAAGTGAGCCAATAATAGCTAGACCGGATGATCTTTTGGGAGGTAAATGACCACCAAAATGGCCACCACAAACACCTTGTGACTCTCCCAACGGGCTCCATTATTCGCCTCAGGATTCAAGTAGTGAAGAAGGATGTCATTGATAGATCACTTGTAAAGTGTACTTCCAACTATGGTACAACCCCAAGCTTCAATATAAATGTAGTGCTTCTATTAAGGGGAGATATCATCTTCATGTCCCCTAGGACAAATAGTGAACCACACTCCTATACCACTCATCCATGGAGATGGTGCCTTCTTGAATGTGGAGAATAAACTTATTAGGAAAGGAATAAATCATTAGTGCAATCAACAAACAACGAGGAGATGGGATCATCAACAAGGATCATGGCCATGTTCACCCCCTTTTGGATTTCTGATTAATAATCTCCTAGTCAAATTGTTGAAGGAGAAGGATCCAACAACTTACACATCCAACGAGACTAGTCTTATTAAGGAGCTATTGAAAAGAGTTATGTGCGATGATCATATGTGTTGGTTAGGGGAAAATTTAAGGATCCACACTTATCTTAGAATGTAGAAACCTTGGTGAGTCTTATTAATTCTTAAAATGTCAACTTCAAAAACATAGTTACCAACTTGACAAGAACTATGACCTCAAAAAGAGAACTCTACCTCTAAAAACCCATTTTTTTGTGTTAAAAACACCAAAATCAACCCCCAAATGAAAAAGTGGTGTTATTGGTAGCACCCTTCTTATTTTTTAGGTTAAAATTACCACCTTTTACAACCATGGCCTTAACCAACTCGGAAATTTTACTAGCAAAACTATTAAAATCAACCCTCGAAATGGCAATTGGTGCCAAGAGCAGCACCCTTTTCTTTTCAAGGTAAAAATTACAACTTCTTTGAAACAATGGCCTTAACAACATATGTTGTTGCAACTAAAACCTTAAAATCAACCCCAAAATAAAAAAGTGGTGATCCTAGTAGCACCCCCCTTTTTTTCAAGTTGAAATTGCAACTTCTTTGAAGTCCATGGCATTGACAATTGGTAACCTTCAACCAAAATCTTAAAATCAACCCCTAAATC
>JZKD02S2144792.1:439417-450391 GCA_000966675.3 Picea glauca
AGACTCCAACCTACCCTTGCACCACCCAACCACCCTTAATTTCACAATGCAATTCAATCTCTTCTGTTCTTCATTGAATTTGATTCATGCAACCATTAACACAAGTCCTATCAGATTTGACTTTTTGACTCTGACTTGTTTTCCCTTGCTCCACCCTTCCTCCCTTTATGTAGGTTATAACACTTATAATTCTTTTACTGTACTTTGTTCAAGGTGTTCATAAACACACAAAGATACTATCAATTCCTCAAGTCTTCTTAGAATCATTAACTATTGTACTTTCTAATTGTCTGATGCAACCTCTTCTTGTATGGCCTTTTGGTTATCTCCAGTCAAACTTCATCTCTTGCTCTTTGGCTTCTGTCATTTAATCTTCAATGAATCTGTTGCAGTCCAATAAAGGTCTTCTATATCAAATACTGTATTTCATAACTGCTGCTATGTCTTCTTTTGTTCTTGATCTTCAATAAGACATTGACAGGCCCATTAGAACCAACGATTCTTCTTCTTGAACTCTGATTTTGTTTTGATCTTCTTCTCTGAACTGCAAAGACACATTCTTCTCACCACTCTTTCTTGTTTATATATTCTTCCAATTGGTGTGAGCTATGAAACATCATGTCCTTTGTTTGGACCATCCCACCCCTTCATTTAACAATAATCTCGTTTGTTTTTCTTTATCCAAATATTATCGAGAAGCCCTTTCAATTTAATGAAAATGATTTTCATTAATCAATTATAGGTATGGATCGATTTTATTTAACTTATTTTCAAATCTCTGCAAATACTACAAAAACTGAGTTCTATTGAGGTGCATCCTTCAAACCATTTACATGTGACCATACACGTAGGACCACGGGCTTATTAATTTAAGCGTTGCTTCATCTTTCACCCTTTGTTTCTTTGTTTCTTTCGACCTAAGGTGGTGACCAATTTCTAGGCCAAGCAAGTGCTTGATCACTTATCAAAATCAATGGTCACGTTTTAATCTCACGATGAGATGGACGACTGTCGGTACTTTGAGACTTCATCCTTTGCAACTTCCAGCCTCTTTAAAAATCTCCCGAATAACAGACGTGTGTCCATAATATTCAATGGTTGAAAATGCTCCCAAAGTGGTCTTTAGATCAGATGACTCATGTCCACTTTGGGACTTCGGGACTTAGGTCATTTGCTGGTGGTGAGACTCCCTAAGTAAAAACTCCTGGAGTGACGTAACTTGCATGTGGTTTAATTTGTCGCCCAAACTCTGCAATTGAAGTTGTGCAATTTTTGGTGGGTCAACCACAACCATTGATATTTGAATTGATGAGATCTGACGATCTAGAATAATTGTGGAATTGGAAATAACGTATAGTTTAATTCTCCCTTAACGCTCTGCAATCAATCCTTACCGTTGATCTGGCGCTTGCGTATCCAACGGTCTTGATTTGATCTAATCATTGACTAGTCCTCCAATGATCCTTCTCTTGTAATCTGATGGTCTAGAATAATTGTGGGATTTGGAATAACACATTGTTTAATTCTCCTTTTTCTCTCTACAATACATCCCTGTCGTTGATCTGGCGCTTTCCCTTCTGAGTTTCATGTGCATCATATCTTCTGAGCTTCTGATCTTCAGTCGCTAACCCTCCTGATCTTTTTAATCTCTTCATATTGTCATACTGCATATATTTATTTGACATGAACTCTGCATACTGTTATACTGTTTGACATCAATGACAACACATTAATGACACTATGTCCAATAATATCCCCCTTTGTCATTGATGGCAACACACCAATTTCATACACAATCTCCCCCTGTGATGATGCTTCTTTCCTCAGAAGTTACTCTCCCCCTTTGACATCAATGGAAAAGGATTTCTCCTCCTATGGTAAAGATGTGTCTGTCTATATGCTACTGATCAATATCTGAACTCCAGTAACTCCCCCTACAATCATGTTCTAGGTGCCATAACTGAATAACTCCCCCTGTCAGTCTGCTCTCTTTTCCTCCGAATGTTCTCCCCCTTTGTTTCTAAAAAGGATAGCTCCTCCTGACAAGGTCTCTCCTCTTGTTATCTCTACAGGATGTCATGTATATCATAATGTTGTTGTTGCAGATACTGTTGTCCTACTGGAACACTACGCAATTGTAGCTCATTTTTTTCAAACGACCTTTGGATCTGTCCATTGATTCTCATCAATCTCTAGCTATATGTATCCATCTCTATCCATGATACTTTTCTACTGTGCATTGCTCTAAAGTCATCTGAAAATTTTTATACTATGCTTGTCACATAACTGCAATTATTTTTGCAACAATTGACTTCACTCATGTTCACTTGTTTAGTCTTTGCTATCCACATCTGTGAATTTCTCAGTTTGTTGAACTTTTTTCTCTGATCTTCTATTAGTGCAACTTCATTTTTCTTCCATGTTTCCTTTACTCTTCTTTTTGTATTGTATGAAACATTTCTCATTGACTGTCTTTATAAGTTCCAATAGTTATGGTCTTTGTGGCCATATCCACCACAACTGTATCATCTCATAGTGTAACAATATGTCCAACAAGATTGCAGTTCCAACATCTTATACTGTTGTTGAACCTACCAACTTGTTTTCTCCCACGATGCCTACAATCCAAGGTTTGAGGTGTATGAGTAGCTTCTGGATGTCTTCCTTAATCTGATCTTCTAGACATTGTAGTGTTTCTTTCATTCTTTGAACATGAAGGACATACGTTAGACCTGCCTTCACTTTTTTTCTTCTTCTTCTTCTTCTTTTTTTTTTTTTAAATGAGAGACCTACATCAGATTTCTTAGGAGTAATAATTTCTTCCTTGTTATAGCCAAAAATGGATTTGTCATTTGTTGATCTCTGACTATCCAAGATCTCATCCAAGTTCATGGAGTTGTTCAAGAACTTTATTTGGGTGTTTGACTTCTCAACCATCTTTCTAAGATTCACAACTTTTGCTTGTGTACCAACTGACTCATCATCATCTTCATCTTCATCTTCATTGTCAAGTATAGTCTCTTGATGTTTGATTCGTATTGTTTTTAAATCATCCACCTTGACATCTGCACTCTCAACAATCTTATGTAACCTAAGATTGTAGCATCTGTATGCTTTCTTGGTAGAAGCATATCCAAGAAAGATACCTTCATTAGATCTAACATCAAATTTTCTGAGATTCTCATCAATACTTTTGATGTAACACTTACTTTCAAAGACCTTGAAGTATTTTACCGAAGGAGATCTTCCAAACCGGGGTTCATAAGGAGTCTTATTCCTATTAATCCTGAGATGACCTATGTTCAATATGTATATTGTTGTGCTTACAGCTTCCCTCCAATATCCATCACATAATTTTGTTTCATTGAGCATAGTCCTTGCAGCTTCCTAGACTGTTCTATTCCTTCTCTTAGCAATCCCATTTTGCTGAGGTGTTCTAGCAATAGATAATTGTTTTAAATTATTGGCTTCTTCCATGCTAATGGTTGCTTGTTGTCTTCAACTGTGTAGCTCCTCTTGTGAGGACATTAGTTGTCTTTTTAAGGTCATATTTTCTTCCTCGCTTTCTAGCTGTGGTTGTTTGAGCTCTTCGACCTTTTGTTGCTCCTTATTAAGAGATTGTTGCAAGGATTCCAATCTCTCTTGATCTAGTTGGACTTGGATTCTAAAGTCAACTATGATTTGCTCAAGTTATCTCTTCTTTGAACCTTTTTTCCTCCTTTGCTCCAGCATGAGATCTTTTAGTTGTTTACACCTTTGTTTATATTTTCTTAGTTCATCCAAAGCACACTCAAGCTCAGCTTCAAGACTGACTTCTGCTTCAATGTTTGAGTCTTTTTCAAAATAATTCATCACTAGAATTGTTGTATATTGAACCTTGTTCTGATTGAAATGCTTCATTTGACTTCTCATTTGAGTAGAGGTCTTTTATCTTGTCTCAAAGTTCCTTTGCAGAGTTACATTCACCTATCTTCTCTTTGACATCATCAGGTAATCCATCAAGGATTGTATTCATTGCCATTGAGTTACTTTTCTTGGATTTATTTTGAGCTAGATTCCTTACTCTGTTTGGTGGGAAGTAATCAGTGATCATTGAATTCCATACTTCAAGTCCCAATTCCTTCAGATAACTTTCCATTCTTGTACTCCAAAATATGTATTCTTATTTTCGAGGTATTGGAGTTCCATTCACAGTGTAAATCTTTTGTCCATCCATGTGTGCCTAATTTGATCTTCCTTTAAGTGTGTTACACTGTTCTTAAAAGAACCTTACTCTAATACCAATTGATGGAATATCCAACAATACTGAGAGGGGGGGGGGGTGAATCAATATTTCCTACTTTTTCTTATTATTCCATCATTATTAAGCACACACGTTAATTATTCAATTAAGAAATATATGATGAATAACAAACCCTTATGAACACAAGATTTTATTGTGGAACCCAACAGGGAAAATCACCAACTCTTTTCTCATTAATAAATTGTTCTTTTACAAAACTATTTTCAATCTACAATTGGATGGAGAGACTGTCCCCAAATTTCTTCAGCTACGACTGAAGGGATGCTTCCACACCCCATTTACCAGCTACAACTGGAAGGAGGCTACGACCCCCTAGTTTATTAGCTACCACTGAAAGGATGCTTCGACACCCTATTTACTAGCCACAACTGGAAGGAGGCTATGACCCCCTAGTTTATCAGCTACCACTGAAAGGATGCTTTGACACCCTATTTACCAGCTACAATTGGAAGGAGTCTATGACCCCCTAGTTTATCAGCTACCACTAAAAGGATTCTTTGACATCCTATTTACCAGCTACAACTAGAAGGAGGCTACAACCCCCTATTTAGTCAGCTACAACTGACAAGGAAGCACCTAATCCCCTGTTTCTCCAACCTACCTTTGCACCACCCAACCACCATTAATTTCACAATGCAATTCAATCTCTTTTGTTCTTCATTGAATTTGATTCATGCAACCATTAACACAAGTCCTATCAGATTTGAATTTTTGACTCCGAATTGTTTTCCCTTGCTCCACACTTCCTCCCTTTGTGCAAGTTATAACACTTATAACTCTTTTACTATACTCTATTCAATGCATTCATAAAAACACAAAGATACTATCAATTCTTCAAGTCTTCTTAGAATCATTAATTGTTGTACTTTCTACTTATTTGCTGCAACCTCTTCTTGTATGGTCTTCTAGTTATCTGCAGTGAAACTTCATCTCTTGCTCTCTAGCTTTGTCATTTAATCTTCAATGAATCTGCCACAATACAATAAAGGTCTTCTATATCAAATATTGGATTACATAATTGTTTCTCTATCTTCTTCTATTCTTGATCTTCAATAAGACATAGACATGCCCATTAGAACCAACAATTATTCTTCTTCAACTCTGCTTCTATTTTGATCTTCTTCTCTGAACTGCAGAGACACATTCTTCTCGCCACTCTTTCTTGTTTATATATTCTTCCAATTGGTGTGAGCTATGAAACATTGTGTCCTTTGTTTGGACCATCACACCCCTTCATTTAACAATAATCTCGTTTGTTTTTATTTATCCAAATATTATTGAGAAGCCCTTTCAATTTAGTGAATTTTTTTTTCATTAATCAATCACAGGTATGTATCAATTTCATTTAACTTAATTTCAAATCTTTGCAAATACTACAGAAACTGAGTTCTATTGAGGTGCTTCCTTCAAACCATTTACATATGACCATACGTGCAGGACCATGGGCTTATTAATTTAAGCGTTGCTTCATCTTTCGCCCTTTGTTTATTTATTCTATACGACCTCAGGTGGTGACCAAACGCTAGGCCAAGAAAGTGCTTGATCACTTATCAAAATCAACGGTCACGTTTTAATCTCACTATGAGATGGACGACTGTCGGTGCTTTGGGACTTCGTCCTTCGCGACTTATAGCCTCTTTAAAAATCTCCCGAATAACAGACGCATGCCCATAATCTTCAACGGTTGAGAATGCTTTCGAACTATTTTTCAGAACGGACGACTCATGTCCACTTCGAGAATTCGACCTTCAGGACTTAGGTCATTTCCTGGTGGTGAGACTCCCAAAGTAAAAACTCCTGGAGTGACGTAACTTGTGTGTGTTTTAATTCGTTGCCCAAACTCCGTAATTGAAGTTGCGTGATTGTTGTTGGGTCAACCACAATCATTGATCTTTGAATCGATGAGATATGACGATCTAGAATAATTGCGGGATTGGAAATAACATATAGTTTAATTCTCCCTTCGCACTCCACAAACAATCCCTATCGTTGATCTGATGCTTGCGTATCCAACGGTCCTGATTTGATCTAATCATTGACTAGTCCTCCAACGATCCTTCTCTTGTAATATGACGGTCTAGACTAATTGCGGGATTGGAAATAACACATTGTTTAATTCTCCTTTTTCTCTCCACAATCCATCCATGTCATTTATCTGGTTCTTTCCCTTCTGAGTTTCATGTGCGTCATCTCTTCTGAGCTTCTGATCTTCAGTCGCTAACCCTCCCAAGATTTGTAATCTCTGTGTACTATCATATTGCATATATTTATTTGACATGAACTCCGCATATTGTTATACTCTTTGACATCAATGACAACAAATTAATGACATTATGCCCAACAGTTGTTGCTAATATTGAATTTCTCGAAAAATATTCACTACTGACAACTTTCTCAGGGACACAATTTCTTTTGATACACATTTCAGTAGATTGAATCAAATATTCCACTATTAATTCTAGAGATTCCATAAATGTCCTTGGGAAATCTTTCCTACCATTCTCCAAAATCAAAAGGCTCATCAATGAATTCATAATAGAGATATATCTCTTACATAATAGCTCTGATCCCATTTGAAACTTCATATATAGTTCACTAGTAAAATAACTCAACACAGATCCCACACTCCGTTGATGCATCTCAAGCAACTTAGCCATTATCTTGTTTGACCCAATTCCAATCGGCAGGATAAGAATTTCTTCGTGCATTGCATGGAATATCACATTTTCATACTCTAGAAAAGGCATTCCTTACTAGGCAACACAACATACTATTGATTTTTCTCCTTAGAAAATCACCCAGAGAAGCTTCACATCCTTGGATGTATGTGCATGATGATTTTATGTGATTGTCCTCTAGAATGTCTAGTGGAATTGTGGGAACCACAACAATTATCTTGGTGTATGCAAGACTGGTCACAGTGTCTGAAATCAGATTCAATTTATTTTCTAGACACCTATGCTTGATCAAACAAGGTTCCAATACATGGTTCTCTAGTCCATTATTCCCAGCCGGAAATGGAAAGTGAATACCAGTGGAGGCCATATAGGAGGTTACAAAATTGAACTTTTGTTGGGCCCCAACAACTCCACTTATATTTTTACAAAATTTAAAGGGCTCCTATTAGAATCTCGATAATTATAATGAACTACAGAATCAACCTTTTCAAATAGTTCCATTCCTTGGCTTGCTTTGAGACAAACTTAAGACATTCACTATAGTATGAGTCATTTATTACAAGAGTATATGTCAAAAGTTAAAAACGAGCATAAAAATCTCAATTTAAACAAAAACGTTAATTTTTATCAAATGTTTACTTTTGTTTAAATTATGATTATGTGTTTATTCTTTTGCTCATTAGCAAGTTTGATTATTTTGAATAATGTGTTCAATACTTCATAAATAATATCTTGGTTTGTTTCTCATTTTCATGAAATGATTTGGTGATGTTAATTAATTAAATTCTTTTTTCATTTTGCATCTTATTTCAAAATAATAATAATCAAAGAATTATCTATCATTTGTGGGATTTTGCAAAAAACTAAAATTAATATTTTTTCTCCATTCACTTAAAGCTTCTAGATCATATTTAAAAACAAATTATAAATAATGTTTGTTTATAAGTTATAGTTAGCTTAAATTCATTTTTTATTTTTTTAGATTTTGTTTTATTCACAATTTTTAGGTTATTAATTTAGGTTTATTTTTGTTTCACAGGTTTCTATTATCAAATATTTGATAAGGATTTGATCATGGCTTGATTTTATTATCCAAATACGTTCAAGATGTTTGATCCAAAAATAATTTTGGATTTCTACAAATAATTTTATGAGCAACAACAGATAAAATTTGGAAAGGCGTCAAGATCAGACACACGATTTTGCAGGACTGATTGCAGCAAACCGTGAGAAATTTGGAGAAACGGTTGAAAACCCAGAACCAAAATGGACCCATTTACCTTTCGCGTAGAAACTTTCCCAAACAGATGCAAGATTTGAGAAATATTTGGGTCTCTTTTAGAGGCAAATTTCAGGTGGAGGAAATTAATAGTGACGCCCAGACTGTTCATTCAATTTATAAATATATGAGAAAGATCAGAGCCCAAGAGATCCAAGAATTGGAGATGAGGATTTTAATCCTTTCTCTTTTGTATATTATTGTTTTTGTAAATTTTTTATTTCTTTTCAAATGGAGTAATGGATGGCTAAAAGCTTTGGGAGAATGGACGAATATTTTTAAAGAAGAATATGGAATTCCAAGTTGCTTAATGGCTTTTGTCTTGTAAGTAAAATGGTTTTATTTTCATATAATATCTTCATATTCTTTCAATAATTGATTATGCATTGATTTAAATAGCTTTAGTCTTTTTTATCAATACATGGTTAATTATTATTATTTATATATTAATTTTTCCAATTTTCAAGAGTTTATTATCCAAAACAATTCTTCCAGGACCACAATATGGGCATGTGATTTTGATAAAGAATATGGGAAAGTAATTCATCTTTGGCTTTAGACCTGTGTGATACTTATTCCATTTCATTCTTTCATTATTGTTATATTATGAAAATGTAATAATGATTGATTTTAGCTTTAGCTTGTCAATCATATGGTGTTTTCATATTGTTAAATGTCATATGCTGCCCATAATTTCTTATTCCATTTTTTATGTGTGATCAATCAATAATTTGATTATTATGGAATTTATTTCTAATGTTAAATGATGGATAATATCAATACCCAGAATTGAGTTTTCTTTCGTTCTTAAATATTGATTATCTTAAGATCACACGATTTTTAATTAGTTGTCTTCCTGTTGTTATTAATTTACTCCAATATCAAATACTTCTTTGAATGTATTATGGAAGTGCTAGTACTGTTCTGTTATAGGTTTCCCTTAATAAGAGTACAGTCAGGAGCTCATACAACACAAAAAGATAAATACCAGTTTCGTCGATTAGCGACAAGTTATTATGCGTGTTATTTAGTTAAGTTATTTATGAATGAAACAATGAATGTATGGTTCAGCTTTGACTATCCACATGTTCATGTTTCATTAACTTTTTTTTAAGATTCTTTAAATTTATAAAAGAAAAACAATAAATATTTTTATGTTCTTTCTTTATGTGCTTCCTAGAAGAAAACATTTTTCACATCAATTTTCGTAAGTTTTGATTAAAACTTGCATCATGTAAATCATGTAAATAAATGAGACTTGTATATCTTTTGCTTAAATACAATTACTACAGTTACATTAGAGCATATGTACATATATATAGTGTTTAGTAATTAGTTAGTTATTTCTCTCTTTTATTCGTTTCTTTTGGGATTCTTAGATTGGCTAACGGAGCCATTAAACCCGTCAGAACGAGTTACACCAAACAGCTTGGGTTATTTAGACAACCATTGACTGGACTCGTTCTTCCAGTTGACGGACGATCAATTTCTCTCGTCAACAAATGGCGCTAGAAGGAGGGCTAAAGTGACAATCTAGCCTTGTAGGAGTCTTTGTTTCGAATTTATTTAATTTTCCATGGCTCCCCAAATCACTATGTTGGAAAATGCTTTCCACTTCTCATTACCTGATATTCCCAATGATAGAGTATCTTATTTGTCAAAACTCACCTTTGATGGTGGGGGAAATGTATCTGCAAAAAACCATATTAAAATTTTTTGGTGTAAATGCATCAAGCATGATATTTCTAATTTAAAGGTTTTGTCCAGATTGTTTTCTTTTACTTTCAGGGGTGGGATTAAACATTGGTTTGAGTCTTTTCCATCATATCACATTTTTGATTGGTTTCAATTTGTAGATGAATTTTTAGATGCTTTTGAAATCTATGATTACAATCAATTATGTGAAGAATTTCAGACTTTACTAATCAATGGCGATTCATCTTCAAAAGGCTTTTTGACAATAATCCATCATTTTCTTTGTAAATTTAATCTTTATGACATGTCATTTGTATTAAATCTCCTCTATGATGCTTGCATCCATTCATATTCGATCACAAATGATGAAGTAGTTATAAATACTATCACTCAATTGCAAGAAGAATTGTGTTCACAGGATGAGAGGGATCCATCCGAAATTATTGAACAAGCAAGGGAGGTAAAATCTATTGAAAATGTTCTCACTGACAATTAAATTGGTTTTTCCTCTAAATCATTGTATTTTTAGTCCTCGACCATCGTGGAAGAAGATTTGATGTTGGGTCAAGGTGAATGTCCTCATTCTCCTAACTCTTGCTCTAATCAGTATTTAAATTCGGTTATTGAAGAAAACTTAGGTGATGAAAATGATCTTAAGCATTCTAACATTCCAATGAAACTGATTAGAGATGTAGATCTGCAATTGGAAGAAGAAAATTTAAACCCTCATCTACAAATCGTACCTTATCAACATGAAATATCAGAGGTTTTCCATGAAAGTTTTGAATTATCTATCGTACAAGAGGCAAATTTAGATGATCATATTATGTTAAAGAATTTATCACCAAAACAGAGTGAAAATTTTAAGGAAAATGAAGAGGAATGTATCGAGAATACCATTGTCAAATATCATAGCTCAAGATATTCTTTTCATGTGCTTATTTATGATTCCTTTTACTCTTTATATCCCGATCTCTTCTTAGATTCTGGTGGATTTGATACTTTACCCACGGTATCTT
>JZKD02S2144793.1:33986-44505 GCA_000966675.3 Picea glauca
CCCTCCACTAATCGAACCCCCTCTTTATCTCTAAGATTTGCTCAAATAACTTTCACCCCTTGGAGTGAGTGCCCTCATGCCAGGGTAACCTTCATCATCAGTGCCCCTTGTTGCGGCTTCCCATAACAAAGATTGTAACTCCCATAGGTGGTGCACCCTCTGTTACCATACCAAGAATAGCCTTTATGGAATATCCAAATAATATGTCCTTATTTGATGGGATGTGTAACTCCTACAGTGCTGCGTCCCCATTATGCCTGGAGTAAATGTATTGAGCCGAGAATAAGCTCCATCCATGTAACTCCTTTATCGTGCTGACTTTGTCAGTTATGGGACAGCACCCTCCTTTCTCTTTGTGCATGCTAAATCAAGCCTAAATAGGCTCCTAGGGCTGTGCCCTTCTTGCTGGCATACATGTATGAGACATACTTAGAATAACTAAGGCAGTTCTGCTGCTGCTGGTAATAAATTCCTCAAAAGGTGCACCCTACAGCTGCTAAAATTAGCAAAAGATAGGTCTGAAGATGGAAGCAAAGGACAGTTCTGACAGAAAGCTATTCTTGAGGTCTGACTGATATGAATCTAGCTCAAAAAGCATGCTCAGAATAGCTCCTACAGCCAGCATGAATTTTGTTCGAAAGTGTGCCTTATATACTGTCCGTAACTCCTCAAAAAGTGATCTCAAATCTGTCCCCTCACCTGTCATTAATAACTGATAGACATGACAAACATTCCCCCATATGGAGCATCCAAGTTCTATTGGAGGTAACACAACATTGGACAAATTCAACCTGAAAATAGACCCTTAAACAGCGTGCCTCCTTTGCTGCTAAATAACTCTAAATTGGTGCGCCCTCCTTGTTTAACATAGATGATAGAACCCATGCATGTGGGGATAAAGCGGTGCAACTTTACAGTCTAGATTGGCATGAGACAGGGCCTGAAAATAGCACTGAAAGAGGTGCCTTTCCCGATCTGAAAATAGCACACAGAACCCCCAACTAGGTGCTCAAGAGAAATCTCAAAGTATGGATAAAAAGTGCTCTTTCCACATGCATTAATACTTATTATTCCTCGAACAAAATTCTGTCAGCCCCAGGCTGAAATTCCTATAGAAATGGGCTTGAATCTCATCGAGTTGACTCTCCAAAAGCCCCCTCTGCATGCCAAATCTATTAAGAAGTGCACCTTTCTTCTGTCAAAGAGTACACAACATAATACATCTTCAAATTGAGTGCCCAGGACCACTCAACAAGAATCTTATCCCAAGCGCTTCAAACAAACCTAGAACAATAATTTAAGAAAAGTACTTGTTTTCTTACTTGTATCCAGTATTTTAGGATCCTTTGAATTACTGCGTTTGGCATGCCTCATCAGGTTGCCTTTAGTGACTTTACTAAGCTGGGTAGGATATTTTACATAGTCCATGCCACCTTTTGCCAGTAGATCCTCTTGTTGGTGCCTTTGCATCACAAACACAAAGTTATAAAGAGGGTCTGTGAGCTTTCTGTAGATCACTTCTGCAAGCAGTTGAAATCTACTACCGGGCAAAGATTGCTTATAGCCTTGAGGAGAGATGCAGAGTTTGTCATAACAGCTAAGAGCTTATCAAGTCTCAAAGTCACTCTCAAGAGATGTTTTACTGGAGACTATCAAGGCTTATCTCTGTGAAGAGGGAAAGCATCCACACTAGAGGTTCCATTCTAGAATGCATTGTTTCCTTCAAAAGTGACCTTGGAACATTTGTCTTGGATTGTTGACATCACCATCCAAAAACTCCACATTTCCGGCTAGAGGAAAAACTTTTAGTTTTGAGATAGCCTGGTTCAATTCAACTAAAGTAGCCTCAGCAAATTGCTGTAATACAGTAGCCATAGCACTTCTTGTTGAAGTATTTACAATGCAATACATATCTGATAAGTATATGACATACCTTTCCTTTGTAACCTTCAGCATTCGCAAGCGATTCCTTTTCCTATGGTAAGATCTGATGGTGAAATGCATAGGTGGACTGCTATTATGGCTAGAGCTTGAGCTGCCCCCATTGTGTACTACGTTTGTGCTTCTGCAATTAAGATTAACCCAAGTGCCATGCACCTTTCTAAGATGTGAAGGTAATTTGCCTCCCAAGAACAAGGTAGTGCTAGAAAGCACCTTTCATCATTCTCATCATGCTAAGATAAGTTTCCTAAATTTGTATAAAAGAACCCATGGAGAGTGTCTCTAACAGCAACATACAGCAGGGAATGGTCTTCCTTGGGAAGTGTGCCCAAGCTATCTCCACGAAAATCGCTTACTTTAAATAGGTACACTGCTATAATTTCTCTGAACCATGTGATTCAAATCTCAAACTTGCTTGTCCTGAGGCTGGTTGTAGATGGAATTCATTTTCATGATACTGAAGTTGGCACCGAGATTCCTAGGGAATATAATCTTGGGTTTTAATAGGGGGATACCCTTGAGGTCTGCATATAACCGTGAAAAAGTGTCTTTGGAGGTCACCAACAACCTTCTAACTTGCTCTTTCTCAGATTTAGAAAGTGCTGAATTGATTGCTAATGTATTTCCATCTTCTATCTCCATAGATTCTACCTCCGGAACAGAAGAAACCTGACTACATACCTTTGGAGTCCACGTGCAAACATGCTCTATATCTTATTTTTCCATTTTTGGGTCTTCTAGGAGTTAATTATTTGTTGGTCATCATCTTCCTCTTTGAAATTCCTACATTGGTCGATGGCCAGGGCCTCGACTGCATCGTCTTCCTCTTCCTCTTCCCAATTTGTTGTGAGGAATTTGTACCTATCATTAATGTCCTCATCATCAAACTCTTCCTCTTCCTCTTCTATCAATTGTACTTAATTATACTTTCACCAAACAAGCATGGTAGGTACATTCGTTAAGCTAATAACAAAATTCAAAGGCTTGACTTTTGCAACATGGTTCTGATACCAATTTAAGCTATTCCCCAAGACATACTCCAAACAAAAATGATATGCCAAAACAATGGATTAAGAGTTAGTTGGGATTGTTACTTGTTTGTTACAAATTGACCCCTTCTTATAATCACTGTATAATTTTGGTGCAAATGAATGAAGAACCCATAATGCAGGCTACTTGGATTTCTAGTAGAAGTTGAAGGAAGAACGCACATATAATCTAAAGCAAATATAGAAATAGAAACCTAGGTAAGCCTCCATCAGAGGTTTCAGTGATATAGTTGAGTCTATATATACTATACTATAACTGCCAAATATTATAAGAAGGGGTGAATTTCTAACAAAATGTTATAAGAAGGGCTGAATTACCACAAAATTTGTCACCCACGAAATTGTAAAGTCCCAAGCACCTAGGTGATAGCTTTGTGTAACTAAGAAGGAATGCCACTGTCACCTCACCAACCTGCTTCAAGGGGGGCTTCCCTAAATAGAATTGCAGGAATTTTAGGCTATGAAGTACAAAGGTGATATGAAGAGTAAATTCCAGCAAAACAAATTTATACAAATTAAGGAAAATAAGTGGATGGTGGACTGAAGATTGTCAAATAAAAATAGCATAAACCTATATGCAAACACAGTAAATATCAGATCCAAAATACTTGACTGAGAACACACATTTTTCCCGATACTCATCAACAGAATAATGACATGACCAGTCACACAAAATATTATCAAAGACAATATTTGGAAATCCCAGTTCTCTGGGCAACACCTTATTCAAAGCTTCAGTCTGAAATACATACAGAAAACCAACAGTTCTGTTAAAAAATGGAGGAGGTACAGTCCATACGACTCTGTATAGTTCTAGGTTTCTTTGCTGGGCGTCCGTACGATTGTACGAAGCTTCTTGGTACGGATCGGGTTTTTCTTTTTCTTGCTGCAAGTGGTCACACATTCTTTGATATCAGTATCTGATATCCTCTTCTCCTCTCAGCTCTACTGGTACGACCCTTTCCTCTTCTTCTGCAGGTATGGCCCTCTCTCGGCCTCAATCTGCACGGATCGTACGGATTTTCTTTTGCTGGCTGCAGGTTCTAATTCCTTTTCCCTGGGAGATCTCTTTGGACCATCGCTTGGCCCCGTTATCTCCTTTACCTTGTCTCAACTCGGTTTCTCCTTGCCCTTGCTTGGCCTCTTTGCATGACCATACTCGACCCGTATGCTTGACCCTGCTTGACCTCCTTGACTGGATCTTGACCCTGCTCGGCCTCCTTGATTGGTTCTCCTTAACTNGGATTTTCTTTTGCTGGCTGCAGGTTCTAATTCCTTTTCCCTGGGAGATCTCTTTGGACCATTGCTTGGCCCCATTATCTCCTTTACCTTGTCTCAACTCGGTTTCTCCTTGCCGTTGCTTGGCCTCTTTGCATGACCATACTCGACCCGTATGCTTGACCCTGCTCGACCTCCTTGACTGGATCTTGACCCTGCTCGGCCTCCTTGATTGGTTCTCCTTAACTTGTCTCTTGACCTCCCTTGGAAGAGCCTCCTCACTCAGTCGACTAGCTTCTCTCTCTTGAGGTAAGGTGAAATGAGGTTTTCTAGGTATAATATAACCCTAGCCTCTCTCTCATGCAATTTTGGCCCTTAGATTTTCTTCTCAAGACTTAGATCTGATGGTGGGGACTTAATCACTCATTGAGACAACTTAAGTCACATCCAATGGTTGTGACTTAATTTCAAGTTGACATAAGTGATCCCCACCCACATTATGTTGTCTAGACATAAAGTGGCCCCCTTCCACACTACTAGACACCCCTAGTGTGGAAGTACCTGCCCAAGCTACATAATCTAACTCTCCCTCTTAGCGAGGGCGGTACTACCACTAGAGCTGCCTCCTCCATGGTCCACATCACTATGAGTCTCTCCCTTTGAATCTGAGAGACCCATCCTCTCCAAGTTTGGATACTCAACCTGCTCTTCTCTGTAGCTGTTCCTTCCATCTATACTAAGACCATCTAAGTATCCCCATTCCTCCAATTCAGTCCATTCCCACCATGTGGGCCTGTCGAGGATAGCTTCCTGCTCTTTTCAATATGAAGCAACTGTCTCATCACCTCCATCCTTGAAATTGTAGATAGGCTGTCCCCACAACTTGTACAGGTGATCCTCACTGATGCCTATCATCACAAGTGGTCCTGGTGCCGGACCTCTAATAGAGCGGATATGCACACCACAACCAAAGAAGCTGACACCGTAGCCTTGATGTTCCAAGGCTGAGATTGAGAGTATACCGACTCTCATACCTGGCACATAAAGCACCCTTGGCACCCTTAGAATCTTTCCAGATTCTATTTGTAGTGATACCACCCCTTGTCTTGGGACTGCCACCATGCTAGAGTGCACACCACATCTCACAAAACCTGAGTCTTGTGCTGTAAACTCTTGAAGGACAAGTTTTTCACCTGTCATGTGACATGTGGCACCACTATCTATGTACCACTCTTCCTTGTGCCTGTCCTCTGAGTCTAGAAACAAAGTATATTCGTTTTGAAACATTTTTGAGAACTCACGAGATGTGGCAGCTAATTGATGCTCTTCTTCCCCATCCTTGTCCTCGATTTTAGCTAAGGCTGCTACCTCCGTCCTTTTTCCTCTTGCTCCATATCCCTTCTTGGCTTGAGGGCATTGGCTAGCATAATGCCCAAACTTTCCACACACATAGCATTGGACATGTGAAAGATCCTTCTTTGGCCTATCACTTATGGCTCTCCTCTACGGATTGTTCCTCTTTTGTCTCTGGTTCCCTTCTTGGAGGTAAGAGAAAGGTTCTCCTCCTTTTCATCCTCATCTACGTCTCGCCCTCTTCTAATCTCTTCTTGGCAACAGTCGTTCCATAACCTGTCCCAATCTGGCAGATTTTCTCTGGCAACTATCTCTGAAATAAAGGGATCCCACTCCTTTGGGAAGCCTCTCAAGGTAGATCGAACTATCTCAGCTGGTGAGAGCTTTACTCCCACTGCAAGAAGTTCATCTAGTCGCTATTTCACTTTGGTGAGATAGGTTGTGACACCTTCCCCTTTAGTCATCTTTGTGTGCTGAAGTCTTTCCTTGAGAGCCATGATTCTGCTCTCGTGCTTAGCCTCAAACAACCCCTTCAGATGTGACCACATTTCATGAGATGTTTGCTTCTCACCAATATTGGGTATGAGGTGATCCTTCACCCCGTCTAGAAGGATCCTCTGAGCTCCGATCTCTAGAGCATAATGCAATTATTTGTCCTTAGGATCACTTGGAATTGTGGTTTTCTTCTCAACAATATCCCATACCTTACTTTCTTGAAGGGCATTCTTCATTCTATACTTCCACTGTACGTAGTTGGAGGCACCATCCAGTCTATCCTCATATCTAAGATTTGTAGCCATCTTGCTACTTAACTCTAGCTCCTTCTAGAGACCCTTCTTAGTTAAGTACCTTGAGAAGCAACCTTGGGCCTGCTCCCTCTTAAACTGAACAGATCGAATCTCCTTAGAAATCCTCTTTCTTTAGCTAGGAGAGTCCGTAGTCCCTTCAACACCCTCTCTCAAGGTGAAATTTGATATAGGAATCTTGACTTTGCTTACTAGGGTGACGGGTCCCTTTGGTAGCTGGGTTGGCTCTCCCTTCCTTGTCCCTGGAGCACAATACTTCACAAACAAATCTTTTGGAGCCGTTGAAGATTCAACTTTGATACCATGTCAAATAAAAATAGCATAAACCCATATGAAAGCATAGTAAATATCAGATCCAAAATACTTGATTGAGAACACACATTTTTCCCAATACTCATCAACAGAATAATGACATGAACAACCACACAAAATATTATGAAAGACAATATTTGGAAATCCCACTTCTCTAGGCAAAACCTTGTTCAAAGCTTCAGTCTGAAATACATATAGAAAACCAACAATTCTGTTAAAAAATGAAGGACGTATAGTCTGTACAACTACGTACAATTTTGGGTTTCTTTGCTGGGCATCTGTACAACTGTAAGGAGCTTCTTGGTATGGATTGAGTTGTTCTTTTTCTTGCTGCAGGTGGTCACACAGTGTTTGATATCAGCATATGATATTCTCTTCTCCTTTCAGCTGTACTGGTACGATCCTTTCTTGTTCTTTTGCAGGTATGGCCCTCTCTCGGCCTCAATCCGTACGGATTTTCTTTTGCTGGCTGCGGGTTCTAATTCCTTTGCCCTGGGAGATCTCTTTGGGCCCTTGCTTGCCCCCCTTATCTCCTTTACCTTGTCTCAGCTCAGTTTCTCCTTGCCCTTGCTTGGCCTCTTTGCATGACCCTACTCGGCCTGTATGCTTGACCCTGCTAAGCCTCCTTGACTGGATCTTGACCTTGCTCGACCTCCTTGACTGGTTCTCCTTAACATGTCTCTTGACCTCCCTTGGAAGAGCCTCCTCACTCAGTTGACTAGGTTCTCTCTCTTTAGGTAAGGTGAAATGAGGCTTTCTAGGTATAATATAACCCTAGCCTCTCTCTCATGCAATTTTGGCCCTTAGATTTTCTTCTCAAGACCTAGATCTGATGGTGGGGACTTAATCGCTCATTGAGACAACTTAAGTCACATCCAATGGTTGTGACTTAATCTCAAGTTGACTTAAGTGATCCCCACCCACATTATGTTGTCTAGACATAAAGTGGGCCCCTTCCACACTACTAGACACCCCTAGTGTGGAAGTACCTGCCCAAGCTACATAATCTAACAAAGATTAGTGTCTTATCCATTGGGGACATGGGTTCATAGCAAAGCTCAAATGGAAGGCTATCCTAATGATGGAAAAGAGATAATATAACTGAAATGTACAAGCTAAATGCACTCTCTCCTTGATGTCCCAAATTACATAAATTAATTTAAGGATATTACATGTGTAGATAACATTCAATACTTAAGGAGATTATATCTATTAGCAATTATATATGTGTATATTCAATCCATGAGTAGAAAAAGAAATACAGTCATAAAGAAAACTCCAATGATAACCTAAAGGGAAAATGGAAAATGTATACCAAATTCTTACTCCGAAAGCATATATCTAGATACTAACAATAGAAATATGAAAGACTTCCTCACCCACAAGATAGTTGTGTCGATCTTCCAAGCACATCCAAAAGATATTGCATTAAACTCCAGGGGATGTCTCCCAAATCCACCATGCCAAATGAAGGAGTAAGCAAATTCTTATACAGGTTTGAGCTCAACTCTTTGTACAATAAAACAATATTTTCCTTATTTGTTCTCCAAGGAAAAATACTAGAAAATATTACAATAATAGCGTAATTGGGTGAATTAGGACAAAAAGGCCCATACAAAATGCTAAATAAAACTTTTTAGATGAATGTGATGCCACATGTCATCTTTCTCATCATCCAAATTCATGCAAAGTGCATGCAAAGAGCCACTTGTCTTCTCCATGTGCTAGGGCGCTCTTCAAGAGTAACCACCTTAAATAAAATAATAAAATGCCAAGTCAAAGTGGTAGGGAGAATTTCCAATAACAGTGTGGAAAAGCCAACTGTAAAACTCCAATGATGAGGGCACTCTCCAATATATGAGTGTGAATGCCGAGTGTCTTGACTAGGGCGCTTCTTCTAAAAGCCCTTTGACCAAGAACAATATAAAATGTCTTCTTTAAGAGGTGTGCCCTTGAAATGAGTTATTATTTTCCCACTTGACTAGAGCATAAACCATTAAAATATTCCTTATCAAGTGCATGGTAGGAGAAAGTGCTTTGTGGACCTTTTTGACTAGGATAATACAATAAAATATTCTTTTAACAAGTATGCCCGAGAAGGTAGTGCCTCTTGTCCACAAAAACCATCACCATAATAAAATATTCCATGTATGCATGCACCCTTGAAGAAAGATGGTGGCGCGCCCTTGAAATTTGTGCAGTTTGACCAAGTCAACCATGAAGAAGCCATCATAGGAATTGCGCCCTAGATATTTGTGCAAATGGGTCCTGTCATCGCACAAGTTGTAGGTTGGGAAAAGCCCGACCCAACCACCAAATGGTAACAACTAAGAGGTCACCTACTCACTATCACCTTAGGCAGGTGTCCCCCTCACTTTAGAGGTGAGGTAGTCACCTCAAGGGGGGAATCTCGGTGACCCTAGGGGGAATGAGATGAAGATGGATGGAGATGGAAATGAAGTCCCTAGAGGTCAAGTCTAAATGGTATGAAAGGATTGGAATGAAGTCTTGGGAAGGTTCAAGGGTTTCCAAGTAAGTTGAGTGACCTGCCAAGTGTGAATACCTGCACGAGACAGAAGGAAAACCAAACATATAGTATAATATGTTATTTGGACAAGCAAGTTAAGCTTGCTGTCCCTAATTTGCAGCAAGAATAAATAATACATACCAGCTCAATAAAGGTAACAAGGGCTGCAAAATAAGTGCTAATTATGTGATAAATAAACAAGAGATAAAGCTAGTGGAAGCTAGCTCAACTCACCAATGATTAGTCTACAACTTTAGCACAAATAGCAAGGCTGAAACAAAAGCTTACTGCAGAGATATTATCACTTACGGCTTTAGAAAACTTGTTACAACAGCGGTAAAATCAGCCACTGAAATCAGTAAAGAAACCACCCAAGCAATGCCTTAAACCAAGTAGAATATGTTAGCAAACTTTTAACAAATTTTGATGGTTAAAGCACAAGTTATAAGTGGTTTTCTTTTAGGGTTTCCGCAGTCATGTTATCAGCCTTATGGCTGTAGCAAACTAAGCCCTATATCAGCAAAACTATCCAACACAAATCACTTGTAAATAGCTCAAAGGATGCGCCTAGGTTAGTAGAGGGTTAGGGCAGAAATTTAGGCCTAGTCTAGGGTTAGTTTAGGAGCTAGTTAGGGTTAGTCACCTAGGGCTAGTGCAGCCTTAATGGCTGTAGGTTAGTGTCTATTACAACAGCAATTTGTAGTGTTTTAGAGGGGATGCCTCAATGAGGCAAGAGAGCCAAAGGCTCAAGGATGTTTCCCCAAAGAGAGAGACTTGAAACTTGTAAAATCACGTTTTCCAAGGCAATAACTTTGTTCCTCCAATGCAATAAGAAATGACTAGTGCTCTTAATAATTGGGTTAATGGGGTCATGCAAAGAAAGAGCTAGAGAAACTACCTCCTTGGGGGTGTAAATCCTCTTACTCCCCAAGGCAAGTTTCTCTAGCTAGGGTTTAACTAAGAGGGTGTATGCTCTTATACTTCTCTTAGAAAACCCTTCTTTAACCAATAATATGAAGCATACAATGATGAAGACTATGGTGGGGATGTATGCCCTTATACTTCCCACCTAGTTGCTAGCACAATAACCTTGACTTGAAACAAATGGTAGCATGAAAGTGAAAACCATACCAATTTCAAGGAAAAATGCTAAGATAATCCACGACAATAGCAAGAGAGAAGCCTTCCAAGGCTAACACATCACTTCCATCAACCATTACATCAAGAGATAACCATAAACAAGAGCCAAGAGAGACAATTTGCCAAAGATAGCGAAAATTTCAGACCAAGTACTTCTCACAAGAGGGAGAGTT
>JZKD02S2144804.1:15308-26953 GCA_000966675.3 Picea glauca
TTGTCACAATACAACTTCAACCGACTCCCATTTACTAAACCATCCTTCTGTTCTCCATTGAGGGTCTTCAACTGTGCATCTCCTCCTTCTGTAACATAGGAAACTTCGAATGGTCTGAGCCAATGTGTCCTGAACTTTCCTGGATGCTTCTTGAACTTGTTGTCATATAACAGTACCAAATCTCCTTGCTTAAATGCTTTCTTCTTTATTTGTCTGTCATGGTAAGCCTTTTCTCATTCTTTTTGTACCTACTGATGAAATCCTGCAATGAACCTATCTTCCTCTAGTTCCATCAAATGAACGAGCCTCTCTTGAATAGTGACAGTGTCATCCATACCTGCAAATGTTGCAATTCTTAAACTAGGAACCAATTACTCCATAGGTACCATTGCTTCTAAGCCATATACTAACTTAAAAGGGGTCTGTGTGGTTAAACTTTTGCAAGTAGTTCTATATGCACATAACACTGCTAGAATTATGAAATCCCAATCATCTCTATTAAGAATGCAAATCTTAGTCAGCGTTGTCTCCAAGATAGTATTGAAGCCTTCGACTGTACCATTCACCTATGGGTGGTATGGAGTTCTCTTCTGATGGTGAAATTCAAAATCCTGAGTCAAGGATTCAATAGTTTTGATGATGAAGTGTGTGCCTTGATCACTCATAAGGATCTTCGGGCATACAAATATGGTTATGATATCCTAAAAAATGAAGCATGTAGCTATACCTGCACTACAATCCTTAACTCCTCTTGCTTCTGCCCATCTGGTCAAATATTCTGTGGCAGTGATAATGTATCGAGCTCTTGTGCGCTTCCCTGGTGGGTTGATAGGTCCCACAAAGTTAATAGCCCATTTTTCAAATGCATTTAAAGTTAGTTGAGGTGCTAAAGGAATCTCATCCCTTCTAGAAGGCTTCCCTATTCTCTGGCATACATCGCAGGCTCTGTAGTATTCCTTAACATCCTTGTGTAAAGTAGGCCACCAGAGGCTAGCTCTGAGAACCTTCTATGTTGTTGCTTTCCCTGCATAATGTCCTCCTGCGATGCCTTCATGTGATTTTGCAAGAATCAGTGGTATTTATGCCTCCATAATGCATCTCCTCAAGATCTCATATGGTCCCATATTGTATAACTGTCCATCTATAACTTGAAAATATGCAGCGCAGACTACCAATTGTTTCTTCTGAATAATTGTGTACTCACGAGGTGTCATTCCTATAGATGGGAACTAGACTATCTCGGTGAAGTGATCATCGACTTTCCTAATGGCCAACAACTATGCATCTGGTAGTGTATCATCCAAACTAGTAGGTTACTCTCCATGTTCTAACCTGGATAAGTGGCTAGGTCCTTTATTCGTTCTTCCTGGCTTGACCACGATTTTAGAGTCATACTCCTGGAATAGTAGTAACCATATGTATATTATTCCCCCCAATATTATCTTGTTGACTAAGTACTTTAATGCAGAATGATCAGTGAACATCTTAAAATTTCCTCCCAACAAGTAGGGTCTAAACTTTTGCAGCGCATACACCATGGCTAAGCCTTCTCTTTCAGTGGTAGTATAATTCCTTTCATATGTAGAAAGATTCTTTCTAGCAAAGGCTATAGGGTGGTCAATATCTCATTCTCCTGGCTATGCTAAGACTGATCCTAATGAAATTGATGAAGCATCGACATGAACATTGAACTCCTTGTTCCAGTCTGGAAAAACCAAGATAGGTGCAGTGACCATTTTCTACTTTAGTGTGTCGAAGCTCTGTTGGCACTCCTATGTCCATTGAAACTTACTATCCGTATTCAATAGCTTCTCCATAGGTGTTGTTATCTGTGTGTGGCCCTTAATAAAATTTCTATAATATCCAGTGTGTCCCAATGCAGTGCGCATTTGTCTAACCAAAGTAGGAGGAGGTAGATCAACAATGATAGAGATATTGGAAGGATCTACCAACAACCCTTGTTTCCACACAATATTTCCTAACAACACTCCAAAAGGTGAAAAGAAAATACATTTCTTCAGATTCATGGAAATTTGACATTTCCTGTGCTTATCTAACATTAATCTCAAACATTCAATATGATCTTTCATTAGGCTAAAAATGGTCCAATCATCAAAGTATGCTTCCAAAAACTTGTGTCAAAAGTCCTTAAATGCTTCGACCACCACCCTGGAAACGATGGTTGGTGCATTCTTCAAGACAAAAGGCATCACAGTGTACTGGAAATAACCCCATTATGTTGCAAATGTGGTCTTATGCTAATCTTCCTTAGCAATTATGATATGGTGATAGCCTGAAAATCCATCTGTGAATGAATAAACCTCCTGTTATCCTACATTATCTAGAACCTCATTAGTAAAAGGTGTAGGAAATGGATCATGTAAACATGCATCATTCAGTTTCCTTAGGTCTACACAGATTCTGATTTCTCTTAACTTCCTATGTTGGACCACCATAGGAATGATGCATTCAGATTCTTCAACTGGTTCTATGATTCCTGCTTCCAACATTCTATCTAATTCAATCTTAACTTTCTGCTTGTACTTAGGATTCAGTCTGTAAGGTCTTTGCTTAATAGGTCTTGCATCTACTCTTAAAGGGATCTTCATGTCTCCCATGAGCCCTTTAATTCCCTTCATGTATGTGAACTTGGTTGGGAACAAGTCATGATACTCATGCAATAGTTTTGTAACCTTACTAATAGTAGCATCATCTCAATAGTTTCCAACATTAGCCAACTTAGGTTCTTTCTCTGTTCCAATATTAACCTTCCTAATTTTAATAGGCTGCCCAAGAAAAGGTAATTAAATTCCTAGCCCTTCTATGTGTATCTATCCTTCAGTTTCTGTAATGTTTACATCCCTAGGGTCATCATCTTCATCAGCATTAATATTAAAACAATTATATAACCGCTGAAGGGGTTCAGTCCATTCATCTTCTTCTTGTTCAAAAAAGGGGTTAGGTGCCTCCTCAAAGACCTTCTGTCTTACAATTTGTAAATCTTGATCTACTGTGGGGTACTGACTTTCAAATAGTAATGTAGTTATAAAGTTTTGTGTCATACCATACCAATATGTAGTGATTAAGTGAAGTTCTTCTTGAAGATACTAGTTGATAGGTGTAGTATCTAAGGTGTTAATGAACTTATGTACCCATTGTTCCTTAGGAATGTTGCTCCAATATTCCTCATAACTTCGCACATGGTCCTTAGGACAACTCTGACCCATGTATCGAACTTCGCAACCTTTATCTTGTTTTGAAAAGTGCACTATCAATAAGGTGCAACATTTCACCCACTCCGTGATGTTCTTCTTATGTGTTTCCCACCATCTAGTTGGTGTTGCTTTCAAGGCTCCATCTAGTGCCAACAATCTCTGTTGTATTGGTACAATCCTCTCAAATTCAACTAGAAATGTCTCTAAATGATTCAAGCCATAAAATGTGGGAATATTACTTACTTTTGTGCCAATCCAGCGAACTGGCTTGGTCAATCTTTCACACCTTTGCGTAGAGACTTCATACAGTTTGTTTGACCAATTTTCCAGTGCTTCTTCTGAATCTGAAAAGCATGCGCTCTCACTTTGCCAACTCAGATTTCCATCCGTTGTAGGGTTAATATAGTCATGTTGTCCTATTGTCAGTTTGTAGATGTATTCTAGTTCGTAGGCGTGGTATTCTTCCCTTATAGGTTCTGTGTATATTTGACCTTCATTATGATCAAGAGGTGTAATGAACTTAAGGCCATTACCCTTGAATGTCATTCTTCTCTTTTTTATGTCAAATCAAATTGTTGAAATCCCAATCAATTCCTAATAGCGCAGGATAAGGATAGCTATCATCAACAATCTCGATCACTTTGAAATATGAAAATGTCCTCACTCCGTCAATGTCCATAGGGACATGCTATATTCTTCCAAAGGGGCTCACCACCTGCTGATTAGAAATTCTGAGCCTGATAGGAGAGTAAATCAATCTAGTTTTTCCCATCAGTGCCCAAGTTTTCCTCGTCATAACATTTACTTATGATCCTAGGTCAAGGACCACATAGTCCACATCATAGTCTCCAATCTGAGCACTAAGGTGCAGTTCCTTTCTTGTCCTCCTTTTTCTAGATACTTGATTCATAGCTCTACTCAGAAAAGGATCCATTCTTCCAATTTCATACTATCTTACCAGGTGTTGTAGTTCCTGCACAAGTTTTTCATCTTTAATCAAATTAATACAAGTATACAAGAAGTTCATAGGCTTTCTCACCTCTTTTCCTTGTCTAGCTAGGGTAGAGTGATCAAATTTTGGAGGCATTTCACATTCCCGTACTTCTGGGTGTGCCCTAGATGAAGAATCTTTCTCTCCTACAAATTCTTTCCTTGCTTCTTTAAAAGTATGTTTTTCTCTCCTTGGATCAAACAACTGTGCCTTCTCTGCAACTCTTATGATCCCTGATCCATCTATAGTATTTCTTGGAGTCACCCTATCTTCTCCTGTAGAAACACCTCCTCTAGTAATAACATTGAATCTGGGATCCTCACTGCGAGGTTTCGCTGATATTAGTTGAATTTTCTGGTTTCTGCCTTGTCTTTCCTGAAGTTTAGCTAACAATACTGGACAATCTTCAATGACATGGTTAAATGAATTACAATAGTTTCAAGTGGTACAATGTTTTTTACAATCCCTTTCCAAATGTCCTTGTTGTGCACATTTATAGAAAATAATATGACCTTGACCTCGACCCATACCTCCACCTCATCCTCTTCCTTTGAATCCACCACGAGGGTTGAAGTTTCCTCTTCCTCAAGAGTTTAACTGTGCAGTATTTCCTTATGACTGTAATTTTCATTGAATTCTATATGCATCCCTTGACCTTTCATGCATGAGTTCATAAGCCCTACAATCCTTCTCTTCATGCCCCACATATTTGTAGAATGTACAATAAACATTGGTAGGTGTCTGGACATATTTCTGCATATAATAACATTCACCAGGGCGATGTCCGGTTCTGCATACCTCGCACCATGGTATAGTAGTATGCTTCAAGGGGTTAGGGGCTCCAGAGGCCAAGTATTCATTAAAAAAGGGACACTTCTCTTTGTCATGGCCCTTTAATTTACATCTGATACACCAGATATCTTCTCTTTTCTCTTTCCCTTTATCTTTCTTCATGTCTTCAACTTTTAAAGATAAACTAGTTAATTGATTCAAAATTTGACTCATACATGGGCTAGATTCTCCTACAGGGGTTGCTTCTAGTTTCATAGAAATCTCTAATGCTTCAGCCTGTGAAGAAACCTTCTGTTGCATTAGAGGAACTCTGATGTGTGGCAGGAGGGCGGTGATGAACCATTCCTTGTGTTGTTCATCTGGAATCTGAAAAATTAAATGGCATGTCAAGGTCTTAAACCTCTGATAAAATTCCCAAATAGGTTCAGTTACCTTTTGTTTGATCTCCTTTAACTCTGTAATGCACTGTGACTTCAACTTAGGCATCTTGAACTCTACACTCAACACAATCTTAACGACATTCAATGGCTTAGGTTGTACATATACTGAAGAAAATTTCATATACTAGCTTAGGGCGCGGTCCCTCAAGGTAGTACTAAACTGATCTCTCTTAACAACTTCGTCGGTGACTTGCTTAATGCTCTATACAACTTCGCATAAGAACCAGTGTTCGTCAGGATCCTGAGATCCATCTCCTCTAAAAATAGCTAGCCTCATTTCATCTGCCATAGATATTCCTTGGTTTCTTGACTGAGTATGTACTAAACTGCTTGTAACAGTGCTCTGAGTGCTCTGATTACTTTGACTACTCTGATTACTTAATGCTGCTAAAAAACCAGGAGGAGTAATAATACTTACTTCGATAGTAGGCACAGTCCCTGAAGTTTCTGGTTCTTCTCGATGAATATATTCAGTCTCTACTTCCTCTTCCCTTGTGAACTCTGAATAATCCTCATCCGATCTCCCTTCTTCTTCCCCACTGTAGAAATCTTCTTCTTGTGCCAATGGTGTGTAACTCTATTTAAACATGTTCACAAGAGGAACCTTCCTAAATGATCTCCCACTTCGTGTGTGTCCATTCTCTGCGTCGTTGTCACTGTCTGAATTATTGAACATTAGCTTTAAAAATCCAACCGATTACTGTATCTTCAATATATTCTTCTCATCCAATAACATCTTAATATTCAACTTCAAAAAGTGTAGAAACTTCCCTATAGGTCCCCTAAAGAAATACCTCTCTGCTTGGCTATATGATTCCACTCTGTCAATAGAAAAATCAGTAATATACCCTCCAATAGTGCTATCAAACCAGAGATCCACTGCTCTAGACACAACGTTATCGACTCTCTTGACTTTCCTGATCAATGTCACTATCCAAAACACAGGTGGTCTAGATCTGATCTCAAACTGAGTGTCTATTATTTGGGTTAGCCACTCATATAACTCCTTATGAACTCCTCCAAAGAAACTCTCTTGCACGTTAGTAAACATGTGCCTTCCCAACCAGTATTCTATACTAATGATAGGGTTCTTGTTCTGAGCTTCGGCGAAGTCCCTTTCTTGTTCTTCTATCCACCTTTGAATCTTTGTCTTTGATGGAAACCACCTTTACATTCCCTCAAGAAGATCCGATTCCTTGCAACAGAATCATTTGTTGGCACAAGGGGCAGACCCAGGGTTCAACTCTAACAACGCACCAACAAACCCTAACTATTGGCCCTTTCGACAACACCTCCGAATAAAATGAAGTCTCACCCGAAGTAGAAATAGGGGGTTGCAGGGCACAGGTGTCTACAACAAGGGGAAATGAAAAATGGTTCCAGAACAAAAATGCAATGTAACATATAGAGTCTTTAACAGTCTTACACTTAGCTTCGCGAAGTTAACTTATATCTTTTGTCTTTAATATGGAAACAACAATGCAATAACAACATAACAGATAGAAAATAACAAAGCATCAACCACAGAGAACAACAAGATTTACGTGGTTCACCCTCTCCCTAAGGCTACGTCCACATAACTACGTTTTTTGATATATTAGATGAAAACATACAGTTCTATTTGTGCACTTAGTTGTAAATCCTTCTCTCTCTTCTTTTTTCTCTCCCTTCCCTATGCACCTAGCTGCAGGTTTGATCTTCACACCTAGCTGAAGATCCAGAATACAAAATTCTCTTACAACATGACACTTCTCTCAATGACAACAACAATCATAACCCCTCTAAGAACCAATGATGAACCCCTCTCAACTCTTATATACCTCTTTTATACATTTCATGACTCTTAGACAATCCTAGGTACCAAAAACCTAGGTCCACATGACCCACATTTTAAGGGCTTCACCAACCTGTCCTTCCTTCTCCTCCACGAGGTGCTCCAAAGCACCTATTAGTGTCTTATTCCACTTGCTGACCTTTCCACAATTCATCTTCCTTGTTTCTATGTCTTTCTTGATCTTCTCCTTTAACGGTTATGTTTTCCTTTACTTCACTCCTTCTTTTATGCTTCTTTAACAACTTCGACCTTTCCTTGGTTTGTGTACCTTCCACGCACTTCATAATTTGTCTTTCTTATTCCTTAATCTTCGTTGTCTTCCTTAATACATAACCAAGGGCCAACACACCCCTAGGCATGGGGGGGTAACAGATCTCAAGTGAGGTGAGAAGTAATCTCAACCGACAATCACTTTGGAGATTAGGGTTAGGTCATAACTCAATCTTATAAAAGCAAGGGTAGGGTAAAGGAGAAGATACTTTTTACATAGAGATAGAAAATAAGGATGCTAGTGTGGAGTCATTCGAGAGTGTACAAGCAAATAAGTATTTTTTCTTACACATGATATGAGTGAGTGAGATCTCATTGATTGGGTGAAGAAGGAATTTCATCCAAGTGTTGATGCAGAGAGAGTTGGATTTTGAAGGACTATGATTCAAGGAGATATTGGATAGGTGGAGAATGAATTCCATCTGGAGATTTAGTCCAAAGGAAGAGAGAGAAAAACTATGCAACAAAAGGATCGACCATTGCAGACAGTGCAAGTATTATGGTACAGGTCTCACAAAACAACATAGGTTTCAATGTAAGAGTTGTGCAGATAGCGTGAAACAATGCAGGTATCAGGATAAAAGTCTCGGTGTTTTCATATAGAATCATACAACAGGTTTGGGATCACATCAGCCAGTTAGGTATTGATGCACTTTGTCTCTTTTCTATTTGGACCATTTTCCCCATAAGAGATCCCTTGTAAGATTTGAAGTTATTTGAATGATAAGCTTAGTTGATGGGCATAATATATTTGTGTACATTGCATGATATTTTGGTTTCCTTATTTATGCTTCCGCTATAATGTTTAGTTGATAAATCAACTAGGATTTTATTCAATGAGTGATTTATTTGGAATTAACTGTCGAGTGTTGGCTTAAGGGAAATTTCAATAGTCCCTTCTAGAAATGTATGGTGGAAATTAAATATATAACAACATAGTGAGATTCTCTGTGTTCTTGTCTCTCCTATACATTTCCCTTGTCTCCTTACACTCTTCATTGAACCATGGAATGTATAATCATCGGTATCTCAATTGATCTAAATACATCTATTATGTCCATTATGAGAATTATATGATTGTATGATACTATCAAAGTATTCTTTTGATAATCTAATTTAATTGACATCATTCCAATTAAGTTCTTCCATATCAGGGGATCCATCTTGCCAAAGGAATCCATGCATCTGCATAGATCCTGAATGTTACATTCATAAAGACACAAACGTGGTTATTATTATGAAAGTAACATTGAAAAATTTCCTCATGAAATATAGTATTTTTGAGAAGCACGTAGTGAGAAATGATGCACGGGTTATTTATGACACTCTGATGCTTCCATTTTTTTTGTCTTCTTTTGGATCATCAGGTGCATCCCCAAGAAACAGTTCATGTAAATGTGGTTGTTTCATATCCATTTCACAAAAAGTAAAAATTGTTGTAGGACAACTATGATGATGCATTACTCTAGATAAAGATTCATCCTAGGTATTGGATGCTTCTTATTGCAACCACTCAAAAGTTGTACCAATGTATTTTTAACTACTTTTGTATTCCCATCTATCTGTGGATGGAATATTGTATATATATTCAACTTCATGTCCATATTCTCCCAGAGTGCAGTCCAAAAGGCACTGATAAATATGGTATCCATGTCTGAGATCATATTCCTTGGTATCCCAAAGTGCACCTAGACTTGTTAAAAAAATATGCTTGTTTCTATTTTTCCTTTGATGTTTCTTTTACAAGGAATAAGAATAAACATCTTACTTAACATGTCAAAGTCTACTGCAAACAAATAGTCATGTCCATTCTTGGTTGTTGGAAAACCACCGAAAAAATTCATGGAAATGATTTCCCAAGGTCTAGTGGGTACATGTAAGGGATGGTATAGACCTTTCTTCTTTTAGGTACCAGATGTATTATAATAAGCATAAAAAAAATTTATTGTAGCAAATACCAACAGAGCAACACAATATAGAGAACCACAACACTAAAAATGATACCTTTATTGATAGAAATCCAAGTTCACTTGCCTCTTTGAGGGGGAATCCTCCAATATAGTAGATCTCTATTACAATAATTCGCAAGACAAGAATTTCCCATGCCTTCTACTTCTATTTATACTAATTATATCTTCTAAAGGAAATTATAGATGAAGATATTCCTAGAAGCAGAAGCTTCTATTAAGTCTTCTTACATTTGACTTGTTCACATTATTATATAAGCCTTATTTAATAATGTTTTCCTTTATTACATAGAAAACATATTATTATACCTACATGAGGGGTTAGGGAGGTTAGGTCAATAACATGCCCTCCCCCTTGAAAAAAAGCCTTGTCCTCAAGGCTTGATATGGGGAAATTGGTGCATAATGGTAGTCGGCTCCCAAGTGGCATATTCTGGTGGTGTATCCTTCCACTTAACTAAGACTTCCTTGATGGTGTGTTGACGGAGGCGACACTCACTAGTCCAATATGTCTTATGGTTGCAACCAAATAAATCCTTTTTCATCAAACTCAAGGAGACTAGTTTAAGGATGGCACTTAGTTCCAATCACTTTCTTTAAGCATGAGACATGAAAGATAGGATGTATATTAGAGGGACTGAGAAGATCCAAATGGTAGGCCACATGCCCCAATAACTTGAGAATTTTATAAGGACCATAAAATTTGGGGGTGATTTTTTGGAAATGTTCAACTTTGAGTGAAGTTTGCTTATAAGGTTGAAAATGAAGAAACAATTGCCCCCCTTCAACAAATTGTCATTCTGAATGTCCCTGATCTTCTTGTTACTTCATGTGATTCTGAGTCATGACCAATTTTTCTTTAAGGGTATGAAGAATGGCCATGCAGACTGTAAGAGTTTTGTCAACTTCTTGAACCTTAAAGACACCATACATGTATGACAGAACTGATGGTGGCTTTTTCTCATAGACCTCTTCAAAGGTGGTCATGCGAGTGGCAGTATGGTAAGATGTGGTGTACCACTATTTAGTGAGGGGTAACCACTGAGCCCAATTATTTTTTCGATTGGATGAAAAACACCACAAGTATGTTTCCAAACACTTGTTGAAAACTTCAATTTGTCCATCATTATATGGATGATAGGTGGTGTTGATATGCAATTGGGTTCCTTGGATAAAGAGCAATTCTTTCTAAAAATTGCTAGTGAAATTTGGATCATGGTCGAAGACAATAAAATGAGGCATTCCATGGAGTTTGAAGATATTATCCAGAAATATTTGGGCCATTGTTGATACATTGAACATGTATTGAAGAGCATAGAAATGAGCATATTTGGATAGATGATCTACTACCACCACGATGACTGTCTTATTTCCTTATTTAGTCAAGCCAACAATTAAGTCCATATAAATATTCTTCAAAATAGTAGGTGTCATTGGGAGCAGTTGGAGTGTGCCTGGAGCCTTGGAAATTTCTCCTTTATTGCATTGACATGTATCACATTCAACCACAAAGGTGCAGGTGTTTGGTTTAAATTGCATATGTATTATAGAAAAAATAAGGTGTGGATTTATTGTTTAATAAGGTCAACCATATTGCATGAGGACTACCCCAATTCATTTCCTTGAAGCATCACATTCTAGTGCAAAAGTCTTGGTGAATTCATGTAGTGCTAGGACAAGATTTTTGCACATAGCCTCTTTCAAGGTGTGGATGGATTGATTCGCTACTGGAATCCAAGTGAAAGCATTCTTTTTAAGGAGAGTAGTTAGAGGTGCTACAAGTTTTCTATAATTCTGGAAAAACTTGCGGTAATAGATTGTTAAACCCATAAAACCACACAAGATATTAAGAGTTTTAGGGTGAGGCCAACCCTGCATAGCTTCAATTTTATTAAGATCCACCCATACGCCATCCTTGAAGAAAATATGACCCAGGTAATCCATTTCTGAGGCTCCAAAGGCACATTTAGATTGTTTTAGGAAAAGTTTTTGTTGAGAGAGTAGATATAGAAATTGATCCACATAGGCAAGACATGCTTGCCAAGTTTTACTATAGATGAGAATGTCATCAAAGAAAAATAAAACAAAATGACAGAGGAAAGGAAAGAATACATGATTCATGAGACTTTGAAAATC
>JZKD02S2144804.1:33007-44504 GCA_000966675.3 Picea glauca
ATCCCATTGATCCAAGCATACCAAATTTACCATATTCTTGAGTTACCAAGCATCTTTGGCCTACAACCCCAAAGAGTTTCTTGGAGTGATAACAAATTGGCGTCGTTGTCGGGGAGAGGAGATTGAAGCTCAGTTTCCTTGGGAGACAACATAGATCCAGCTTTGATGATAGACAAAGTTTGGACATATACTTGGTTGTAATCATCTATATGGTGACTCCATTGGAACAAAGTGGCTTTGAAAAGAGATCATACCAGAACAAATTCAGAAAATCCACCAGCAACACTTGTTGCTAATCTAGCAAAGATTATCAGAAGATGAAGGAGTTGAATTTGAAATCCAGGTACCAGATCATCAGTTTGCTTCATGAACTATTGTTTTTCTTTATCAATTCTTTCATGTTATTTCCTTCACAGATAAAGAGGATCATTTTCTATTTTGTATATTCAGAAAATCATCATCCTTATTATATATACCCTTCTTTAGAAGAAGAAATCCTACAACCCTATATTGTAGATGTTGATTCAATATTCTCATCACAGCCTGTTCCTAAAGATGAGTCTAGCATTCCCATTCTTCTTGAATATAATCACCCTTCCAACTTTGTGAAGATTGAAATTGAATCCAAACCTATTGAGAGCTCAATACCTTTTGCCATTACTGATGAACTTGATCATCAACCTGTTCAACCCACTGCTTTTCAAATTAAAATTAGAATGAAGATGTTCAAGCCTTTAAAGCTGCCCTCTCTTCTTCATCCTTATCCTGATAACTGTTATGAATATATCCCTTGATTTTTTGGTGAGAACCAAGCTTTGGTTGAGAGGCACTTGGGATCCTTTTTGGATTTTATCGATCGTTTTCAGATTGTTCATGAAGATGTCATCATGAGATATTTTGCTAAAACTTTAATCAGAGACGTTGTTGTTTGGTTTAAAAGTTTGAGAACTGATTCTATTGCTTCTTGGATCGAGTTCTCCAATGTATTCATTAAGTATTGGGGTGATCAAAAATCACCAGATCTATACCTTGCTGATTTTTATGCCTTGAAGAGAGAACATTGTGAATCTTTGCTTGTTTTCAATTGGATATTTTGCAACAGCTTTCATGACATGCCTTTGGAGATCCGGCCTTCAGAAACAACTACCATGATATATTATGTCATGGGTCTCCATTCAAAATTTCCCTTTCTTCTATTAGAAATAAAATCTTCATCATTAAGTGTTTTGTTCGAAGATGCTTTAGAGGTGGAAGAGAACATTTGTGCTTCAAGGAGAATCCTAGAACAAGTTGAGGTTGAAAACCATTTTCTACTTGGACCAACAGAATGTCAATTAAGCGCAAACTTCGAGCAAGAAGATAATGACTATGGGGCAGTTTTAGAACAATAGCAAGCAACTAGAATCATCTCAAATTATGAATCAGATTCCTCAACATTGGCAAAGCATTCCAGAGACAGGTACTCAAGTAAGAATTATGATCAGTTTTCAAAACCTATTGTACCCATGGTAACAAATGACTACATAGACAATTACATGTTTATATATGATCATACGTTTTGTTATTCAAACCATGCTCTATCATCATCCCCTGAGCATTGTTCTGAAGAAGAAGCCATGGTGTTTAATGATCACAAGGAAAGCATAAAAGAATTAGAAAATCATAAATCTTTAGCAAAGGAATAGTCATGGTTGGACATTAACCTACTATAAATATACAATTCCTTCCCGAAGTTCAGCATGTTTCAGAGATGTGTCTAAAAGACCTAGTGGCAACCTTCATAGAATCATATGTTTCAGGGAAGATGGAGTTTTCAGATTTTTTAAATTTGTCAGTTTTTCCAGAGGATTTTGGTGTTGTAAATAATTTTAAGTCACTACTATTTCATTTCAAGCATCAAATATTGATCAGTAAGGATGATGAAATCATTTCAGTATTAAAATTAATTGGATGGCTGCTATGGAAATTTTCCTTTACTTAACCATTTTGAGAAACTGGTTAGTGTAGAGTAGGATAGGAAATAAGCTCGCTCTCGAGCATTTGTTTTCTTCCATTTTTGCAGCGAGTGTATCAGTCAGTTCGTATGATGAAGGCAGGTTTTTGAAGATGCACAAAAATAAATTGTAAAAGTTTTGAAAGATTTCAGAAAGAGGTAAGACAATTGACTCCATAGCTCAATGGTAAAACTACTGGCAAGCTACAGGTTTGCAGAGGAGCAGTTGCACAGGCCAGATGACTCCATGACCAATGCTAAAGGCTATTGGAACTACTAGGTTCTTGGAAACCTCGCAGGGAGGTCTCCATCCCAGTTGGAGCCAAATGTTAGCTCCCAAAATGAATCAATCACTTGGTTTCATTTTGTAGGTGATAGCATGGTCATCTATAAGATTCTATATTTGTTTTTAGATTCTTCTAGTGTCATAACTTAGGTTTTTAAATTCATGCCCTAAGAATAAGTTGATCCTCAAAGGTTGTTTTTTAAAAAATTTGTGAAAGAGCTTTTCACCAGCTAACGCATGTTGCAAGGTTGATGTTAGCTGGTGAAAGCAGTAGGTTTCAACGGTTAAGGTGTACTCTTCCGTAGACATGCTAGCTGGTGAAAGCGCTAAACACGGTTTTTTCTTCCATGATTCCAAAAATAAAAAAGAGACAAGCTCGACACACATCACATAATCATTACGAGGCGCTAGTCGAAGCAAGTGATGATGATGATATCGTTGTGCATGTTTTAATCAGATATTATGGTTGATCGTGCTCATGATTTCTTGCTCCAGAAATGATAGCATTGGAGATGATGAATTCACATTCATCATCACAGATAGAGGAGCAGTACCACTCACCCAGCGACATCAAATAAACACTTCATATTTTGAACACGTATTTTTCACAGGTAATATGGTATGGTTCCATGTTTTGAATTAGCAACACCGAGAGCTTTCACCAGTGCCAAATCTTGGCTCAATCAGGAAATTACCGTGATAGTTGTCTACCAATCATCCGAGGTTCGAGTCATAGATGGAAAGGAAACGAAGTGGTTCACTGCTGAGGAAAGAATTAGATATCCTATCATTCTTACACTGGAGTTCAACAACCACCCCTTCCTCTACCTTGGGTGAGACTTCATCTGCTTCGCAGGTGTTTCTAAAAGGGCCAGTAGTTAGGGTTTTATTGGTGCATTGTTGTAGCATTGAACCCTAGGTCTACCCCCGTGCCAACAAATGGTTCTGTTGTCGGGACCTGAAACTGTGATTGCTGGGAACTGAGGAAGAAGAAGCTCTATGAAAAGATCTGACCTAAAACTGTGATTGCTGGGAACTGAGGAAAAAGAAGATTTGTGCAAAGACCTGACCTGAAATTGTGAGAGCTCTGTGCGTAGATCTATCACTCTAGTGCACAGTATTCTACTTGATTTTTGAAGCTCTGTGCTAAAGAAAGAAGTTTGATCTAAAGAAAAGAGGTAAGATCTGAACGCTTTGTGCTCTGATAAAGGTAAGAATAGTGAAAAGTTTTAAGATCTAGAAGCTTTGTGCTCTGTTGAAGATAAGATTAGTGGAAATTTTTGTTTCTAAAGTATGGATATAGGTATGTTTGATAATATTTATCCTAGCTTGACAACTAGGGCACTAATAGAAGAAAGAAGATTTGATATGAGTAGATCTGATAAGAATAGTGAAAGATATGCTATACCTATGCATAGAAAGAATGTTTAGACTAACAAATGGATGCAGGATCCTAGAAAGAATTTTTTGCAGGTTAGCTACCATGATCCTAGCGCATAGTATAAGAGAGGATTGGGATCATTTAAAAGAAAGAGAGGATTAACCCTTTGCTACAATTGCAGAAGACCGGGACATCTGGCAAAGGAATGCCCTCGTAGAAGACCTAGTTTCTTCTATTGCAAAGCTCTGGACCATGAAGTATTGGATTGCCCTAGAATGATTGCTAAGGTTGAAAAAATGAATATGAACCAAGAAAACCCTAAGGCAGATACAAAAACTGAGACTATGACAGAACCCCAGAAAGGATCAGAGAAAGTATTACTATAGATACAAGAAACCCTGAAAGATCACCGACATGTCAGTTTATCAGAGGTCTTTAAAGAAAAAGAGTACATTGAAGCAAGAATAGGAGACTTCAACATTGAATGTGTTCTTGATGAGGAAACAAAGGTGAATATCATGACCAAAAGAACTTGTCAAATTTTAGGAAATCCTGCTATGATTCCTTCATTGGGAGGAATAGGATTATTCAGAGGAAAGTTGAGAACCCTATGTGGAAGACTTACCAGGATATCTATGAGTGCTCATGGAACTTCGACAGAGGAAGAATTTGAAGTTGTTAAATTTATTGAGAACAACGCTCCATTTTCTATGTTATTAGGAAAACCGTGGATTGAAAAAGATCAAGCCAGAAGGAAAGAAGAAAATTTCTTAGAACAAAAGAAGAAAGTGTTAAAATATTTCATGACTAGGAGGATTACACATTTGATCGAAGAACACGAGAACCATGGGAAGCTATTTCAAACCAGAGATTTGGATGTCGAAGTAGGAAGAACACTAGAAGACCCACATAATACTAAAGTACCTATTCCAGATACAAATGATGTATTACCCTTGATTTCTAGGAAGGAACCTCAACAACATGAAGTTACTCTGCCGAAAGAAGATAAGAATCAGAATGGAAAAAGGAATTCTGAGACGAAGCTCACTGGAAAGAAGGCTAGAAAAATAATTAAGAAGAGAGATAAGATTGAAAAGTTACAGAAGGTTCCCGAAGGAACTTCGTAGAAGGAAAATTTGCAAAATTGGAGCTTCGCCAGAATATTAGAACTACTTCACATGGAACTTCGCCATGGCAAATCAGTATAGTCATTAGAGACAGTATAACCATTCGAACGACGACCCGAATGAGTAGAAAGACATTTATGGTCAGAAAATTCACCACCAGACCATTGAGACCACGCCACAATGGAAAAAACTGAGTTAATGAAGAATTCTCTCTTGTTGCAAGAGATCCTTTGCCAAGTTATCTATTTATCTCGTCATACCACACAATGAAAACACTTTTTCCAATCATGACTATCAGAGCTCGCAACATATTTTATTTTTCACAATGATCATCGCGTTAGTGCCAACTATCCCATTGCATTGAACAATTACTCTTCGAACCTGAGACATTCAACCACGAGCGTGCATGTCGGACGAGCTTAGCGTTGTAGAGAAATTTTTCGAAGAAGTTATTATTGACCTAATTAATGAAAGGGTAATGTATGAAAGAGAGATGTCTACAAGTATTCAAGCATCATCGACGAGAGGACTGCAAGCCTCTCCATCGACTTCTCGCAGAGCCGGATCATCCCGACCATCAACAGAAAAGAGAACTAAACACAGAGATGACCTAGCCAAAGTGAAGATGATACTGTCCATATTGTCTAATCACATCCCACCTCTGGTCAGGGCAATGAGTCGAGATAGCGTGCCAAGAGAATTTGAGTACACCATGGTTACTGTGTACCTCCCGAAGGGGATACACATAGTTCGCGCACAACAGGATAAGATCACAGTCTTGAAGTTCATTGACTTCAACCTCAGAGATTGCAAAAACTATAGTATGCTTGCCCCATATAAGTACCTGACTAAGACAAAGGGGAAGAAATCAAAGATAATCCCTCAGTCGTGGATGATGAACCTCACGCAGACCACTCTGTTACATGTCATGAAGATCCCACACTTCGGAAGGCACCAGGAAGTCAATGCCTATGTCAAGTTATTACTTTCATGTTACCATGGTGGCTACTTATGGCTAGACCACCGTATCACAATTGACCCAACGTTGATCCATAGGATCACAGGCTTGAGTATGCAAGGACCCGATCCACAGGAGTTCTATCCAAGAAAAGCCACAGATTGTGCGCTAGCACAGAAAATCAGGGATACATATGGTGATGTTGAAAAGGGAACATGAGGCTACAAGGTAGCCTCCATCCAGAATGGTGCAGTGTGCCTTGCCTGTTAGTTAATTGAAGGAAATTTAGTAAGGAAGAACAAACCTACGCAAGTCACAAGATTTGTTGTTGACCTCGCAGGAAAGTGCGTAGAAGGTTTGCAGATGAACTGGGAGAAGTACCTGGTGAATCAGCTGGAGCTAGACTATCGCGAAGCCTAGGATCAAGGCTACAAGTTCCACTTCAACTGGCTCATGATCCTTATCGCCTTTGTTTCCTAGGAGATGCCGGAAGGTGCGACCTTCTCAGATATTGAACCATTCGAACCACTTGCTGTGAAGTTCACCACACTATGGTACTTGAGTGATATGAACAAATAGTGGCAGTTGAAAATTGTTTTTCATATGTACTACCTTCAGTTGAAGAGATCTATCGAAGAAGAACCTCGCATTACTATGAAAACCTTACAAAGATTCCTACCTCTGATGAAGTTCTGTGCAAATCGACACTTCATCTACCTTACTCTGTGAGATGATGAACATAAGGAGCAGTTGTAGTCATACTGCAAGCTCACGGAAGAGGATCTTAATGAGATCACTAAGGATTGGTCGACAAACATCCTTATTCTAACAGAATCTATAGAGATGTCTGACCCTGATAGCCTAGAAACTGCGCATGATACACCCGAACCTAGTAAAACAAAGAAGACCGAAGAAGTACAAGAATTAAGCAGTGCCTTAGGAAATACTGCTTCAGTATCATCTGACTGAGGGGGTGATGATGAAGTAGACTATATAAATGGTACAGGAGCTGAACAAAATCAATTCGAAGTAGCATCGTCGAGAGATGAGACCAATCCCCTAAAGAAGAGGAAGGTTTCTCCCTCGAAACCTTCTTCCTGGAAGAAATCGAGAGCCACCGTGACTAAGATATTGATGACTTTAACTTCATCATAGCAACCCTCAATGATGCATCACTAGAAATCGTGGAGAAACAAGAAGCTAAGCATGAGGAAATTTATGTCAGAATTAAGGTTGAATTCAGAGGGGTAAAGTAGGCCCTTCAGTCTAGCCGTGTAGTTTCCACTACGCCCTTGTCATCAAGAGAACCAGAGTTGGGAGATGAGCCAACCCAACTCCACCGATTAGCTGATGCGGTTGAATCTTGTCTTCGTCGAGCACAAGAATAAGTAGAAAAAGATACCCAGACCTTGAAACAAGTACAAAGCGACATTGTAGAACAATGCAGAATTGAAGAACAGAAGAAGGTTTCTCTCTAGGACAAGTTTGAAGTGGACAAAGCACAGATGCAACAATAGAAAGAACAGTTGCTCGTAGAGTAGCTCGAAGTAAAAGAAGTAGTAAACAAATCCCTCCGCTCTGTGACAGGCTTAGAGCTACAATATGAATACCAAGTCATGCATCAAGTAGAGTAGCTCGCAGAAGCTGTCCAACAGCTACATCAACAAATAACAGATTTAGAGCTCCACACTGTACCTGGCACCTTGCAGGATGTAAGGGACCAAAGGGAAGAAATTGCTCGAAGCGCAGTAGAAATAATAAAATTCCTTACCCTTGAATGAAAGCAACTGATTGATCACAGTGCCCAAATGTATGAACAACTCACTAAGGATCTAGAATTGAAGGCACTGGAGTCACAACTCCAGGAAGCGAAGTATCAAGCAGAGACAATACAGGTGCAGTTGAAGCCCCTGTCAGTTGTGGAAATAATGAAGTGATCTTAAGAGAAGCACACTACTCAACAACAATTCCATATTATTCAGAGCAGAGTTATGGAAGTAACTCAGAGGCTCCAACCTTTACACGATGAGGCTTACCAAATGTTCATAGAAATTGAAGGTCGAGGAGAAGAACTGGATCAAGTTTTCACTACAGTTGAACAACGTGAAGGAACTGTCAACGAAGCAGTCATACAAGAATTCACTGAACAAGAGGTCGTAGCACAACAACAAGTCAAAGTAGATCGAGGCACGCTTGAGGCTTTTGAAGAAAGACTAGTCAGATCAGAGTGACTCGGGACGAGTCGCAGGTGAGTGTTGGGGGCCTGTTGGCCCTTGACCAAGTTTTGAGGATTCTTGGTCATGTTTGACCTAATTTTGGGACTTTGATAGACTGTTGAAGGCGGAGCGCAAGACAAAGTAGATATCATGGGATCTTGGCCCCTTTTAGGGCCCTTTTTGGGATTTGGGATTATGTAACAAGTATGGGAATGTCATCCCATGGGTTCACCCATGCTTAGGCCTATTTTGTAATGTATAAATAGATGCTAAGGAAATATAGAGAAACAAATGACTGAGTGCTAGAGTTGGACTTGGGTGATCAAGAGTTGTAAGTGCTTTGATGCATACTGTGTGATACTTGTAGAGCGAAGTGCAAGTCAGTGTAAGAGATTGTATAAGGCTTCATGCTTAGATCTACTAAGGGAAGGAGGATCTAGCGAGCTGTGCAGATCTCCTGTCCTCTGCAGAGTAGGGTTTTGAGGCTCTGTGAATGTAACCTATTGAAGAAGCTAATAAAGAAGAGAAGAGTTGGTGGACGTAGCCCCAGGGTGGGGGTGAACCACGTACATGATGTGTTTCTCTGCTTTGTGTAATGTGTTGATGTGCTTATATGTTAATGTGCTTAGTGCTTTAATATAGATGAATGATCTATTGATGCTTGGTGCTTAATAATATGGATGGATGTTAGATCTGACTGATATACATGTTCTTAGTGCTGAATCTGTTAAGATCTGATCTGTTTCTTCATGCTAAGTGTTGTTAGATGCTATATCTGGTTGAATGTTTCGTTGTGTTGTAATTAGGGTTTAATTGCATTGTAACTAAGAAATGAATATTGATAAATATAACTGTTGAGTTCTCTATTAAGTGATTAGAATCACATATCTGTGTCCCAGCTAAGGTTGTAGACACTGGAGTCTTGCATCCACCCTTGGCTCTACCTCGGGTGAGACTTCATCTGCTTCAAAGGTGTTACTGAAAGGGCCGGTAGTTAGGGTTTTGTTGGTGCATTGTTGTAGCATTGAACCTTGGGTCTGCCCCTGTGTCAACCCCCCGTCTCCACCAAGATTCCTTCTAACATTCCAAAGTTTGAAGGTAATACTGGTGAATACCTGGGTGATCATGTGACCACTTTTCACCTTTGGTTCTCATCTAACTCCCTTAATGATGATTCTATTCATTTGAGGCTATTTCAATGCACCCTCATGGGGGTCGCTGTGAAGTGGTACATTGAGATACCTAGGGGAAACTATGGAACTTTCAATAATATGGTATTTTTTTTCTCAATCACTTCCAATTACTGGTTCGTTACGATGCCATCCTAGAAATTTTGTCAACTCTTCATCAAGATAAAGCCACACATATATCTGATAACATCCAAGAGTGGCATAGACAAAAGAGGTTGATTAAATCCTACATTCCTCCATAGTTTCTATTGGAATGGTTCCTCAAGTCTTTGTTGCCTTACATTTCAAAGGATGTTTCTACATTCAGAGTGACATTTGAGGAAGAATCAATCTTCAAAGCCCAATAGTTGGACCTTAGATATGCTCAATATGGGATTCTTTACAAAATTATCCCTAACGCACCGTGGTCAAACTATGTGTTAGAACCCTATAAAATAGGGAATCAGTGTTCTGAATGTTATTTATCTTTTCAGGCATATGTTTTCTCTCACGTCGCTGGGCGAAGGCAGCGAAAAGCGCCCGACATTGACCAAGTATAAAATGAGTGTTTGCGCGCAAGTTTCAAAGCAAGTTCCGATGTATTTTTGGAAAAAATTTGTCAAGTGGTTTGAATGACAAAAATTTTTACCCTTGTGGGTCAAGTGTAAGGTTGGGTTCTATAAATTATTTTGGTGAAAGGAGAAAAAATTTGTCCTCAGCCTGTGTGCAAAGTTTAGTTAGGTTTATCAAGATATTTTGACAAAATTTCTGGCAAAAAATATATTGGCCTAAGGCCAACTCTCGAACAATCAACACACAAGTTAGCGCCACCTCATACACCAAGAGTTAGCACCAGACCAACAACCAACACACAAAGCGCGTGCAACGCCAGCACCAAAGCCCAAGCCAAAGCCCAACCCTCGGGCTCATTTCATCGACATTACATGTAACTGTTGGCATATATAAAAGCCAAACAGCGAGTCTACCTCGTGGATGTGGGATATCGCTCGTAGGTAATTAAAAATATATAAAATGCAGCTGTCATCCCTTGCCCGATGGTCGAACCAGTTTTCAAGGTGTCGATCGGAGCCATGCATCTACACAAACAACAGGGGTTCCCTTTCCACTCGCCGTTTCCTTTCTCAATTGTTGGACACGCACATAGGTGGACGATCTACAGGACTCTCCATGTTATAATGTAGCCATAGATTGCATGCAGCTTCATGTGCACGTGGATAGAATTGTTGATCAGTATGAAGAGGACTACGACAATGAGGATGGATAAAGGTGTTACCAAGCGGGGATTTGTTTATGCCAGAGCTTTAGCAAGGCATTGAATAATTCAGCCAACTGGAGTCCCTTCAATCTTTGTTATCTCTCTGGATGATTGTCTCCTCAGGCGCTCAAAGGAAAGATTTGGCATTCACCTTTCGGTCACTGAAGAATTTACAACCATCTAGCACCACTTGCTGCATTTCAACGACGACCAAGTCTCGGATTAAAAAGATAATGCAAGCTGATGAGGACGTCGGCAAGATCGCACAGGCAGTTCCTCTCTTAGTATCAAAATATTTGGAGTTGTTTTTACAAGACCTCTGTGATCGAACTTATGAAATAACTCTTCAGAGGGGTGCTAAGACCGTGAGGGCTTCACATTTGAAATAATGGGTGCATAGGTACACTGTTTTTGATTTTTTACAAGAAATAGTGAATAAGGTTTCAGACCTGGGGGGTTCAGATGCTGCTACCGGCGAAGAGAGGAATAGTGGTCAGAGAAGAAAATCTCAAGAAGGACTGCATTCAGAGCAGTTTGCCATGGTATATCAACACCTCTACTTGGTATTTCTGCATTCATTTCTTCAGTTGCGGCCACAGGATCATATGTGGGCACATCGCAATTATCTCCTCATTTTACATGAAGAAGATCAAGGTATTTGAGAATACACAGGAGAACACACAGTGAGAAGAGAAGACACAGCTCCACTCTGTCATAGGCTCCGATCAACAATGACAAATTCTCATATATAAGAAACTTCCTACTACCCCCCGCCAAATTGGACATTAGCAAAGACAAGTCAACTTCCAAAGCCAATCAGTTATATGCAGGTTCAGAGTTGTTTTCTGGAAAAAACAAAGCATCACAGGACGAGAAACCAAGACCTAAAGGTGTCGTTGTTGGGGTTAAGCGCGACATTATGGAGAAAGCTGAATCCAGAAGTGAGAACAAACCCAGGGAGGATCTCCCTACTCAGCAAATCAAACCAGATGCTACGATTATAAAACAGAGCGGGACCTTGTTAAAGAAGTTTATGCGCCATGAATTTGGTTGAGTTTTAATACAACTGTTGATATTGTTAAACTTAATTT
>JZKD02S2144815.1:0-22223 GCA_000966675.3 Picea glauca
TGGTTATGCATTTGTGTGTAAGATTTCTTGTTTAATGAAAGACAGTTTCCTTATTCCATCTAGTTTTCATCTCATACTAAGGAGTTCATGATTGATTGATTCACATGAATTATTGCAGTTGTGTTATGATAAAGGATTCATTGTGGCACTATTGTATTCTCTAGCTTTATGTGTTTGAATGTAAGAAGATCTCGTGTTTAAATGCATTCTCCTACAGTCTGCTAGAAACCTGATGTTGACAACAGACCTTCGCATCTTTCTAATACAAGTCCTCCCCCTACTCACCCTTACTACAACTCACTGTCTGGAGTATGTCTAAGACCTCACCTGCCCATGCATGCCTAGCCTAGTTTTGGAGTTGAAACAATACCGTCTGAGTTTACTTCCATTCGATCACCCCTTTCATACGCAAATCATGACATAAACTGATGGGCGTCGGGCTCTGCTCCAGCTGGAATCCAGGAGTGACTTCCGTCGCCAACATTTCTGGCACCGTTGCTGGGGACGAAGTTGAAAATATTCCCTGGGATTGAATGACATTGAGCTTCTGATTCTAAAGGTGCATCAGGCATCAAAGCCCTTGAAGATTGCTACTGTGCACCTGGCGACTCCATTGTGACGACTTCACTATGGCGAACCTGCCGTGTCAATTGTGGCTTTCAGAGGTAGACACATGCGGTCCCATTCATAGCTGCCTCTAGCTACACCTGAGACTGATCGGGAGGTGGTCCTTGGAAAAGGGAAGGCCTCTGAAGGAGAAGCTATCGCCACTGAACCAGGTAATCTGCCATCTCCTTCTGTAAGAACTCCATTTTCTCCTCCTCAGTTTCCTAGCAGACCACTTTCTGAAGTTTCCTGTTTTCTGAATTTCGGGAGTGTTCCTGTTGAGGTTTTCCCCCCTAGTCTGGGATTAGAGGGAGAAATCCTTGTCACTCCCATTTCTCCTGAAGTTGTACCTTGGCGTAGACCCAGGACCACAGAAGATTTCCCCACTCCTGGCTTTACTGCTCCTCCTCTTGTTACTGTTGTCACTTCTTCACGAAGGGAAACATCAGCCGACCTAAGCTTGCTAGCCTTCTCCCTAAATCTCCTATTGTTTCCCACTCCCCTTAGAAGCTCATCCCTAGTATCCTCTTTTCGAGCTCCTTCTCCTCTAAGTTCTCCTCCACATAATATCCCTATGGCAGAAGTGAATCCCCCCATGACCAGAATGGAGGCCATCATAGCCGCTAGGTATGCTCCCCTCGTGCTACCTCAGCCTCTCAATGCCCTCCCAGCAGATGGTTACCTCAAGCAGCTGCCCAAGTTTACAAGTGAGGGGGACATAACTACAGAAGAACACCTAGAAGCCTTTTACAGTTTTACAGATGATAATGTTATCATGCATGCAGACGTATGGATGAGGATTTTTGTCCATAGTCTTCAAGGCAAGGCTAGAAAATGGTTCAAGGCCCTGCCTCCTGGGTCTATTAATGGGATTGAGGCTTTGGATAATGCCTTTTTGAGACAGTGGGGAGATAAAAAAGACTTCATGTATTACATGACAGAGTTTGGGTCTTTGAAGAGAAAAGAAGGAGAGTATGTCACTGACTTCTCCAAGAGATTCAATAAAATGTACAATAAAATCCCTGTTGAGATCAAACCCTCAGAAGCCTCTGCAAAGATCACTTATGCCAACGCTTTTGATCTTGATTTCTGCCTCCTGCTCAGGGAAAGGAGAGCCGCTATTCTGACCCACATGCAAGATGTAGTCGTGGAGATAGAATATAACATATTGGATGTTGATCGACTCAGGAACACTACTGGTAGAAACATATCCAGGCAGAGGCCTGAAGATTCCCCATCCAGTTCCTCTCCCCTACCCCTTCAGACAGATGAGACAGCTAGAATGCTAAAATCACTTTCTGCCAGGATGGAAAGGTGGGAATTAGAAGGGAAACCCATCTACAGAAATCCCTAGAATACAGAGAGTAGAGGTTTCAGGAAGCCTAATAACAATGTGCCACAGGCCTTTCCTAGGGAACAAAGGAGCAGAGATAGAGATGATCAGAGGATTCAGGCCCCTCTCCAGAATAACCTAGTTTCTCATGAGGAAGGGGAGGAGGTAGATAAAATCGACCCGAAGATCCATTGCATAGAGGATACTTCCCCGTTTCCTCATTTAACTCAATCTGCATATGAAGAATCCCTTATCAACACTCAAATCAACGAGTTGAGTAGAGGGGAAAAAGCCAGCAATACTCCTAACAGATATAATCTCAGGTCAAATAAGAAAGAAGGGAATTTTGAGAACTAGGATCAGCCTCCCATAGTGGAAAGGCCAACTAAAGCTGCTACGACCACTACTAAAGAAAAGAAAACTCAGAATGCTTCGCCAACAACCAAGGAACCTGTCACTGAAGTAAGGGAAGTTCCTAAGCCTATTCCTTCCTTCAATTTTGAGCATGAAATTCAGAAGATTAGAATTCCTGTACCCCTATCTGAACTCGTTAAAAACAAAGATTTCAAAAGGTCCCTCTCCAAGTTGCTACAATCTGAGTCCCCCCAGCCTTCCTCTAACTCAGTGAACCTTCAAGATGAGAAACCAGCTATCATCCTAGGTCCCATGGTAGAAGACAGAGATGATTCATCCCCTCCCTTCTACACCTCCCTGAACATACATGATAAAGTGTTNCTGACTTCTCCAAGAGATTCAATAAAATGTACAATAAAATCCCTGTTGAGATCAAACCCTCAGAAGCCTCTGCAAAGATCACTTATGCCAACGCTTTTGATCTTGATTTCTGCCTCCTGCTCAGGGAAAGGAGAGCCGCTATTCTGACCCACATGCAAGATGTAGTCGTGGAGATAGAATATAACATATTGGATGTTGATCGACTCAGGAACACTACTGGTAGAAACATATCCAGGCAGAGGCCTGAAGATTCCCCATCCAGTTCCTCTCCCCTACCCCTTCAGACAGATGAGACAGCTAGAATGCTAAAATCACTTTCTGCCAGGATGGAAAGGTGGGAATTAGAAGGGAAACCCATCTACAGAAATCCCTAGAATACAGAGAGTAGAGGTTTCAGGAAGCCTAATAACAATGTGCCACAGGCCTTTCCTAGGGAACAAAGGAGCAGAGATAGAGATGATCAGAGGATTCAGGCCCCTCTCTAGAATAACCTAGTTTCTCATGAGGAAGGGGAGGAGGTAGATGAAATCGACCTGAAGATCCATTGCATAGAGGATAATTCCCTGTTTCCTCATTTAACTCAATCTGCATATGAAGAATCCCTTATCAACACTCAAATCAACGAGTTGAGTAGAGGGGAAAAAGCCAGCAATACTCCTAACAGATATAATCTTAGGTCAAAGAAGAAAGAAGGGAATTTTGAGAACCAGGATCAGCCTCCCATAGCGGAAAGGCCAACTAAAGCTGCTACGACCACTACTAAAGAAAAGAAAACTCAGAATGCTTCGCCAACAGCCAAGGAACCTGTCACTGAAGTAAGGGAAGCTCTTAAGCCTATTCCTTCCTTCAATTTTGAGCATGAAATTAGAATATTAGAATTCCTATACCCCTATCTGAACTCGTTAAAAACAAAGATTTCAAAAGTTCCCTCTCCAAGTTGCTACAATCTGAGTCCCCCCAGCCTTCCTCTGACTAAGTGAACCTTCAAGATGAGAAACCAGCTATAATTCTAGGTCCCATGGTAGAAGACAGAGATGATTCATCCCCTCCCTTCTACACCTCCCTGAACATACATGATAAAGTGTTGCATAATTGCCTCATGGATTGAGGAGCTTCCCATAACCTTATGCCCAAGGTAGTCATGGAAGAACTGGGACTGGAAGTGACAAAGGCCTATCATGACTTGTACTCTTTTGATTCAAGAAGAGTGCAGTGTCTAGGAGTCATCAAAGACCTGGYGGTTTCTTTGTTTCAGCTGCCCATGAAGAGTGTGGTCATGGATATTGTGGTAGYTGACGTTCCCCCCAAATTTGGCATGYTGTTGTCTAGATCTTGGATTAAAAATCTTGGAGGGACATTATAGATGGATATCAYGTATTCCACCATTCCAGTCTTYAGAGGGGAACAAAGGAGGTTATATAGAGAAGCTCAGTTGGCCTACATTCTTAGTGATGAAGAAAACCCCACCAATCACCCCGTCTTTGCACTTGACACCGATTTGGGGTCTAGTTGATTACAGGTCACTGATACTCTTGAAGACCCTTTCCAAGTCAGAAAGCAGCCCAGTCTTGATCATCCGATTCCCCCTTCAAACCCCTCTGTTTGGAAGATGTTTTTCGATGGAGCTTCTTCTAGCGAAGGCGCTGGAGCTGGAGTGGTTTTCATATCACCTTGTCAAGAGGTCATATCCCTATCATACAAGCTGGAGTTCAAAACCACCAACAATGTGGCAGAGTATGAAGCTCTGGTTATGGGTATGAGGGCTGCAAAGGAAATGGGAATTAAAGAGATAGCAATATTTGGAGATGCTGAGTTGATTATCCAGCAAGTCAGGAATGCTTATCGTAATAATAATCCCTGGCTCAGAAATTACAGAAATGAAGTATGGGACCTGATTGATAATTTCTTCTTGGCTTTTAACATTTCTTTCATTCTGAGGGGAGAAAATACTTCAGCCGATTCTCTAGCTGTCTCAGCTAGTTTTCTCAAAGTTCTTCTGTCGCCAATGATCAATTGTGATGTTGAAATAAGATATAGGCCCTCTATACCAGACAATGTTAAGCATTGGAAGGTATTTGAAGATGATCTGGAAATCAAAAAGTTTCTCCAATCTGTTGATGAATTTTCTACATTGCACATTGATTAGGATCCCGACCCAGAAGGTGACCCTAACCCTGAGGTGTTTTTAAATAAAATTGCCAATCACCATATTATTCAGCTACCTAGCAATCACATTCCAAGGGGACTAGTCCCTTTAGAAAGACTGTTCGATGGAAATGATGTGGTAGTAAAGGGTAAGGTTTCAAATGAAGATCCTGATACAGCCGAATGCAACATTGGCACACAGGAGGAGCCTAGGTTTGTCAAATTATCAAGCAGTTTGACCAGAGAACAGAGGGCCGAATATACTGAGTTGCTGAAAGAGTTTGCTGATGTGTTTGCATGGACATATGAAGACCTCAAGACTTATGACACATCTGTCATTGAGCACAAGATCCCACTGAAGGAAGAGGCTAGGCCATTTAGGTAGAAGCTAAGACAGATAAATCCCATGTTGTTGCTTGTCATGGAGAAAGAAGTAAAGAAGTTGCTAGAGGCCCAGATAATCATCCCCTTGAGATATTTCGAATGGGTGGCCAATTTGGTTCCAGTGAGGAAGAAAAGTGGAGAAATCAGGCTTTGTGTCGATTTCAGGAACCTGAACAGGAGCTCAAAGAAAGACAATTACCCCTTACCTAAGATGGAACACATATTGCAGAGGGTAACTGGTGCATCCAGGATATCCATGATCGATGGGTTTTCTGGCTATAATCAGATATCGGTCATGCCTAAGGACAGGGAAAAGACAACTTTCACCACTCCTTGGGGGACGTTCATGTATGCCAAAATTCCATTTGGGCTGATGAATGCAGGAGCGACATTTCATCGAGCCATGGATATAGCCTTCGTCGGGGAGAAAGACCAGTTTGTAGTGATCTACCTAGATGACATCACAGTCTTCTCTAGGTCTGATAAGGAGCACTGCTGCCACCTGAGGAAAGTTTTCCTGAAGTGCCGGAGATTCGGCCTATCCTTAAACCCCAAGAAATCTTTGTTTGCTATGAAGGAGGGAAAATTATTAGGCCATATAGTATCAACAGAGGGAGTGAGAATTGATCCTAGCAGGGTAGAGGCAATTCAGACTCTGTCACTTCCCAGATCTAAAAAGGAAGTCCAAGCCTTTTTAGGAAAGATTAACTTTCTGAGGAGATTTGTCTCAAATTTTTCTAAACTGGTGAAACACATCACAACCATGCTCAGAAAGGGAAACAAAGTGAAATGGACCGCTAGACCCAGGGAATCTTTTGTCCAAATAAAAATGGCACTAACCGAGGCACATGTGCTGATTAGTCCAGGTTATGCCAAACCCTTCCTAGTTTTTTCTTTTGCTTCTTTCGATACAGTAGCAGCGGTGTTATTGCAGAAAAATGAGGAAGGACGAGAGTAACCCATTGCCTTCTTCAACATGGCATTAAGAGATGCAGAGATCAGGTATGAAATCATGGAGAAACAGGCCTATGTCCTGGTGAAATCTCTCAAGGATTTCAGAGTCTATGTCCTACACTCAAAGGTAACCGCATACGTTCCTTCGACTTCTGTGAAGGACATCCTTATACAACCTGATATAGATGGGAGAAGAGGCAGATGGATCGCTAGAATCCTGGAATTTGACTTGGAGATAAAGCCCACCAAGTTGGTTAAGNTCCCCGGCTCAGAAATTACAGAAATGAAGTATGGGACCTGATTGATAATTTCTTCTTGGCTTTTAACATTTCTTTCATTCCGAGGGGAGAAAATACTTCAGCCGATTCTCTAGCTGTCTCAGCTAGTTTGCTCAAAGTTCTTCTGTCGCCAATGATCAATTGTGATGTTGAAATAAGATATAGGCCCTCTATACCAGACATTGTTAAGCATTGGAAGGTATTTGAAGATGATCTAGAAATCAAAAAGTTTCTCCAATCTGTTGATGAATTTTCTACATTGCACATTGATCAGGATCCCGACCTAGAAGGTGACCCTAACCCTGAGGTGTTTTTAAATAAAATTGCCAATCACCAGATTATTCAGCTACCTAGCAATCACATTCCAAGGGGACTAGTCCCTTTAGAAAGACTGTTCGATGGAAATGATGTCGTAGTAAAGGGTAAGGTTTCAAATGAAGATCCTGATACAGCCGAATGCAACATTGGCACACAGGAGGAGCCTAGGTTTGTCAAATTATCAAGCAGTTTGACCAGAGAACAGAGGGATGAATATAGTGAGTTGCTGAAAGAGTTTGCTGATGTGTTTGCATGGACATATGAAGACCTCAAGACTTATGACACATCTGTCATTGAGCACAAGATCCCACTGAAGGAAGAGGCTAGGCCATTTAGGTAGAAGCTAAGACAGATAAATCCCATGTTGTTGCTTGTCATGGAGAAAGAAGTAAAGAAGTTGCTAGAGGCCCAGATAATCATCCCCTTGAGATATTTCGAATGGGTGGCCAATTTGGTTCCAGTGAGGAAGAAAAGTGGAGAAATCAGGCTTTGTGTCGATTTCAGGAACCTGAACAGGAGCTCAAAGAAAGACAATTACCCCTTACCTAAGATGGAACACATATTGCAGAGGGTAACTGGTGCATCCAGGATATCCATGATCGATGGGTTTTCTGGCTATAATCAGATATCGGTCATGCCTAAGGACAGGGAAAAGACAACTTTCACCACTCCTTGGGGGACGTTCATGTATGCCAAAATTCCATTTGGGCTGATGAATGCAGGAGCGACATTTCATCGAGCCATGGATATAGCCTTCGTCGGGGAGAAAGACCAGTTTGTAGTGATCTACCTAGATGACATCACAGTCTTCTCTAGGTCTGATAAGGAGCACTGCTGCCACCTGAGGAAAGTTTTCCTGAAGTGCCGGAGATTCGGCCTATCCTTAAACCCCAAGAAATCTTTGTTTGCTATGAAGGAGGGAAAATTATTAGGCCATATAGTATCAACAGAGGGAGTGAGAATTGATCCTAGCAGGGTAGAGGCAATTCAGACTCTGTCACTTCCCAGATCTAAAAAGGAAGTCCAAGCCTTTTTAGGAAAGATTAACTTTCTGAGGAGATTTGTCTCAAATTTTTCTAAACTGGTGAAACACATCACAACCATGCTCAGAAAGGGAAACAAAGTGAAATGGACCGCTAGACCCAGGGAATCTTTTGTCCAAATAAAAATGGCACTAACCGAGGCACATGTGCTGATTAGTCCAGGTTATGCCAAACCCTTCCTAGTTTTTTCTTTTGCTTCTTTCGATACAGTAGCAGCGGTGTTATTGCAGAAAAATGAGGAAGGACGAGAGTAACCCATTGCCTTCTTCAACATGGCATTAAGAGATGCAGAGATCAGGTATGAAATCATGGAGAAACAGGCCTATGTCCTGGTGAAATCTCTCAAGGATTTCAGAGTCTATGTCCTACACTCAAAGGTAACCGCATACGTTCCTTCGACTTCTGTGAAGGACATCCTTATACAACCTGATATAGATGGGAGAAGAGGCAGATGGATCGCTAGAATCCTGGAATTTGACTTGGAGATAAAGCCCACCAAGTTGGTTAAGGGGCAAGGTTTAGCCAAGCTAATGGCTGAATCCAATTGCGAAGCATTGGGAGTTAGTTTCATCAATACTTTCCCAGGAATTCAACAAGACGAGTTGCCCAGCCAATGCTCTCAGGACAACTTATCATTAGCAGAATGTGCCTGGTATCATGACATTTTGTACTTTCTATAGGAGTTGAAGCCCCCAGATGGAATGTGTAAAAGTAAGGCAATATATTTAAAGCTCAAGGTGGTCAGATATTGCCTCATTGGGCAAATCCTGCACTGGAAAGACCCTCTAGGGGTGCTGCTGAGGTGTCTGAACCCACCAGAAGCCCATAAAGTTATATTTGATTTCCATAGAGGCCTTTGTGGGGGGCATCATTTCTGGAAGACCACAACTCACAAAATCCTCAGGGCTGGGTATTACTGGCCCACTTTATTCGTTGATGTCAGCAGAGAAATCAGGGCCTGTGTCAAATGCCAAAAGTTCTCAGGGAAGCAACATCTTGGGCCACTACCACTGAAGCCTGTGATAGCTTCAACACCTTTTCAATAGTGGGGGCTGGACTTTATCGGGGAAATTCATCCTCCCTCAAGTGGCCAGCACAAATGGATCTTGAATGCAACAGATTATTTCACCAAGTGGATAGAAGCTTCCCCCACCAGAAGTACATCCCACAAAGTAATTATCAGCTTCCTGGAGGATATCATAGCCAGATTTGGCTATCCCAGCAGGATCGTCACTGATAATGCTGCTTCTTTCATATCTAAGCCTCTCATTAAGTTCTATGAACAGTTCCATATCTCGCTAATTCACTCCACCCCCTACTATCCCCAGGGCAATGGTTTAGTAGAGTCCTCCAACAAGGGCCTGATAAGGATCATCAAAAGACTATTGGAGGACAACAAAAGGGCTTGATAAGGATCATCAAAAGACTATTGGAGGACAACAAATGGGCCTGGGATTCGAAGTTGAAATTTTTTTTATGGGCTGATCGAGTGACAACGAAGAAATCCCTAGGCACCTTGCCTTTTTAGCTGGTTTATGGAGTAGAGGCGGTTTTTCCCACTCAGCTCGCCTTACCTGTGGCAAAGTTCTTTCAAGATTATATAGGAGAGCCAGATCATATGATCAGAAGGATTCATCAGATAGTAGAAGTACAATAGATCAGAGAACAGGTGAGGGACACAACTCATAGTCATCAGCAAAGGGTCAAACATGCTTTTGAAAGGAAGGTCAGGAAGAAGGAGTTCGAGATCGGGGATTTGGTACTTAAGTGGGATGCACCCAGACAGGATAAGGGAAAACTTAGCAAGTTTGATGCCCTCTAGATCGGCCCGTTCAAAATCTCTGAGGTATTCTCAAACAACACGTACCAGTTTCACGATCTGGAGGGTGAAGAGGTTTTCAACAGCCCAGTAAATGGGCATTTTATGAAGAAATGTTTTGTTTGAGCCTTAGATGGCTCCTTTGTTTGTAAATATTGTCCTTTAGTTCTTTGTTCATTTTCTGTTTGTATATTTTCGACTTAGTAAATGACTCCATAGCCCAATAGCAAGGCACTGAAACTGCAGAATGAGTTCTTAGAGCATCACAGGGACGACTCTATTCCCCATGGAGCCTAATGTTAGCGACATTATTTGTCTTGGGCTCAAAAAATACCCAAGCCTGCAGGTTACATGGGAAGCGCCCCAGCACGACACGGGAGAATCTCTTTTCCAATCACAAGTCAAGCGAGCGGGCGAAGTTTTGATGTTAGCAGCCGAGATCCACCTACAAAATTGATCGACATGCATTGGGATTTCGGGGCTGCCAAGTTGCCCGGGATTTAGCACGAAGGATAGCACCAATAGTTCAAGGCAAATCTGGGTCATCCGATCCAGTTGAGACAGGTGGCAGTCAGTCGGCATATCGGGGATTGGTGTTTCAGGAGACAAGGAACCTCCCATTCTTTACAGCTGAAATCACCGTTCGACGAAACACCGAAAGCACCTTTGGAGCCAAGCCCATGGTCCTAGCACCAGGTCACATCAAGCAAGCCTGTAAACGGGGGAATCCCCCTTTATAATAGCGAATACTATCTGGGCCATTCATCTAAAGGACGCGCGGCGCATATCTGTGTCACGTCGGCATTCGGGAGTTTGAGGGGTAAGCGCACCTCATCATTTCACCTCTCGAAACCTCGAATCCCCAAACGTCGAAAGTGCCCAGGATTAGGCCCATAGTTTTGGCGCCTGGTCACAGAGGAGAAGGCCTAAAGGAGGGGCGCTAATGTTTATCATTTGGCAAGATGGGTCCCAAAAGTGTCGAGAGTGATCTTAGCCATTCATCCTCGAGGAACATGTGGCGCATGATTAGGTTCTTCGCCTTTTCACCCATCGTGATTTCAAAGCATAAGGAACGACTCTCTCATATCCCTGAAGCGTGAAGTATCGAAGATGTCTCGGACCTAGGTCCACAATATTGTCGAATCAGTTCAGAACCGTCAGATCAGTGGGGGGACGCGTGGCGACCATTAGGACCTCTCGGCATTTCTCCCATCGCGATTTCGAAGAAAGAAGACCCGCTCTTTCCTATCCACGAACCCCGAAACGCCAAAAGCACTCTGGAAAATAGGTGTAAGGTCATGGCCCGTGGTCACTCAAGAAAGTAGAAAGTGTTGTACAAAAGGGAGGCCAAAAGCACTGAATTGAGTTTCAGAAAGGGGGCACAGTGTTCTCTAGACCCCGGTTCGACGTGATCTAAATCCCGGTACCTACTGGGAATGAATGAAGAAGAGAGAGGGTGGTTGAAATCTCGCCTCACTCATTAATTGCAAAGTATGGATGTTTCGGCTGAAAGTCTACCCAAGAAGGTCCTCTGTACTAGTTCTTTTCATGGAAGCCATGCCGAGTCCTCAACTCGCCAGGGAATTCTGCACATGCTAATTCAGCATTTAAAGGCTCAACTACCCCCTGGCGCGAGCTATGCAGAATTAAGGTGGCGTATGACAGGGGAGTGCAGGCCAGATTTGATTGAAGAGACTCCTCGTCCCGAAAGTCTAGTAGGCCTCTGTTGGGCAGATGTTTGGGAGTATATATACTTAGTTTTGATATTTTTCAAAGGATCAATGGTAGAGTGAAGCTCCCGATTGTAATGTTTTAACAGACACTCTAGTNGAAGTGCCGGAGATTCGACCTATCCTTAAACCCCAAGAAATCTTTGTTTGCTATGAAGGAGGGAAAATTATTAGGCCATATAGTATCAACATAGGGAGTGAGAATTGATCCTAGCAGGGTAGAGGCAATTCAGACCCTGTCACTTCCCAGATCTAAAAAGGAAGTCCAAGCCTTTTTAGGAAAGATTAACTTTCTGAGGAGATTTGTCTCAAATTTTTCTAAACTGGTTAAACACATCACAACCATGCTCAGAAAGGGAAACAAAGTGAAATGGACCGCTAGACCCAGGGAATCTTTTGTCCAAATAAAAATGTCACTAACCGAGGCACCTGTGCTGATTAGTCCAGGTTATTCCAAACCCTTCCTAGTTTTTTCTTTTGCTTCTTTCGATACAGTAGCAGCGGTGTTATTGCAGAAAAATGAGGAAGGACGAGAGTAAACCATTGCCTTCTTCAACAGGGCATTAAGAGATGTAGAGATTAGGTATGAAATCATGGAGAAACAGGCCTATGTCCTGGTGAAAGCTCTCAAGGCTTTCAGAGTCTATGTCCTACACTCAAAGGTAACCGCATACGTTCCTTCGACTTCTGTGAAGGACATCCTTATACAACCCGATATAGATGGGAGAAGAGGCAGATGGATCGCTAGAATCCTAGAATTTGACTTGGAGATAAAGCCCACCAAGTTGGTTAAGGGGCAAGGTTTAGCCAAGCTAATGGCTGAATCCAATTGCGAAGCATTGGGAGTTAGTTTCATCAATACTTGCCCAGGAATTCAACAAGTCGAGTTGCCCAGCCAATGCTCTCAGGATGACTTATCATTAGCAGAATGTGCCTGGTATCGTGACATTTTGTACTTTTTGTAGGAGTTGAAGCCCCCAGATGGAATGTGTAAAAGTAAGGCAATATATTTAAAGCTCAAGGTGGTCAGATATTGCCTCATTGGGCAAATCCTGTACTGGAAAGACCCTCTAGGGGTGCTGCTGAGGTGTCTGAACCCACCAGAAGCCTAGAAAGTTATATTTGATTTCCATAGAGGCCTTTGTAGGGGGCATCATTTCTGGAAGACCACAGCTCAAAAAATCCTCAGGGCTGGGTATTACTGGCCCACTTTATTCGTTGATGTCAGCAGAGAAATCAGGGCCTGTGTCAAATGCCAAAAGTTCTCAGGGAAGCAGCATATTGGGCCACTACCACTGAAGCCTGTGATAGCTTCAACACCTTTTCAATAGTGGGGGATAGACTTTATCGGGGAAATTCATCCTCCCTCAAGTGGCCAGCACAAATGGATCCTGAATGCAACAGATTATTTCACCAAGTGGATAGAAGCTTCCCCCACTAGAAGTACATCCCACAAAGTAATTATCAGCTTCCTAGAGGATATCATAGCCAGATTTGGCTATCCCAGCAGGATCGTCACTGATAATGCTGCTTCTTTCAAATCTAATCCTCTCATTAAGTTCTATGAGCAGTTCCATATCTCGCTAATTCACTCCACCCCCTACTATCCCCAGGGCAATGGTTTAGTAGAGTCCTCCAACAAGGGCCTGATAAGGATCATCAAAAGACTATTGGAGGACAACAAAAGGGCTTGATAAGGATCATCAAAAGACTATTGGAGGACAACAAATGGGCCTGGGATTCGAAGTTGAAATTTTTTTTATGGGCTGATCGAGTGACAACGAAGAAATCCCTAGGCACCTTGCCTTTTTAGCTGGTTTATGGAGTAGAGGCGGTTTTTCCCACTCAGCTCGCCTTACCTGTGGCAAAGTTCTTTCAAGATTATATAGGAGAGCCAGATCATATGATCAGAAGGATTCATCAGATAGTAGAAGTACAATAGATCAGAGAACAGGTGAGGGACACAACTCATAGTCATCAGCAAAGGGTCAAACATGCTTTTGAAAGGAAGGTCAGGAAGAAGGAGTTCGAGATCGGGGATTTGGTACTTAAGTGGGATGCACCCAGACAGGATAAGGGAAAACTTAGCAAGTTTGATGCCCTCTAGATCGGCCCGTTCAAAATCTCTGAGGTATTCTCAAACAACACGTACCAGTTTCACGATCTGGAGGGTGAAGAGGTTTTCAACAGCCCAGTAAATGGGCATTTTATGAAGAAATGTTTTGTTTGAGCCTTAGATGGCTCCTTTGTTTGTAAATATTGTCCTTTAGTTCTTTGTTCATTTTCTGTTTGTATATTTTCGACTTAGTAAATGACTCCATAGCCCAATAGCAAGGCACTGAAACTGCAGAATGAGTTCTTAGAGCATCACAGGGACGACTCTATTCCCCATGGAGCCTAATGTTAGCGACATTATTTGTCTTGGGCTCAAAAAATACCCAAGCCTGCAGGTTACATGGGAAGCGCCCCAGCACGACACGGGAGAATCTCTTTTCCAATCACAAGTCAAGCGAGCGGGCGAAGTTTTGATGTTAGCAGCCGAGATCCACCTACAAAATTGATCGACATGCATTGGGATTTCGGGGCTGCCAAGTTGCCCGGGATTTAGCACGAAGGATAGCACCAATAGTTCAAGGCAAATCTGGGTCATCCGATCCAGTTGAGACAGGTGGCAGTCAGTCGGCATATCGGGGATTGGTGTTTCAGGAGACAAGGAACCTCCCATTCTTTACAGCTGAAATCACCGTTCGACGAAACACCGAAAGCACCTTTGGAGCCAAGCCCATGGTCCTAGCACCAGGTCACATCAAGCAAGCCTGTAAACGGGGGAATCCCCCTTTATAATAGCGAATACTATCTGGGCCATTCATCTAAAGGACGCGCGGCGCATATCTGTGTCACGTCGGCATTCGGGAGTTTGAGGGGTAAGCGCACCTCATCATTTCACCTCTCGAAACCTCGAATCCCCAAACGTCGAAAGTGCCCAGGATTAGGCCCATAGTTTTGGCGCCTGGTCACAGAGGAGAAGGCCTAAAGGAGGGGCGCTAATGTTTATCATTTGGCAAGATGGGTCCCAAAAGTGTCGAGAGTGATCTTAGCCATTCATCCTCGAGGAACATGTGGCGCATGATTAGGTTCTTCGCCTTTTCACCCATCGTGATTTCAAAGCATAAGGAACGACTCTCTCATATCCCTGAAGCGTGAAGTATCGAAGATGTCTCGGACCTAGGTCCACAATATTGTCGAATCAGTTCAGAACCGTCAGATCAGTGGGGGGACGCGTGGCGACCATTAGGACCTCTCGGCATTTCTCCCATCGCGATTTCGAAGAAAGAAGACCCGCTCTTTCCTATCCACGAACCCCGAAACGCCAAAAGCACTCTGGAAAATAGGTGTAAGGTCATGGCCCGTGGTCACTCAAGAAAGTAGAAAGTGTTGTACAAAAGGGAGGCCAAAAGCACTGAATTGAGTTTCAGAAAGGGGGCACAGTGTTCTCTAGACCCCGGTTCGACGTGATCTAAATCCCGGTACCTACTGGGAATGAATGAAGAAGAGAGAGGGTGGTTGAAATCTCGCCTCACTCATTAATTGCAAAGTATGGATGTTTCGGCTGAAAGTCTACCCAAGAAGGTCCTCTGTACTAGTTCTTTTCATGGAAGCCATGCCGAGTCCTCAACTCGCCAGGGAATTCTGCACATGCTAATTCAGCATTTAAAGGCTCAACTACCCCCTGGCGCGAGCTATGCAGAATTAAGGTGGCGTATGACAGGGGAGTGCAGGCCAGATTTGATTGAAGAGACTCCTCGTCCCGAAAGTCTAGTAGGCCTCTGTTGGGCAGATGTTTGGGAGTATATATACTTAGTTTTGATATTTTTCAAAGGATCAATGGTAGAGTGAAGCTCCCGATTGTAATGTTTTAACAGACACTCTAGTTCTCTGGTTATGAATTTGTGTGTAAGATTTCTTGTTTAATGAAAGACAGTTTCCTTATTCCATCTAGTTTTCATCTCATACTAAGGGAGTTCATGATTGACTGATTCACATGAATTATTGCAGTTGTGTTATGATAAAGGATTCATTGTGGCACTATTGTATTCTCTGGTTTTCTGCATTTGAATGTAAGAAGATCTCACGTTTAAATGCATTCTCCTATAGTCTGCTAGAAACTTGATGTTGACAACAGACCTTCGCATCTCTCTGATACAAGTCTTCCCCTTACTCACCCTTACTACAACTCACTGTCTGGAGTATGTCTAAGACCTCACTTGCCCATGCATGCCTGGCCTAGTTTCGGAGTTGAAACAACACCATCCGAGTTTACTTCCATTCGATCATCCCTTTCATACACAAATCGTGACATAAACTGATGGGCGTCGGGCTCTGCTCCTGCTAGAATCCAAGAGTGACTTCCGTCGCCAACATGTTGCATACATTTTCACTCAATAATTTCAGTGTAAATTTGTTTAGTGATAATAGTTAGGATTTTACTATTAGATCACTAGGAAGCAATTTTTAGATCTGAAATTAATCAGATCGTGTTGTATGTGAAAATTGACACTGTAGTGTTGGTATTTCTCCTTGCACCTCTTGATTGGTTTCCTTTCTAGTGCCATGCTGGTCCATAATTAGTGTGTTGATGCTCACGCTCCTGCNGAGATCCACCTACAAAATTGATCGACATGCATTGGGATTTCGGGGCTGCCAAGTTGCCCGGGATTTAGCACGAAGGATAGCACCAATAGTTCAAGGAAAATCTGGGTCATCCGATCCAGTTGAGACAGGTGGCAGTCAGTCGGCATATCGGGGATTGGTGTTTCGGGAGACAAGGAGCCTCCCATTCTTTACAGCTGAAATCACCATTCGACGAAACACCGAAAGCACCTTTGGAGCCAAGCCCACGGTCCTGGCACCAGGTCACATCAAGCAAGCCTGTAAACGGGGGAATCCCCCTTTATAATAGCGAATACTATCTGGGCCATTCATCTAAAGGACGCGCGGCGCACATCTGTGTCACGTCGGCATTCGGGAGTTTGAGGGGTAAGCGCACCTCATCATTTCACCTCTCGAAACCTCGAATCCCCAAACGTCGAAAGTGCCCAGGATTAGGCCCATGGTTTTGGCGCATGGTCACAGAGGAGCAGGCCTAAAGGAGGGGCGCTAATGTTTATCATTTGGCAAGATGGGTCCCAAAAGCGTTGAGAGTGATCTTAGCGGTTCATCCTCGAGGAACATGTGGTGCATGATTAGGTTCTTCTCCTTTTCACCCATCGTGATTTCAAAGCATAAGGAACGACTCTCTCATATCCTTGAAGTGTGAAGCATCGAAGATGTCTCGGACCCAGGTCCACAATATTGTCGAATCAGTTCAGAACCGTCAGATCAGTGGGGGGACGCGTGGCGACCATTAGGACCTCTCGGCATTTCGCCCATCGCGATTTCGAAGAAAGAAGACCCGCTCTTTCCTATCCATGAACCCCAAAATGCCAAAAGAACTCTGGAAAATAGGTGTAAGGTCATGGCCCGTGGTCACTCAAGAAAGTAGAAAGTGTTGTACAAAAGGGAGGCCAAAAGCACCAAATTGAGTTTCAGAAAGGGGGCACAGTGTTCTCTAGACCCCGATTCGACGTGATCTAAATCCCGGTACCTACTGGGAATGAATGAAGAAGAGAGAGGGTGGTTGAAATCTCGCCTCACTCATTAATTGCAAAGCATGGATGTTTCGACTAAAAGTCTACCCAAGAAGGTCCTCTGTACTAGTTCTTTTCATGGAAGCCATGCCGAGTCCTCGACTCGCCAGGGAATTCTGCACATGCTAATTCAGCATTTAAAGGCTCAACTACCCCCTGGCGCGAGCTATGCAGAATTAAGGCGGCGTATGACAGGGGAGTGCAGGCCAGATTTGATTGAAGAGACTCCTCGTCCCGAAAGTCTAGTAGGCCTCTGTTGGGCAGATGTTTGGGAGTATATGTACTTAGTTTTGATATTTTTCAAAGGATCAATGGTAGAGTGAAGCTCCCGATTGTAATGTTTTAACAGACACTCTAGTTCTCTGGTTATGCATTTGTGTGTAAGATTTCTTGTTTAATGAAAGACAGTTTCCTTATTCCATCTAGTTTTCATCTCATACTAAGGGAGTTCATGATTGACTGATTCACATGAATTATTGCAGTTGTGTTATGATAAAGGATTCATTGTGGCACTATTGTATTCTCTGGTTTTCTGCATTTGAATGTAAGAAGATCTCACGTTTAAATGCATTCTCCTATAGTCTGCTAGAAACTTGATGTTGACAACAGACCTTCGCATCTCTCTGATACAAGTCTTCCCCTTACTCACCCTTACTACAACTCACTGTCTGGAGTATGTCTAAGACCTCACTTGCCCATGCATGCCTGGCCTAGTTTCGGAGTTGAAACAACACCATCCGAGTTTACTTCCATTCGATCATCCCTTTCATACACAAATCGTGACATAAACTGATGGGCGTCGGGCTCTGCTCCTGCTAGAATCCAAGAGTGACTTCCGTCGCCAACATGTTGCATACATTTTCACTCAATAATTTCAGTGTAAATTTGTTTAGTGATAATAGTTAGGATTTTACTATTAGATCACTAGGAAGCAATTTTTAGATCTGAAATTAATCAGATCGTGTTGTATGTGAAAATTGACACTGTAGTGTTGGTATTTCTCCTTGCACCTCTTGATTGGTTTCCTTTCTAGTGCCATGCTGGTCCATAATTAGTGTGTTGATGCTCACGCTCCTGCCTAGAGGACTGCTATTTCTCTATGTGGCATGGAATATACATCAACCTTATCTCTCGGTTCTTCTTGGTTGGACTTTTCAAAATGTGGTTTTTTAGCTTCTTTTGTGTTTTTACACCCTTCCTTGTGTTTTTCAAGAATGTCTTATATAGCCTCTTCTTCTGATTCAAGTTTGTATTCTGCAATAAATTATTTTATTACCCCTATGGTGATCCAGGTGGATATCGATAGCCACCCACCTTTTCCAACTGGCTCAAAACAATTTTTTGGCAATTTTGGAAATTTACTATTTTTAGCAGTTTTTAACTTCCGCGGCCATTTTGAGGCCCTAAACAATGTTTTTTTTTGGGAAAATAGGTTTTCAATATGGAAATTTCTTCAATGTTGCACCTAAAATGAATCTCCTTGACGATACCTTTCCAACAATCTATCATATGCCTAAAATGAAGATCGTATGCAAAAGTTGCGACCCCGGGAAGTTGATGTACTAACTTACCCAAACGGGGCCCACATGACTTTTGGCGCTTCATCTCCTAGGGTTAGGTTTTTGGATGTCTAGGGTTTTTAACATTCTTGCTTATTTTAAAAATGCCTTCAGATCCTCATTGTAATCATCTTTTTGTGAATGAGCATAACCGTCACATCTCTTCTTAGAGATAAGTTGCCACCATTCCAGCAAGCTTGTTTCCGCTGCATTTTACAGTTTCAGCTTATTTCGTTATTGAATAGTAAACCAGTTTTACTGTATCTTTGTTATTTTGTGTTAAGCACATGCTAATAATATGTAGTCATTTTGTTCTGCTCATAAAATCCATATCAGTGGTATCAGAGCGGTCTTCTCCTTGTCGTCTTAATGCATGTCCCCAACGAGGTCGGAGTACAAAGAGTTGGGTCTTGAGTTTGTTTCTCTTGAGGAAAAAAGCTCTCGCACGCCCAAGTGACCTCTCATGGCAGGAGAAAATAAAGATGATGGGATAGAAGATCCTTTCAAACTGTTGATTGAGGAATCCCTCACGCAACAGTGGAATGANTTCTTGTTTAATGAAAGACAGTTTCCTTATTCCATCTAGTTTTCATCTCATACTAAGGGAGTTCATGATTGACTGATTCACATGAATTATTGCAGTTGTGTTATGATAAAGGATTCATTGTGGCACTATTGTATTCTCTGGTTTTCTGCATTTGAATGTAAGAAGATCTCACGTTTAAATGCATTCTCCTATAGTCTGCTAGAAACTTGATGTTGACAACAGACCTTCGCATCTCTCTGATACAAGTCTTCCCCTTACTCACCCTTACTACAACTCACTGTCTGGAGTATGTCTAAGACCTCACTTGCCCATGCATGCCTGGCCTAGTTTCGGAGTTGAAACAACACCATCCGAGTTTACTTCCATTCGATCATCCCTTTCATACACAAATCGTGACATAAACTGATGGGCGTCGGGCTCTGCTCCTGCTAGAATCCAAGAGTGACTTCCGTCGCCAACATGTTGCATACATTTTCACTCAATAATTTCAGTGTAAATTTGTTTAGTGATAATAGTTAGGATTTTACTATTAGATCACTAGGAAGCAATTTTTAGATCTGAAATTAATCAGATCGTGTTGTATGTGAAAATTGACACTGTAGTGTTGGTATTTCTCCTTGCACCTCTTGATTGGTTTCCTTTCTAGTGCCATGCTGGTCCATAATTAGTGTGTTGATGCTCACGCTCCTGCATAGAGGACTGCTATTTCTCTATGTGGCATGGAATATACATCAACCTTATCTCTCGGTTCTTCTTGGTTGGACTTTTCAAAATGTGGTTTCTTAGCTTCTTTTATGTTTTTACACCCTTCCTCGTGTTTTTCAAGAATGTCTTATATAGCCTCTTCTTCTGATTCAAGTTTGTATTCTGCAATAAATTATTTTATTACCCCTGTGGTGATCCAGGTGGATATCGATAGCCACCCACCTTTTCCAACTGGCTCAAAACAATTTTCTGGCAATTTTGGAAATTTACTATTTTTAGCAGTTTTTAACTTCCGCGGCCATTTTGAGGCCCTAAACAATATTTTTTGGGGGAAAATAGGTTTTCAATATGGAAATTTCTTCAATGTTGCACCTAAAATGAATCTCCTTGACGATAAATTTCCAACAATCTATCATATGCCTAAAACGAAGATTGTATGCAAAAGTTGCGACCCCAGGAAGTTGATGTACTAACTTACCCAAACAGGGCCCACATGACTTTTGGCGCTTCATCTCCTAGGGTTAGGTTTTTGGATGTCTAGGGTTTTTGACATTCTTGCTTATTTTAAAAATGCCTTCAGAGCCTCATTGTAATCATCTTTTTGTGAATGAGCATAACCGTCACATCTCTTCTTAGAGATAAGTTGCCACCATTCCAGCAAGCTTGTTTCCGCTGCATTTTACAGTTTCAGCTTATTTCGTTATTGAATAGTAAACCAGTTTTACTGTATCTTTGTTATTTTGTGTTAAGCACATGCTAATAATCTGTAGTCATTTTGTTCTTCTCATAAAATCCATATTAGTGGTATCAGAGCGGTCTTCTCCTTGTCGTCTTAATGCATGTCCCCAATGAGGTCGGAGTACAAAGAGTTGGGTCTTGAGTTTGTTTCTCTTGAGGAAAAAAGCTCTCGCACGCCCAAGTGACCTCTCATGGAAGGAGAAAATAAATATGATGGGATAGAAGATCCTTTCAAACTGTTGATTGAGGAATCCCTCACGCAACAGTGGAATGAGATGATGGATAGTTTCGCGCAAATCCTTCGGCGGATACCAACAAGCGACACATCTTCTTCGAGTATAGGCATCGCCCCCTTAAAGGTACAAATAAACTTTGATATTCCTATATTTGAAGGTCAGATAGATGCATATGTTGTAGACAAATGGTTGAATCTACTAGAAGGGTATTTTTCTGTCCATAACTTTTCAAATAAAGAAAAGATTACTTTTGCGGTCCTCAAAGTCGTTCCCCATGTCAAAGATTGGTGGGAAAATTTCTGTGAGCAAAATGAAATAGATGAACCCTCATTATTTACAATCAAGGCCACCTAAGAATCCTTCAGGGATGCTATTAAGGAACAATACTACCCTATCGAAAGTTATGATGACCTGTATACCAAATGGACTACACTGCGGTAAGAAAGAGACCAAGCAGTGCCAGATTTCACAAATATCTTCCATGCCTTGCACACCAAGCTGGGTATCAAATATTCAGAGTGAAATCTGGTGCTCAAGTACTGTGGTGATCTTCATAGATACATCCAGACCGAAATGGAATTTCTAGACATCTCATCCTTGGGCGCGACCTACTGATATGCCATCAAAATCGAGCAGAAGCTCAAACAAAAGACGTGAAAATTTGGGCATGGGAACCCCTCACAATAAAATCCAGTAAAGGGTGGCACCAACTCATAGAACAAAGGACAGAGCAAAGATGGACAATATCAAGACAACCAGTCTAAGCCACAATCAAATAAGGACACCAAAAAGACAAAGAAAGATATTGGGAAGTGGTGCGACTTCCATAAGATCCCTTGGCATAATATTGTTGACTGCCACTCAAAGCAGTCACTGGTGGCTGAAGTGAAAGCCTCTGAATCATATGTGGATTCTGACTCTGAGCCATAACTAGAAAGGGGAAGACAGATCATTGACGCAGAAGTCAGTGACACTGTTGCTACCACCAAGCTCCAGCCTAGTGAACCAGACGAGCCAGAAGAAGGAGAGTGCCTCTTCCATTCATAGATGTGGGTAAAAGGAACCCTGCTACACTTCATCATTGATAGCGGTAGCCAGAAGAACCTCATATCAACAGAGGTCGTCAAGTGGTTGGCCTTGCCGACAACGTTGCACCCACAACTCTACACCATTGGATGGCTCCGCCAAGGAAGCGATCTCCACGTCAACCAACAGTGTCGATTGTCATACGACATCATGTTAATGTTTAATCTATTATTATAGATGTTTTCATTTCATTAGATAACAATACCATAATCCAAGATCACTGAGAAATACACAATCACAAGAGACACAACATTTATCCTGGGAAACCCTCTAGGGGAAGAAAACCCAACAAAACTTCCTTAATATAGATAGCCAATACA
>JZKD02S2144826.1:0-20636 GCA_000966675.3 Picea glauca
AGTTCCTTTTTTGTAAAATAGTTCGATGAGATTGAAAAAGTGATAAACTATCACTCATCAAACATTTTCTTCAAATACTTTTACGAGCATGAAAAGAAAAAGATCGCTCGACAATCTTTTCATGTTTAGAGATTCTGAAAAGAGATTAAAGGGAACTCCAGGGGGTTTCCTTTTTCGTATAACCTTTACGAGTCCAAAAAAGTGATAAAATTATACTCAGTTACATTCTCATTGATTTGCGAGCATGAGAAAGAACAAAGACTAAGCTCGGGATTGTTTTCATTTTTACACAAGCTTAAAACAAAACAAAACTATGCTTGGGATATATTTTATTTTTACACAAGCTTAAAAACTAAACAAAACTATGCTTGGACTTGGTTTCATTTTTACACAATCTTGAACCAGAGGAAACTATGCTTGAGGTAGGTGGTTTCATTTTTACACAAGCTTGAACCATAGAAAACTATGCTTGAAATTCCCAACTCATTATTCACGGATGGTTGGTACTTAGCCCCCATCTTAAGAAGCTAGTGGCTTAACTTCAGCATGAAGTCCATAGGCTAGAAGAAATTCCCCCCAAGCTTTGTTTCATCCAATGGCACAAGCAGATGAGATGAAGCTTCAAATACTATATGTATGACTTGACCCAAATGGAGTGGGGGAAGTTGTTTCATTTTTTAACGAGCTTGAAACATGAGAAGAAATATGCTCGTGACTCGAGGTATAACCTCCAGACCATTGTTTCATTTTTTAACAAGCTTGAAACAGAAATGGGAACTATGCTCATAAGCTCTGTTTCATTTTTTAACAAGGTTGCTACAGATACGTGAAAACTATCCTAAGTTGGTTTCATTTTTTAACGAGATTGAAATTAGAAAACCATGCTCAAGGATGGTTTCATTTTTTAACGAGCTTGAAATCAAAAAATCATGCTCATAGCTGGTTTCATTTTTTTAACGAGCTTGAAATAAAAAAAGCATGCTCATCCATCTCTTCTTGATCATAGTGCTCTGGAAGGACACCATGTCAAGGGATAAAAATCGGTCATGGATTCCAAGATATCTTCACTGGACAAAACAAACACACTCTGGAAGGAACACATGTTGAGGGCCACGACAGGGGTAAAGAGATCAAGCTCTAAAATCCCTATCAAAGAGATCACTATGTCAACTACTGGATCTAAATCACCAGAAKYTGAAGTCATGGGAGATAATGCCACATAATTAACCTGTGGCAGGGACGATACCATATGCATATAATAACCATTTAGGGAGGTCATCCAGTCAGGATCGATGAATGAAAGTTGATCAATAGTCACAATTCTTCCATCGTGAGGGAAAGATATCACATGAAAAAGAGTGGACACAATAGCTTTCATGGCATATACATAATCCTGCCCAAGGAGTAAAGAGAAATCCAAGGGGTCTTGGACTATCATGATGTCAATAAAGATAGTTTTCCCTCCCAAATTTATGGGAAACTGAGGAAGGGTCCCTAAAGGTTGACTAGTTCTTATGTTAAAAGCTAATAGATTCTGTGTAATCGACGCAAGTTGAGGACAACCCAAATCTTGCCAAGAAATAGAGGACAAAATAATAATGGATGCACCTTCATCTATCAATGTCTGAGGAACGTCCCGACCACAAATATGTACTATAATCTGGAAAGGAATGTGAGAGGGAAGATGAGGTCCAATTAGCACACCCCAATTAAAAAGGATGGCGTCATTACTTGGAGGAGGTTCCATGGGAGAAGAAAGAATGCCCCCCATCATGGTAGATTCTATATCAATGAGAAAAACATGGGAAATATCAAGTTTACTCTCTAGCAGGAGAGTAGGATCGATCGATGATGAGATCAGATCAACCACTTGGGTTTCATTCACCAAGGGGAGAATGGGGTCGACGAGTGGAAAGGGATCGACCGATTGGGTTTCACTCTCTAACGAGAGAGTGGGATTGACCGAGGATGGGATCGGATCGACCACTTGGGTTGCACTCTCTAATGGGAGAGTGGGATCGACCAAGGATGGGATCGGATCAACCACTTTGTCAACTGGTTCAACTAAGGACGTGACCATATTGACTACATGATCAACCAGACTGACCGATGAAGGGGTCAGATTGATCAATTGATCAAATATAGGTGGGTCGAGAGTAAGCTTGCGATAAGTAGCTAGAAGTTGGGGCTGTGAAATAGTCATGTCTTCCAACAATTTCGAGGCTTCATCCATATGAGGGAAAAGGTGAGTTATATGAATCCATTTTCATAACATACACGGGAACTTGACTATACTTTTTTTCTTCCCAACGGTATTCTGACTAGTTGACGCTTGGTCACCATCATGTTGTTCATATGCTGACGACATGGGTTGGAGAGGGCATGTAGACCATGCTTCTATAACCTTGGATAGACCAGGGCAATATTTAAGAAGATGGCTACCCTTACAAAGCCTACAAGGGTACTTGGGCTTAAGGGTTGTTACGGTGATCTTGGCACCATCAAGACTCCCGACATGATTAATAGTAACTAGTTTCTTTCCAACATTTTCGACAGTGGTTGGAAGTCTTGATCCTTGTTTATTTTTCTTCTTCTTATTCTTCCATTTCTTCTTCTTCATATCCACTAAGTTACTAGCTTTAGAGATTTCACTTGGTGAAGAAGATGAAATGGAAGAAGACCTTGCAAGTGAAGAAGTCAAAGAATATATTACTGGTGAAGAAGGTGAAGGATCAACATGAGGTTGATGTTCTTAGGGGGAAGTGCTTACAACCGAAGCACTAGATGCATTCAGGATTACCTGAGTGGAAAACAACCATACTGGTAATCCAATTGTGAGACCTAGAAGGATCAAAGTAGTGATGTGAGGAGGACCAATGTTTTCGTAAGAAGGAAAAACAAAATTTTCCCCTGGAAAAGGGGTTCCTTCATTGGTTGTTTCAGGAATTCATGTCATTAAAATAAATATCCAATATAGAGTCCACTAGGGAAAAAAAACAACACACGCTAAAAATCTAGAAAGAAAGCAATCAAACAAAAACCTTTTTACAATGAATGCACTAGTTGGTGATGAAATCCAACATCGCAGGATCAAAGTAAGAAAGGGCTAAGATAGAGCGGGTGGAAAATTTACATTGACGACCTGCTTAATGGACTTACGCCTTGGTGCAAGCTCTCACACATAATCGTGAGTATAACCTCCAAGGAGCCTGAGTGAGTTTGGATAATATCGATTCCAGGTACCGTGAAGACCTGCCCCTCCACATTCACCTCGTGTAAAGACCCTAAAGAGATAGGCCACTAAGGTTACCAACTACTACAATGATGCATGGGGAAACAATTGACAGTCCGATCTACACGCAAAGGAAGAGTATCTAGCCTGAAATCAACTCGAAAGGCTTCCACTCATCATTGTGGGTATACCTTTCAAGCGACCCCCATAATATGTGCAATCTCTACACCAAGATCAACAAAGTAGGGTGAGTAACTCTTCCGGTCTCAATGCGACCTTAGGTTTGACCCTTGTGTGAGAAGGGCTTCTCAGGACAAAATAAAATAAGTAGATTTCACTGCTCCCTGAATCAAGATTCTATATTTGTTTGCAGCTTTGGAAAGTTATCTTTCACACCTATTCCAAATCCCTACAACTAATCTAATTTAGGTTTGCTACCAGAAAATATAAAAATGTCTAATCAAGTTGTATAAGTGCTTTATTTTTAAGGTTGTTGTTAGTCAAAAGGATAATGGCATGGACAATATGGTGTTTTGACCGATTTGAAAGTTATGCAAAGAGATGAATATGCAAACTTTTCATTTAGATGAAAGCTATGCTATGAGAAGGAGAAAAAAATTATCATTCCCAGATGCACAATGTCCCAAAATTGATTAAACTCATTAATACCAAGATTCTCAAGAAATGAGCAAAATAGACTGTACACCAATACACGATTCATGGCCCCCCCAAATGCAATTTTGCTACTTCAAATTCAAGGATGCCCCCAATCTAATGCAAAGAAAGAAATAAGATTTTTGTTTCAAAGATAGCTAAAAGCAATAGAAAATCACTTCAAAACAAATCAACCCAAACAAATTTTCTCTTTTAACACGAATTATTCAATAAGAGAAAAATAAGTTCTTTCACCGAACAATTCTAAATAAAAAACAATGCTTAGTAACAGAAAGACACTTAAAGAAAGAGATACAATCTTTCAAAAGAAAACAAAGCAAAAAATAAGGCAAATATGGTTGAAAGCAAATTCAAATTTTGTCAAGCAGACTGTAATCAGACCCAACAAATCACCCCAGAACCACATCAGAAATCTGGGCAGGGAAAACCACCAAAAAATAATTTTTTTCACAATCTCCATAGGATGGAAGACGAACACAGTGTGGAAATCCTTGATCACCGCAGGCCGAAAATGTGTAGGGTGCAGAGTTTCCACACTGATATAAAATGGCAGTATGCAGAAATCCTAAGTTGTCGCACTATCCCTCAAAGCAGGGTGCGAAAATCAAACAAAAATGGAAAAAAATAAAGAATTAAGAAGGTTTTCCAGTGAAGTTTACCAGTCAGAGAGTCAAGATGGATCTTCCAGTGACTCAGAAAACAAAAACCAAGCAATCAAACACAAAATCAAGACAAACTAGGAAAATAATTTGTTCCCCAGTTTAGTCGCCAATTTTGTTATCGGGCTAATTGTTAAGTGTGGACATAAATCAATCCCCCTAGATCCACCTGGATCTAGAAAAAAAAAAGAGAGGACATGACACTTTCCCTAAGTTTCTATCATTGAATTTACTACCAAAGAAGGAATGGATGACATACCTTTAGATATCGCTTCCTTATATCTTTGTTGTCCCTTCTTCTCCCTGGTGCTCTTGTGAGATCAAATTTTCAATGACACAAACCAACCAAAGTGAAAGAAACAATTGTAGATTCAATGAAAACCTAAACATGTGATCAAGGAGTCATGTAATAAAATGCTAATTATTTTATGGGAAAGAAACATGCCACCGTATCATATTAAGTAAAAGTGGAAGATACAACCAAATTGCCTTGATGTCACAAGTTCCCTTCAACAGTTCCTTGCTTCCCAGGCACTTCTTACTCCAAGGATTCTGAGACCATGGACCCGATAGCTACTCACAATCTATCTTGAAAAATAAAAGCTCAAATCCAATATACCAGCTCCAAAGAATCCAATCTAAAAAACCCAAGCTTCATCCAACTAACTTTCTCCATGAGAGCTCCTCTCCTTTTATAAGCTGAAGAGGATAAGGTGAGGAGGTTAGGATGATCCCACTACATCATGAAAGTGAGTAAGATCCAAACCATTTGGAGGCCACCGCACCATAGAAGCTTCTCCTTCTAGAAGCATTGAGAAGACGCTCATTTTTCCCACGTACAAAGGCTGCCACACCCTAGCTATAGTGTAGCCTATGAAAACTACACAACCTAGCTATAGAGAAAGGTGCTGACATCAGACATTTCTGCACCCTACATATAGAGAAGCCTGCAAAAATACTCCTTAATAGGGTTTTTACAAAGGAAAATATGATTTCTTCTCTCAGTAAAAGTTCTTCTTCCTTCTTTCTTTAGGAATTCAGGCCACTTACCCCTCTGAAGGCAATAAATAGGTTTACATCATTAACGATCATAAGGGTGATGAAAATAATGTGTAACACTCCATAATAAAATATATAACAATAATTGATTGTAAAAATATGATGATATTAGAAGGATAGGGCCTGCCTATATATATTCCCTTTATGGTTTATGAAGATTCATGACTTTTTAGTCATGACCTTTAATTACATTAATGTTTATTTTACTTATTTATTTTAATGTCTTTTTATTATTTATTTATTGTAACAGGTAGTCCCACACTAAAACCCATAGAAATATACGTCCAAATAGTAGGTGGAATTAGAATTGGTTGGAGTGTGTTAGGATTTTTGACAGTATCACCCTTATTGCATTGACATATATCACATTTTTCCACAAAGGTGGAAACGTCCTGTTTCATACGATCCCAAAATAATGAGCATTTGACATATTCATAAGTTTTGGTAAAACCCAAATTCCCTGTAGTAGGAGAAACATGAAACTCAGAGAGCACCTTGGATTTAAGGTATGAATATTTGCTTAAATATAGGTGACATTTATAGAGAAACTCTTCATTGTGCCAAGAGTACCTTGGAGCAACTTGAGGATCTTGTTGTAATTTTTGGATGAGGCTAGATATTTTGGGGTTGTGCAACCATTCTGGCATACATCCTGAAGCCAATCGACGATAAAGAATGAGAGGGAAAATAGGGAACCTTCTTCTTCATATTTCATGGAAAGAGCGTCAACCACCACATTTTCTTTACCCTTTTTAGTAAATGATCTCATAATCATAGCCAAACAACTTGGTCACCCATTTTTGTTTCTCTAGGGATGAAATGTGTTGTTCAAGGAAGTACTTGAGGCTTTKATGGTTCATTTTAATTTGGAAGCATTGTCCCAATAGATAAGGGTGCCATAGATTCATTGCATGAAAAATAACCATCATTTATTTTTCATAGATCGATTGGCCCAAATGTTTCTYTGACAACTATTTACTAGTGAAATCCAAAGGGCATCCATTTTCCATGAKGAATKMTCCAATTCCTCTCCCTGATTCATCACATTCTAGAACAAAGGTCTTGGTGAAATCAGGTAGGKCCAGTATAGGAGTAGTGAACATTGAGTCCTTCAAGGTTTGCAAGGATTGGTCTGTTGTTGGAKTCMAACTGAAGGAACTATTTCTAAGGAGAGCTATTAGGGGGGGCACAATTTTTCCATAATTTTGAACAAAATTGTGATAATATCCCATTAAACCTAGGAAACCATGCAKAATTTTAATAGTTTTGGGGTGAGGCTAATTCTRCATAGCTTCAATTTTCTTAGGATCCACCCTTACACCATCCTTCCCAACAGTATAACCTAGGTCCTCAACTTCAAAGACACCAAAATCACATTTAGACTATTTAAGGAAATTCTTTTGCATGGAGAGGATATGGAGAACTTGATCTACATGGGTGAGATGGGTTGGCCATGTTTTACTATAGATGAAAATGTCATCAAAGAAAAATAACACAAAGTGATGGAGGAAAGGATGAAAGACATGATTCATGAGACTTTGAAAAGTGGAGGGAGAATTACAAAGATCAAAGGGAATTACCAAGAACTCATAGTGGCCCTCATGAGTGTGAAATGCCATCTTGGAAATGTCTTCCTCTTTCATACATATTTGGTGGTAGCTAGAACAAAGGTCGAGTTTGGTAAAGTATTGAGCCCCACTAAGTTCATCCATAAGGTCATATATGATGGGAATGGGGAATTTGTCCTTAATGGTAATTTTGTCAAGGGCATGAAAATTAGGACACATGCAACAAGTTCCTTCCTTCTTGAGAACCATGACAATAGGGGTAGAATAGGGGCTAGTGCTAAGATGTATAACACCCTCTTGTAACAGTTCGTGGAAATCCTTCTCAATTTCATTTTTTTGAGAAAGAGGATGACAATAAGGGTGAACATTTGGAGGAATATTGCTAGGTATTAAAGGAATAGGATGATCATGGTTGCCACAGGAGGGGGGAAGGCCCTGGGGTGTTTGGAAAATAGTGTGATGGCGTGAAAGGATAGCTTAAAGGTTGGAGTGAACCAGGGGTGTGTCAACTGCTTGAATGGAATGGAGTTGGAAAATGATGCAAGAATGACATTTTTTGAGTAAATTTTCCATGTGGTGGGAACTAATGACCTTCGAAGAGCCTGCAATAATGCCTTGGAGTTTATATTTTTGGCCTTCCTGTTGGAATTGGATGGTTAACTACTTAAAATCCATGAGTATGGGTCCTAGGGTGTGTAACCATTTTGCACCAAGAACAATGTCAAAACCACCCATGTCAATAGAAAACATGTGATATTTCAAATTATACTGACCAATTTGTAAGCGCACATTTTCACAATGCCCTCCACATTTCATGGAATCACCATTGGCAATCATGATTTGAAAATTGTTGACAACGTGGATATAGAAATTGAATTCCTGGGCAAGGAAACGATGAATGAAATTATGAGTGCTTCCACTATTAATTAGGATGATAACTTTCCTATGCTTAATATAACCAATCAATTTGAGGGTTTGAAGAGCTGAAAAACTAGTGAGAGCATGTAGTGAAATCAATGGTTCAACTTCAAGAGGATTCACGAGTGGTGTGATATCATTGGTTGGTGGTAGCACTACATCAGGTGAAACCTCAACATCTTCATCAAGAACATCCTCGAAAATGGCCATAAAAAGTTTTTTTTCTTTACACTTGTTCCTTGGAAAGTATTTATCATCACAATTATAACAAAGACCCTTGAGTTGGCGTTCAACCATTTTTTCCCGTGTTAACTTGTGGACCTTGAGAGGATTGGCCCGAGGGGTAGGGTGTTTGGGTTTAGGGCGAGGTAAATAAGGGGGTTTTCTACCTTGGGCCAATATGGCATGTTGTGCCTCCTTGCCATGCTTAGTGGCTTCTGACCAAGTCTGAGGGCGAGCCATGCTAACCTGGGTGAAAATTTCATCCATGAGGCCACTGATAAAACATTCCCTGAAGAAAGCATCTGTCATGCCCTCTGTTTGGAAAACCAAATGCTAAAAAGTAGCAATATAATATTCCACTGTTCCATACAATTTCAACTTGGTCAAACGTCCTCAATGGTGGGTGTTCGTGTCAAAGAGTTCATACATCTCTTCAACAAACTATGACCAAGCTAGCCTTGGCATGCATTGTGATGTCATTTCCACCATTGCCATATTTCTAAATCCAAATAGAGAATTCCATAACAAATATTGGTTAACTCATCAACGATACCATGCAGTGAGAAATAGTGTTCCATATGTGTAACCCAAGCTTGTGTATTAGATCCATCAAATTTTTTGACCTCGACTCTAGGGAGATGGGGGTCACAAGGTGGGGGGTTAGAATGAGAGTGTAGAGACTCGTTTGAGTCAACACCTTCAATAGAGAGAGGTGGGTCAGAGGAGGAAGGACCCTAGAGTTTTTTGATGAATTCGTTGAGAGAAGAATGGACTTCGATGATTTGGGTATCGAGCTCATCCTGGATTTAGTCCATTTTTGCATGAATGGCCATAATTTCCCTATTTACTTGGGCCTAAAGGGTAGTAAGTTGAGTACTAAGTTTCTGATTGGTTTCTTCTTGGAGGGTGGGAGACATGAGTGGATGAGTGGGACACAGGGGAAAAAAGTTAAAAATGAGAGGTATCACAATGATCATGGTGAAAAGGGGAATCCAATGAGATAGGTATCAAATAAGGGTGCACGTAGGTAACAAAAAAGGTTAAAAATGATGGGTATAAAAATGATCAGGGAAAAAAGAGGAATCCAATGAGATAGGTCTCAAATCTGGGTGTGAGAATGTAAAAAACAAGGTTAAAAATGACAGGTATCACAACAATCAGGGAAAAAGGGGAATCCAATGAGATATGTCTAAAATAAGGGTCTAGGGAGGTAAAAACAAGTTAAAAATTATAGGTATCACAACGATCCAAAAAAAAAGGGTAATCCAATGAGATATGTCTCAAATAAGGGTGCTGGAATCCTTTTCTTTTTCCCTTTTTCTTTTCCTTTTTTTTTTTACTTCCCTAAGGTTTTATGCAGTTCTGAATGATATCATAGTATATAAATGCCCAAATTCTTAATAGGAAAAAATGAAATAAATGTATAGTAATTTTCACAACCCGAATACAGGAGGAAAAGTTGCAGGGAAATATATCTTCTCTATTCCTTTTCTGTTTGTAATTTTTTCAACCCAAATGTCGAAGGAAAGGTTGCACATAAATAGATATTTTTTGTTCATTTTTTGTTTGTTTCCTTCCCAAGGGTTAGGGTTTTCAATGTTGCTACAAACAAGGATTTTCCCTGTGCTATAACTCTCTGATATACGTGCGGGGTCAAACAATAGTACTCGGCCCAATATCTCAAGGCACTAGGCTAGACCGTACCATTAGTCGTACTACCCGATTACCCAGGTACTAGAGAGTATCTTCTTGAGTGTTGTTCTCAGTAGCACTATAACATTAAGGCGGCTGATCAGTTGATCTATGGTTGTTTTCAGGATAGCTAGGGGGTCTCCTGTTATACTAGAGGTATGTGGAATCACAAATCTGTATACATGTGATGTCTGATGAGATACCACTCGAAGGGGTACCGATAGGGGTTACAAGATTGTCCAACAATGTGAGATTAAGTACCTATTGTATTTCCTGCATGTATGCTTCCCCGACCGTGTATTTATGCACTGAACGATAGATCTCTGTAGCTTAAATACACTAGAACACATCTCTACCCTAGAAAAAAAATTAACAAACAAATCCTGCCAAGGAAAATGCTCTGATACCACTTGTTAGGCACTAGATCTATTATAATAGCAGAAAATAGAAATATTGTAGTGAATACCAACAAAATAAAAACAAAGAATACAAATCTAACAACAAAAAAACAAAATATATGGAACCACAACACCAAAATAGTACCTATATTGATAGGAAACAATGTTCACTTTCCTCTTTGAGGGGGAAACCTCCAACAGAGAAAATATCTATTACAATATTTCTCAAGACAAATCTTTCTCATGCCTCCTACTCTTATTCATACTAATTCTTTCTTCTAAAAAACATTTGGATGAAGATCTTTCTCGAAGCGAAAGTTTCTATTAGGTCTTATTACATTGAGTTGTTCATGTTTATTAAATAAGCCTTATTAACTAATGACAACCTTTATTACATGGAAAATATATTATTCTATCTATGTGAGGGGTTAGAGAGTTTAGGTCCCTAACAATTTCCTTCAAAGTAATTAGTTCAGAACTGCTTTTTATCATTTGATTTCCTACACATTTCCAACCTTTGATCATTTTCAACCCTTTGCTACCGACAATTTCATACTGCACATACAATTCATAACACCTATTAAGTTTGTACGAACCCTAAGTTGACAAGTAAATGAGGATACCAAGGGTACAGTAAATAATTGCTGCTATTCTCGGGACCATCACTTTTTTGCGCTATTGCAGGGGAGGTGCTGAAGTTTGCATGTCCTTTTATTTTATTTTTTGTTTTCTTTTGTGTGACTTGGAGGACTAAAAAGGATACCCCAGTCACAAGGCCAAACTCACTATGGAGTTTCTATAGTGTAAAAAGACAAGTGCTTTCACTTCGTGTGGATATTGATTACCCCTTGTCAAACTCTCTTTTTGCATTAAAAATTAGAAAAAAAATAGTTTTTCACTTTCTTTTGATTTCATGAATGACTAGACCTAGAGGTAGAAAAGGAAAAGTTTTACCAAAAACCCCCACCACAAAATAATGTCCAAGCAATCCAGATATTAGTCCTAAAATACTAGAAGATTTCTTGGAAAGGGAAGCTAGAGAATTTGAGAATATTTCAGAAGAGAGTTAGTCCTCACCTCATGTCATGGATGGTGAAGAAGAAATATTTGAGTTCCCTATTCATGAATCTAATGGAAAAGCCAAGATGAAGAATTTTGATCCTTCTGCTTTACCTCATTTGATGGGCTTATCTTTAAAGATCCTGACACTATATTGTTTGAGTTTGCAGTTATATGAAAGACACATGATTATACCACTGATGAAAAAAAGTTCAAAATTTTTCCTTCTACCGTGAAGGATTCAACTCTAAGATGGTTTTTGAGTTTGGAAGGAAATAGTATCACAACTTGGGATCAAATGAAAAACACCTTCAGTGAAAGATACAAAGACTATTGTAGAACAAGAGATACAAGGGATGGGATTTTCAGAATGACACAAGGACCTAATGAATCTCTAGAAAAATTTGACGAAATATTTCAACTAATATACAAGAGAGCTCAAAATTGCACTCTGGATGAAGATTCACTCAAGCTTGTCTTACTCAAAGGAGTAAGAGAAGATTCAATGGAAACATCGAATATCCTATCCAATGGAGACATCTACCAGTTTGAGTATGATGATATCAAAAGAATATTCAAGAACCATTCAAGGTCTTCTAGAAAGAAAGGTAGAAACAATAGAGGTTTGATCTCTCCATCTTATAACTCAACAACTCATATAAAGCATGAATTAGGAGGATTAATAGAATATATCAAGACTAATATTTTACACTCTTTAGCCATGTAAATGGATACAATGCATATAAAGAAGAAACAATAGGAAGACGAGAAGGCATTGGATGTCTATTGTCCCAAATGCACTAAAAATCATCCTATAAATGAGTGCCCTTGAGACCTTATAAATGTTTGTTGAATTTGTGAGGAAAATCATCCAACTAACAAATTTCCTTCTTTGTTCGACAACACAAGTATTCCAACAAAGGAAGAACACCTTCAATAACCTCTCACACAACCATATCAAAGATCAACACACCGATGTTTTGATGTGGTAAAACCCCTGTGGGGAAACATCTATGACCCCAACCAACACAACCAGTTGGAGCAGTTTATTAATGCAAAAGAAAAAGAGATCATGGAACAATCAGAGATATTCTCAGAGATATTTTACAAGAGATATTCTCACAATCGATCATTGGCAAATGACCCTCCATTATATTTAAATAGAGATCATGGAACAATCAGGTGTTAAGCCTCGGATCAATGGTTGTTAAGATCGAGGAGAATATGAACTGTTGGATCACTCTATGTCGGGAACATATCGTGATCGCTGGATTTCCTAACTACGAATGCATACTAAAGAAACACACTAAAAATACACTTTTACCTAACGAAACATTAGACCAAGTAGATCTTAACTAAATCCTAAGTGTCTAAATATCCTAACATTCCCCCTTAAGAAGAACTTGGGATAGGATTGAAGGATTTACAATAGTGACAAAATAGGAGAAGGAAGGATGAATTAGAGTCTATCTCCCCTTGATGACAACTTCATGAACTCCTAACATAGATCGAAGTTTGGAAAACTTCACTTCTGTAAGAGACTGTGTGAAAATGTCTGCAACTTGATATTCTATAGAGAAAAAGAGCACTTCAATAACTTGATCATGAATTAGATTTCTGATGAAGTGCATGTGTAGCTCGATGTGTTTTCTTTGTTGATGTTGAACTGGGTCTTTGGTGAGCTTGATGGCACTCTGATTTTCGCAACAAAGGCTGGTCGGATGATGCTACTGGAATCCAAACTATGAAATAATCTATCGAAGCCATAAGGCTTCAAGACTTTCATTTACCATTGCTCACTACTCTGCTTTTTCTGAAGAAAGTGCATTATCCTATTGTTTCTTACAAGCCCAAGCGACAGGTCCTGAACCAAGGCTGAAAACATAACCTGCAGTATACTTCCTATCATCAGGGTCATCGACCCAATCTGAATCAGTGAAACTGACCAGTAAAGGATCCCCCCTAAACTGTAATGTATCCCGAACTAAAATGTACCAGAGACATAGAGAAGTATCCTTTTAGTTTCTTTCTGATGGATTTCATGGGGTGTTTGCATATACCAGGCAACAAGACCAACAACAAAGGAAATATTAGGATGAGTATGAGTCAAGTATAAGAGGATACCAACTAACTGACGGTACAAGGTAGCATCAACTTCGGGAGAAGTACAAGTGGAAACAAGCTTGATCTAGACTGGAAGGGAGAAGGGGCTGGTTTGCAATCATCCATGTGAAAGAGATGAGGAAGGTCACAAGCATACTTAGATTTGGAAAGAAAAATTCTTTCATTGGTTTGCAAAACTTGGAGGCCAAGGAAATAGTTGAAAAAGCCTAAGTTTGTCATTTAGAATTTCTTCTTAAGGCTGGTTTTCACATGGTTTAAAAGTTTTGAGTCACTACAAGTAAGGATAAGGTCATCAACATAAAGGACAAGGATTATGAGATGGATTCATACTTKCTTGGTATAGACATTAGGATGAGAATGGCATCTAGAGAATCYAGTGGCAATAAGAAAGTTGTCCATTTTGGCATACCAAGCTCGGGGAGCTTGCTTAAGACCATAAAGATATTTCTTAAGGCAACAAGMAAGGCTAGAGTCATTCTGGACATATCYGAAAGGTTGTTCCATGTATATTTMTTTTTGCAAATATCCATGAAAGAAGGAGGATTTAAAATGCATATGATGTACCTCCCATTTACGTGAGGMAACAAGGGAAAGAACAAGGCAGATGGAATTCATTTTGGCTACAGGGGAAAAGGTTTCATTATAGTCAATTCCTTAAACTTGGGAAAATCCTTTGGCAACTAATCGAGCCTTGTGTMTTTCAACACTTCCTTATGATTCGTACTTATTTTTGTAGACCCATTTACATTTGAAAAGTTTTCTTCCTTTTGGAAGAGGTACAAGATCCCAAGTATCATTTTCCATTAAAGAACAATACTATTCATTCATTATTGTATCCCAATCTGGATTACCCAAAGCTTCAGAAAATGTCTATGGGACATGAATCTCTGAAACTTGAGCCAAAAGAGAAGGGGCAGAGGCTCGTTGGAGCTATGAACGTGTCTATAGTTGATCTGAAGGATCACCAACAAGATCACCAATTGATTCTCGTGTTGAATGGACCCATCTAGGAAGTGGTGGAGTTGGAGCTGGTGTTGGTTCAGGTTCAGAGGACTCATCTGGAGGAAGGTGAGCAGGCGGAGGTGGATTTTCATCCTCACTGTCATCATGTGAAGAATAAACTAGAACAAAAGAAGGCACAAACGTCGAAGATGGATTGCAGACCAAAGAAGGCACAAATGACGAATTAGGCTCCCAGGCCAAGGAATTTTCATCAAATTGAACATCTCTTCTAATAATAATTTCATTACAATGTGGTTGAAGAAGTATATAACCTTTTACATCTTCAGAATAACCAACAAATATACACTTGTCACTTTTAGGCTACAATGCTTTCCTTTTCTCATTAGGAATGTGAGCCCATGCTATACTACCAAATACTTGGAAGTGACTTACATCTAGTTTAATTTTAGTCCAAGCTTCTTCTCGTGGCATATTTTTAATAGCCTTTGTGGGAGTGCAATTTACTATGTAATTTGCATAGTTGATGGCTTCCACCCAATACTTTAGACTTAATCACTTAGATTGTATCATACAATTAACCATTTCTTTTAATGTGTGGTTCTTTCTCTCAACAAGACCATTTTGTTGTGGTGTATATGGAACAATGTGTTGCATTTGGATGCCCTGTGTAGTGCAGTAACTTGTAAAATTATTTTTCAGATATTCTCCTCCATTATTTGATCGTAACCTTTGAATTTGATGTCCAAATTTCTTTTTTACAAGGGCCTTGTAGGCCAAAAACTTGTCAAAAATTTCTCTCTTAAGTTTTAAGAAGTAAACCCAAGTACGCCTAGAAAATTCATCAATGAAAGTTAAGAAATACTTGGACACAAAAAAAGGAGAAGAAAGTGGACCACACAAATCACTGTGAACAAGCTGCAAAGGGCCCAAGGCATGCCAACATGCACGTTTGTCAAAACTGTCCCTATGATGTTTGTTGAGAACACAATCAACACAAACACCATCTCTGCATGAAACATGATGAAGACCACTCACCATATGTTGATTACATAGTTGTTGCAATGAGCGATAATTTAGATGACCAAACCGCTCATGCCAAATTTTTCTCAAGTCATCGCTATGAACAACAAAAATTGATGAAAAATATGATGACCCAAAGTTGTCAAACTTGTAAAACATGGTAATATCATCATCAATTCTAGTTGCAAGAACATGCTTAGGATTTTTCAGATCCTTGATTACAAGTTGGTGAGGTGAAAAATCTACAGTTTTACCTTAACCTGAATGAGTGATTTGATATACTGATAGAAGGCTACAAGAAAGACTTGGAACACATAATACATCATTGAAATGACCATTTTCTACTTGAACTGTTCCAAATCCTTCAACACTAAGAGATCTATTATCACCAACAAATATTTTCTTGGTGTTACATTCATTTAGAGGATAAAATATGTCTTTGTCCTTGGTCATATGATAAGATGCTCCAGAATCAATAAGCCACTCATCAGAAGAAGAAGTAGAAGTTGTATTGAAGGAGAAACCAGAAGCAAAATGTGCATGTCCATGAGCAGAAGAAGAAGAAGTAGAATAAATACTGATGTTGTGCTTCTTCATCGTTGCTTCTAAAGATGCCATCTTATTGAAACATTTGGACTCATAATGACCATATTTATCACAAAATTTGCAATGTATGTCAGTCTTCTTATTTTTATATTTTGCTCCTTTGCTTCCATTAGGAGTGGAAGTTGTCTGAGTGGGTTTGGGACCCTTATTTTGCTTGTTGTTGTGGTGAGGATGTTGCTTCTTGGGATTATTGATTTTATCTTTTTGATGGATGACTAAGGCTTTGTCGAAGGTACCTACAGTTTTGATCACTCCAAGTTGTACAAGCTTATCTTTCTCTCTAATTAAAGAATAACAAAAGGAATCAAGAGTGGGTTTTTGATAATCTATCCCTAGAGCCTCTTTCATGGCATAAAAGGCAGATACAAACACATAATATGCACTATCTAGCTTAGAAATAATAAGATAGATGCAACACTCTTCATCCATATTTATCTTACATCCTTCACATAAAATTCTGAGTGTTTTAAACTTAGATAGATAGTCTTCAATGCAAGAAAAATCACTTGGAATTAAAGTCAGTTCTTGATTTTCTAACTGTTGTGCTCGAATGATATTGTGTTTACCAAACACAGATTCAATCTTTTCCCAAGGTTCATCGAGTTTATCAATTTGTTGAAGGTGGAACCTTAAATCAGGAGAGATGGACATTCTGATTAGTCTATGTGCATCGTCATTGATATTAGCCCATTTGACTTTATTATCAAGATCAGTAGGTTTTGTTTCCTTTCCCAAGGTAATCCGATACAAGCCTTTACTTCTTAATAAATCCTCCATATGGGATTTCCATTGGAAGTAGTTGGTGTTGGTAAAAAAAATATTACTTGAAGAATCCATATTAAATATGTAGATAATATGGATTTAAAAACTGAAACTTATGATCTGGATGAAAATATCTCAAAAATTTAGGTGGTTTAAAAAAAAAAGGCACTGAAAATAGACTTCGGATGTGAAAGTTATGCCCTTTTAAAAAAATACAAAAATGGTAACCAAAAGACCAAGTGATGGTGTAAGTTGCTTTATGAAGTGACCCACTTTTATAAAAAGAAGTGCAGTTCAATTTTACATTGAAGTTACTTTATAAAAGAAAATATGCATGCAAAATAAATAACTCTAAAATATTAAAGCTACTTATAGTGATTCATTTTTATACTTGAAGTGAAATACACTATACAATGTAGCATGAACTTTTTAAAAAAAAGTAACAAAAATAGAGACTTGAACACAATACCTCTTACTTAATAAGGAAAATTTTAACCAAATGGGCTAGCAAAACATATTGTATTGTTTAGAAAGAGGATTGGAGGTGTTGTTGTTGTTGTTGGAGACGGGCTTGGAGAGAGTGCTAAAAAAAAACTCTTTTCACACAAGGAATTTTTTTTTTGTTGTTGTTGTTGAAGATGACCTTGGAGAGTGTGCTAAAAATAACTATTTTCACACCAGAACTTTTTTTTGCTTCTCGATGACAACAAGGGTTAGATCTCGATTAACTTACCTGGAAAATGCACCTTTTCCTATCTGTTTATGATTTTACGAGATCACACAGGGCACGGGGAAAAGAGAATACGCATATATAAAAGAGTAGCAACCCGAAAACAAACAATATAAAACCAAAATAATACTTTGCAAAAAATTTAAAAGGGCGTATTCAGGCATTCTACCTCCAAATCTAGCTGAAATGGTCGTAACTTGGGAAACATAAACATTTTCGAGTGAAAAAAAAAAGTGTTCCTAAATGAAATGAGTGCTTTGGACGCAATGGAATAGTCCTCTAAACCCAAAAATGTACAGAAATGTCAGAAAAAAAAAAAATATGAGGGAAATCGACTTCACCATATCGATTTACAACAATAGTGGGTCTTCAAACAAGCTTTGATACCATGTTCGACAACACAGTTATTCCAACAGAGGATGAACACCTTCAGTAACCACTCACATAACCAGATCAAATATTAACACACTGATATTTTGACGTGGTAAAACCCCTACGGGGAAACATCCACGACCCTAACCAATGTGGCCACTTGGAGCAGTTTATTAATGAAAAATATAAAGATTAAAAAGATATTTTACAAGAGAGTTTCTCACAATCAATCATTGACAAATGAACCTCCATGATTTTTAAATAGATATCATGGACCAATTGGGTGTTAAGCCATGGATCAATGGCCATTAATATTGAAGAGAATATGAACTGTTGGATCACTTTATGTCGAGAACATATCGTGACTGTCGGATTTCCTAACTACAAATGCATACTAATGCATACTAAAGAAACACACTTTTACCTAATGACACATTAGAACAAGTAGATCTTAATTAACTCCTAAGTGTCTAAATATCCTAAAATTATTTTCTAGGTTTAAAAGCTACATTTCGAGGAGTAGAAGAGAACGTGGAGTCACTATACTTCATCAATCAAAAGAGGCTTGTACCACCAAGACCATTCCAAATAGGTTTGAATTTCAATCTTGCTCAAAATTTTAATTCATAGAACTCTTAGATGCCTCCTCAACCATGGTATAAACCATCAACTTGGATTAATCCAAACCCTTGGCATTACCAGGGACCTCCAATTCCTCCATACCAATATTTTCCTAGAATGCCACAAAATCAGTGGAATCAACCATCACAAGGATGGAGGCCACACAATTTCCAACAACTTGCATTACTACCTCCTCCTGCTGCTGCTTAAAATAACAATACTCAAAACAATTTTCCTCCTAAGAAACCTCATCTACTTGCTCAACCTGCTCCAAAACCAAAGAATAAGAAAGTCCAAACTATATACAACAATGATACAACTTATCATACTTATTCTGTGGAATTACAAGAGATAAATCTCAGATCGGGAAAAATCTTGCAACAATAACCAAAGCCCATAGAAAATGAAGAATCTGAGAAAGAAAACATTACCTTACCCCAACCACAAGCCCCTCCTTACCTTGAAATATTACAAGAAAGGAAAACTTATACATTTGAGGAAAAATAACTTTTAGAGGAGCTTACAAATTTATTCATAAAGATACCTCTCTTACAAGCTCTTAAGAATGTGCCCATTTTCAATAAGTATATCAAGTAAGAATGCATTAGAAGACCAGGTAGGAAAAGGAAATATGCTCCCACCATAAATGTTGTAGGACATCTGACTGAACTTATATAAATATGCTCAACAATATTGGATATTATATTGGATATTGGATATTATTCGCCAACCCTACATAGAGATGCTCAACAATATACTTCACATTGTGATGAATGCAAAATAATGGGGAAACCAAAAAAAGGGAATGAAATGCCTTTACATCACCAAGTATCATCAGAACCATTTGACAAGTATGTCATGGAATTCATAAGACCAATTGACCCTCCATCAGGGCATACAAATCACATTTTGGTATGCATATATTATTTGACAAAATGGGCTGAAGTGAAGGCCATGGAGGATGCCGCAAAATCAAATGTAGCAACACTCCTCCAAGAATGCATATTTTCAAGGTTTGGTTATCCAAGGGAGATAGTCACAGATCAAGGCCCTCAATTTACATCAAGGATTTTTGAATAAATCATGAGGAAATATAACATTCGTCACATAAGGTCAACACCCTACCATCTTCAAGCAAATAGGCAAGCTGAAGTCACAAACACAGAACTAGAAAACATCCTAACTAAAACAGTGAGCATGAACAAGAAAGACTGGTCAAATAATCTCACTGAAGCAACATGGGCATACAACATTACATGGAAAACTACCATAGGGCTTATGCCTTTCAAATTATTTTATGGTAAGAAATCCATGCTTCTTATTGAATTTGAATATCATACAATGAGAACAACAATTAAATTAGACATGAATTTGCAGTCATCACAAAAATAAATATTGAGCCAAATAAATGCATTAGATGAGTACAAGGTGCATGCCCTCTTCAACACTGAATTGGTGCAGCAACAAAGAAAAGATTGGAATGGCAATAAGATTAAATACAAAAATTTCAAAAACTTGGTTGAGGGCCAACACACAACAACTCATAATCATCACCAAGATCAATATGTTCTTCTAATAATATACCAATACAGGTATGCTACATCATCCATAAACCATGTGTCAACAATACTACTAACAAGTACCTCCAACCATGTAGCAAGTATGTACCAATCATGTATCAACTTCTCATCAACTATGATTCATCAATATGTACCAACATCATCAACTATACACCTCATGTACGTGCCAACTCATCAACTACTTGTCTCAACCATGTACCCAATATGTACCTCAAACAAAATCCCTCATCAATTTCATCATCCAAATATGATTTGTAACTTTGTAATAGACCTAGTGTATATGATCACATACCTACAAACCTTCCTTAACTTTAACAATAAGAGACTAGCATTTTCATCAAACTTTTCTTTAGTCTCACATGACTAGTTTTGGATT
>JZKD02S2144837.1:511-11295 GCA_000966675.3 Picea glauca
GGGGGTGCACCTCTCCAACGACTCAGATTAGCGCGCCCAGATCAATGGTGATGAAGATCATTCCGGACCCCCCCCGCCTTTCTACCTTTAAGCGGAGGGGGGGGGTCCAGAATCCTGTATGCAGCTTCCTGATGGCCACGATCGAGGTGCCCCAGATCAACGGTGCTCGTGTAGTCCCGCCCTTCTCAGCTGCCCTGTATTTAGCCAAGAGTGGGCCCATTTTCCCTCGTATAATCCCCCTTTCCACCTTTCCCATGCTGCCATGTGCCCTCCATCCGCCTCCCCTCCTCGGTCCACATGGTTCTCTCTCCTCTCATCATCCACTTGCTGTTGGCCACGTGTCCCGTTCTTTTCCACATCAGCCACTCACCCGAAGGCGAATTCATTTCTCTTGTCTTCCTCTCCTTCCACCTGACGTCCTCCACCATGAATTGTCCTGCGTCATCCTTCTCTCATCTTGTTACTTTTTCCACGTCCTTACAACCCGACACCACCATTCCACCACCATTCTTGTCGTATGCTCATCCTCCACGCTAGCCTCCATGCTAATCTCTCAAGATATTCAGTTATTCCAGGTGGTAGCACGAGAGAAGTTCTCCTTATCCCGAAATGCTGAGTTGGCTGGGCCATTCTCAATCCCAAGAAGTAGTTATTGAAGCGGTTGGTGGTGGTTAGACATCGTCTCCGCCATAATGGGGACGTCCTGCAATGAATTAAAGGCACGTCGATTTGCCGATGTAACTATCAGAAGATCTATTGCGTCTGCCACAAGTTGCACGATTATTCAAAGATTGCGGCTGCAGAGTGTCAGAAGCCATGCAGATACAAAGCTTTCAATGCATTTTCTTGGTTCCGCTGCTGTTGTTGTTTTGAGTATATGAAGGCATTTTTGCCATTTTTGTATCTATTGATGGTAGAGCTAAGCTCCCGACTGTAAGTTTCAGCGACATTCTGGTTCCCTGGTTATGCCTCTGTGTTTGAGACTTCTCGGTTTATGACAAACAATTTTCCTTTTTCCATCTTTGTTTCATCTCATGTTGGAGTGTTCACAGTTGAATGATTCACGTGGATTGTTGCAGTTATGTTATGATAAAGGATTTGTCGTGGAATTTTTGTACTCTCTGGTTTTCTGTGTTTGAATACAAAGGGACTTTGTGTTTGAATGCTTTCTCCTCCTGTCTGTTATGAACATGATGTTTATTATAGACCCTTGCACCCTTCTTTCATAAGTCTTCCACCTGCTCACCTTTTACTATGACTCACTGTTTGGAGTTTATCAAGACCTCACTCGTTCATGCATGCTTGGCCTAGTTTCCGAGTTGAGATTGTATTGTTCTGAGTTTCCTTCCATCTGATCACCCCTTTAAAATAAAACGTGACATTAATCTGATGGGTGTTGGGCTCTGCTCCTGCTAGCAATCCAGGGGTGACTTCCAGCTCTAATAGTAGGATCTCAGGGGTAGGCATCCAAATAACCCCAGGCCGTTATCTAGTTCTCACATTTTCAAACATTAGAAGTTGACAAATAGGGAACTTTCAAATCCTCCAAGTCAAATGTTCCTACACCATAAGGGAGGGAGATACCCATGAAGGGTTGAAGGTCGAGGTTCAGTTTTTCTATGTGTCCCCCCATGAGTCACCCAACTCTTGGAAGGGATCTAACCAGTGACCCATTTCTTAGGCCGAAAATCTAAATGTCACACTTTGACTGAGGTACCTAGTGACCAAATTTAGGACATCTACCCAGGTGGCAATTGTGGGATGCAATTGCACCTTGATCAGATTTTGTGTGGCTATTGGGAAATATCTCCAACTCTTTCAGGATATGCACCTTCTACCCCTCATTATAACTGATTGTTTCATCCTTCACTAGTTCCTCTTCAAGTGGCTTCATACCCCACTATTGAGTGCTCTTGGAAGGTCCAATGCTATTTGAGAGGAAGGACAATACGTCTTTTAGGACATGAGAATTTGTTTTATTTGTTCCCCCATGTGGACAAAATCTACCTACCCACATGTATGCTTATTTATAGTTGATTTATGTATGATGCTCATTTGATTACATGCAATTGTGAGTTACATTATCTTGTGAAGGTCAAAATTATACAAGTCTCTTGTTCATTTATTTCTCTCACCACTATTTGTACACATCCACTTTGCTAGTCGGACATCATAGGGGATCCAAAGAACCCCCTTCGTTATAGACGCTTGCAAAACCTCCCTCTTATTCTAGGAGGAGTTCCTAGTCTTGTCGACTCACTGGATCAACCATCTCACACCCCCGTGAGTGCCACTATTTTGGGATCGTATTTACTTGGTTTCACTTTTCTTGAGTCCAATTCCTAAGGAAATCCATCCACTAGCTCTCCTTCACAAGGAGGTAGAGGGAAAACTTCTTCTCAAGGAATAAGTACAACCCCACCAAACCTCTCCCATGGGTTAGGTCCACTACCTACTCACACAATGGCTGGAAATAATCCTCCACCAAATATCCCTATGCGATAATTAGCATCTCTCAACATTCCTTATTTGACTAAACTCACAAATGATCCCATTTTACATGACCCCACATGGCCCAATATGCCTACCAAACTCCCTTCAGATATTCCAAAATTTGAAGGAAAACCAGGGGAGGATCCTGCCAACCATGTTATGACCTTCCACTTATGGTGCTCTTCAAAAATCATCATAGATGAATCCATCCGATTAAGGTTATTTCAAAGAACACTCACTGGTCCATCAACCAAATGGTACGTGGACGAAAAATCAGGGTCCCATGTAACTTTTGAATCCTTGGCCAAAGCCTTTTTGGCCTTTTTTCAACTACCAGTTCATCATGAAACTGGTTTAGAACTACTCTCCGAATGTAAACAAACCTCAGCTATGCATATTTCTGACCACATCCATGAATGGTGTCGGCGATGTAGTTTATGTAAAGCAGAAACCACCAAAGAACAATGTCTCGATTGGTTTCTAAAATCACTCGTCTCTATACTTGCCAAAGATGTGGCATCCACCTTCCCTCAATCCGAAGAAGAAGCCATCAACAAGGCCCAACAGTTCGAACTCATTTATGCTCAGTCGACATAATATTACCTGATGCACCCAGACCCATACCATTTGGCCAGGACAAACTGGAATGTCACATGTTGCAGATGGGTTGATTGGTACTACGACACACTACAACCCGTATAGCCAACCACCACCTATGTATGGTGCACCTCAATATCTGCAACCATATGGAGGGCCATATTATTACTCTCCTCCCCCTTACCAACAACCATATCCTGTTGCTCCCCCCCACCCATGAGTGGACCCTCGTCGGCACCCATGATGCGCCCGACCTCTCAACCAAGTTTAGGTTCTCCTTCTACCTCAACATATAACCTGGGCACTAGTGAATGCGCTTCACCTTCCTATGCTCCCTATGGATTGTTTCCACAAAAAAAATCTATACTTTCCATTTCCTGGTCCTCCACAAGTATTTTCTTCTCCACACAGACAACCACATGCTGATGTTAACTTTGTTTAGCCCTCTCCCATTCAACAACTTCATACTTTTGAACAGTTGAATACGGAAAATATGACCCATCAGATGAATAATGTCAAGAATAAAGGAAAACACTAAGATAATAATAACATGAGACCAGGTGGGAATAACTCCCAACAAAACCAACCTATTGGGGAAACCAGAATCAAGGTAACTAGAACCCCCAAGGGCATAATAACAACAAACGCCAAGGGAAGAACAACAACAACAATCTTAGGACGAACTTCCCTTACACTCTTTGCGCTAAGTATGGACATTATACCCACCATTTACCCCAAATTACTGACTTTAAATGGATGAAAGAATCCATGAATGCGCCACGTCCTCTAGCGCCACCTGCTCCTCAGCAGGCCCCACAATAGTACTTGCAACAGCCACCCCCGGTTATATTGCAAAACCCTATTCCACACCAAGGTGTGATAAATACCCAACAAGTGGTACATACTGGCCCACCACAAATGGGGCAGTATCAAAACATCGAGCCCATCCACCCTGGAAATCTAGAGGATCACAATATCCTCCTCACTAGCGAAGAATAAATTCTTCTGTAAATGCACGGTCGTCAATACAATTCACCCCCTGAATCTACTCCAACCACCTCAAAGCGGATTCTGATACAACCGGACAACCCTTGATGATTCTGCACCCTAATATTGAACCTACCATTCATATCCCTCGCATCCCATTACAACAGAATGTCAATAACCCTCAGGCTAGGGCAACACACAATTATAGTTTGGTCAATGATTTGGCATAGCCTCCTGCAGCCATGTCTGTATTGGAGGTCCTCCAAACTTGTCCAAATAAACATAAATCCTTACTCTCCTCCTTGGGGGCAGTCGAACCAACTGATATTGGACTCATCACCTTTGATCTAGATAGCGGAGAACCACATCTCCCCATACCAGTAAAAATTCAGAACATCACGGTTCATCGGTGTATCATCGATGAAGGTGCATCCACATGCATCATCTCCAAAAATGTATGGAAAAAACTTGGCTCCCCTGTGAAAGTACCATCTTCCATCACCTTAAGAGCCTATGATGGTCAACCATCCTTCCCTGAAGAGCTCTTCCAAAATGTCCCCGTCGAACTCGGAGGCAAAACCATCCTCATCGACATTGAAGTTATCGATGCTCTGCTTGACTACAATATCTTGTTTGGATGTAGTTACATGTACACTATGAAGATAGTAGCCTCTTCTGTGTTTCGAACAATGATGTTCCCCCACAACATTAAAATCATCACCATCGACCAAATTAGACATTATGAGCCTAACCAATCTGCCAACATCGATAACGTCCTACCTCTTGTCCGCACTAGCTCAGTTGCTTACTCACTCATTGACATGGGCCCTAGAATTTTCAAGGACCCATCCTTGCTGGGGGAATACCAGGGAGCACCACCTCTCATACACCCTTCAACRCAAGTGTGTGTTGTATCTTCCAATGGAACTGACACAAGAACTGACACCGGAGACACCATTCCTCCCAYTGAGGCCTCTCCACACCTCGACATTCCACCAGTTGAAGAAATATTACCTCAGGAACTCCTTGAGAACCCTASTACACCACTTATYCCTGATTTCCCCCTCCCTYAGAGGAAAATCTTGGTTTGGGATACAATCCCTCAAGCCATTACTCAAATTCCCTTCTTCTACCCCCCACYRAAAGTKCAATAATTTCAGGTAGCAATGACACTTACCCTTCCCAWCATGGTGCTTGTCATCCCTGTATGSTATCTACACCCACCCRCAATGGTTCCTCAACCATCTCTCCCTCCTCARTCAGAGGGAATCCCGATGCAGATTCCAGTACAGGCTATGGCCGCACMACCCYCACCCCCAATTTCTAGCACCACTGCCAYGGCTGGGGGCAGACGAAATAAGAAAGAGCCCACAACTCCACTTCCTCCTCAAGTTCAACCTCCTTGTGCACTATGCGAAAGAGAGGGACACCCCACTAATAGATGTCCTTCTCTTCAAAATTTATGCAATCTGATCCAACTCCATCAAGCAATCACATCACTCACTACTTCACCAAACACATTTAGTACTACTGCAATGTCCTCCACTGCAGGCAGTAAAGGGATGTGAACCAAATTTTCCTGTGCCATCTATTTAGAATATGGCCACTACACTCATCATTGCCCAAATATACCTCAGTTTCTCTAGACAATAACGACAGCACGCCAAAGTTTTGATCAAGATCCCTCTCCACCACCACTTTCTGGTACTCATGTCACTGAAATTTGTTATGTCTCTTCCTCAGTCCCTGAACGGATGAGGTTCCCTTGCACTCTATGTGACTAACTTTCTCACTTCACATATCGGTGTCCTTTGATTTTGGCATATCGAGATCATCATTCAACCCATATTCAACCACATTTAACCACCTCACCACTGGTCCTGCCCTCTCTACATACTGCCAACATCACCTCCCCTGAACCTGAGTCAATTCCCACCCCTCCATGGTTCATAGATAGATTGTCTGAGGATATCCATATGAATCCTCCCAATTCTCCAGTTCATTTCCCACGGGAAATCATGCCCCCTACCACAGTCTATCACCCATAGTATTTGGAAATTTGGTTTATGTCAAGCAAGCCATCGCACCTTGTTTGTGATATCCCCTCTACGTCTTCACCACTTGAGTACACTCACACTGTGACATTCACCCACATCACCTCCCGGGATTCCCTATATTCTCGTATTTTCCACTACGACAAATGTATCCTAGAGGAACTCACTACCCCCGATTTCCCATGGAATACACTCCATCACCGAGCGATTTTTCTCTCACAGGAAGCCTTCGACCCTCCTATCCAAGCCTCCATATGTGCAATCAAAACCAAGGATTTTATTCCTTCAGGGAATATAGACTGGTTCAACAACCCTATCCCTGCCCCTAATGATTTTGAAGAAGGAAACATGGCCAATATCTCCCCCACCGTCAAAATCCCACGTGCGAAATTCCCACGTTACGCACTACCATCGAGATATTACCTAACACTTCTCTAATGGAGAAAAACTTGCTAACCTTAGAGTCGTTGGATGAAGATTGTTGGTCTTCATTACAGAATAATGAGGTAGCTAAAAAAATGGTCCAAAGCCACCTTTGAACGCCATGTCAACCTTCATTCATTTAATGAAGGAGATCTCGTCCTAGCCTATGATATCACCCACGATACTCTCGGCCATGGGAATTTTGAATCACTATGGAATGGAACCTACATTGTCTAGCATTGCCTCATTAAAGGCGCATACATCCCGACCTCTCCAGAGGGATATCCTCTCAAAGAACTCATCAACGGGTTGTACTTAAAGAAGTTTTATGCCTGACCGTAGCCATTCTACCTTAGGATTTTTCTTTGTACACATTTGTAGAGTTTTTAGTCTTATTTTTTCGCCTCCACTCCTCATGTCTGATCTACCATCTGTGTTATTGACAGATGCATCCTCCATCGGCCTACCACATCAGTTACACTGACGGTGCTAGCCGCTGGACACAGAATCTCACTTCAGCCGCTTGGGCCCTCTATACCCCCTCACATGAATTGCTCCACTCCAACGACATATGTTTGGGCTCATCCACCAACAACCAAGTATAATACACCGCCATCATTAGTCTCCTCGCTAAGGCCAGTAACCGCCACATTTGTCACCTTAGCGTTTTATTAGATTCCCAGCTTGTTGTCCTGCAGCTCAATAATGTATATCATGTCCATGATCCTTGCCTCTCTTGCAAATATCTGCAAGTTAGACTCTTATCTTGAAACTTTGATTCAATTACATTTACACATATTCCACGACAATTTAATCAAATAGTAGATAATATGGTTAACCTAGTGTTAGATTGGCATTTATCACATCAAGACATCATCACATATACATAAGCATCATACATCGGTCAAAGCATATAGATTAGTCATCATCAACCATTAAAAACATAAACACATATAGACATAATAAGAGCCAATGATATGTATCCATATATATATATATATATATATATATATATATATATCCTCCAAAGTGTCATAAATGTTTAAAAAATACAAAATATACATCGGTCGTAGGCTAGTGAGTCCCCTCACCCTTATAGGTACAAAATGGGATCGCAAGCCTATATAAATACAAAAAATGACACTCATGGTGCCCCCATAGCTCCCCCCCTAGGTCCTCTGTCAGCTGGAGGCACCCCACCAGCTGGGGGTCCTCCAAGTCCAAGGGGCATCCGACCAGTCATTGTTGCCCCCACTACAGCTGCTTGGTGGATGAAGGTCCACTACTCTGCTAGTACACCCACACACTGCTCCAGGACCCTCTCACCCTAGATGTGGGCCCACATGCCCTCCGACACACCCTTTAGAACCTCCACGAATCATCGATGAAGGTCCTCCATCCCCCCTCCGGATTTGTCTGCGGCTTTTGTGCTAGTCTAGCACCAACGTCCTCTATCCTACGTCTCTGACCTACCCTCGGCTCATGAGCTGGCCCAGTACAAACATCATCTCACCTGCACTGTTTTCCTACCTGTGGTGGTTGCACTGGCCCCTGACGAGTCAGCTCCCCAACCATCTTAGCCTCAGGGCCTCAGGGCCCCACATCTACAAACACAAACACCAAAGGTAGATTCAACATCCATATATACACAATCATATGCTACACTATCAAAATCACAAAACATAAATACAAAAACATACCTCTCTGGTCTTAGCCCTCCCCAGGAGGCAAGACCATGTCTGGGTCATGCTGGTAGTCCATACCACCGTATGGATACCGTAGTGTCACCTATGGCATATGATGCCACACACGTGCCATAGTGGCTGTGAAGTAGTGGCCACCCTCTCCCCCCCCATGATTCACCAACACATGGGCCCACCACATCAATCGCGGCTCCCGTGGCCTTGAAGTCACTAGCAAAATCCCCAGGCACAATAGGGGCACCCTCTCTAGAAACCAGGCCACCAGGATGGACCCAAATGAAAAATCACCAGAGTCGGTGGTCTGACACTGGTGAATCTTCCCCATCATCCTGGAGTGCAACATCAACCCCCAGGCAAAAGAGTCCCCATCCAAGCCCTCTCCCCAATCCTCACCTGACCTCTCGTGAACTGTTGAGTCGCCAAGGATCCATAGATCCTCACTACCATGGAAGAAATGCACCGAGGGAAGAGCTCATCCATCGCCTTGATACGGATAATGGAACCCGACATCGGTTTGGTCCCTAACAGTAGCATCGTGCCAAGTCTACCAACCTCACATCCCCTGGCAGCTGGGGGTCAGCAGGCAGGGCCATCCCCCGGAAGGGGAGCCCCGTCAAAAAGTATACATCCTCCACAACTGAGAGTGTCAGTTGTTGTCCCCTAAAAATGAAGCACTACAAATCAATGCTCCACATAGATATCATATACTAAAGCAGGAACTCCTGTGATCGTATCAAAGGACAATCAAATACCTTGAGCAACCCACAGGCTGCCAAGTGTCTCCGAACGCCTGGCTGCTCTCTCAATGCCTCTCAAAGGTGCTCCCATTCTTGCTCCCTCCAATGGAATGACATAGTTCTCTCCTGTCACAAGCTGATCACCTGCATCCACACAAAAACACTTGGTCAACCCTCATTATCCATTAAAAACATAAAAAAATTCAAAATTCCAAACACCCTTAGCTTCGCCTTCAGTGCACGGCTTTCACGCACACAGGTGTGCACATGTGCGTGCCTATTCATTGCACAGTTGCACATTGATGCACAACTGTCACCCCGACAAGTGTGCACACATGAAAACCTTTCCTCTACATAGCTATGCACTGATGCACAACTATCTGAGAAAGAGCCGTGCATAGTGCGCAACTGTTATCTTAATAGGCGCGCATATAATGCATGCCTATTTTTCCCATCCCTCGTGCCCCTATGCACGCCCATGTCAAGCACAACTGGACATTATGCATGGGAGATGGACTTATACCCACACATATGAGTGCAGGTATTCTTTCTTCTCCCGCGCATTAGTGGGCCCACCCCTAAACCTACCCTTGTATGACCATCCGTATGACCCCTAACTCAAAACTAGGAAATTCATGCTATGCAGGAGGATGGGACCACTAACCTAACTCTTGCAACTCCTAGATCGGTCAAATCGAGCTCCTGTAATCTATGAAACTCCTCCAAATAATCTCGTCAAATCACTATAGCGATGGGTACAAATGAGGTGGCACTATGGGCCCACCAGCCACATATAGTCCCCTTTTCCAAACTTCCACACTCAATTACAGGAGCCCAGAGCCTCTGTTTCTAGGTCTTTCTTTAGCCATGGGATCATGGTCCCACCATCCACACATTCAGGTTCCCCAGGTCACTATCAGAACTTGGCCTCGGGGGAGAATTTTTCTCATGTCACGTCCAGGTATGCATGGTCATGTTCAAAATTATCAAATAGCTGTTATATGTTCTTTATCATCAGATATTGTTCACATCGAGTATTCGGTTTTTAATGTGTGCAGGTACTTGGTCATTAAAAAAAGCGCAACCCCTTCAGGTATATGTTCGACACTAGCATGTAATCATTCCCTATGAATTTCAATTGCATTTCCCAGTCACACCCTCCGACGTTCACCTTTAGGGTCCCTACATTCGGCTCTGCAGTACCATCACCTCTGCTGCATTTTGGTACTATTACCCGGTAGCACTCTCCCCCACATGATTTGTCCCATTCATAGTTCCCCTTGGCAATTTGACACTCATGCTACTTTCACCCCCTAGGGATGGGAGTCCTGATAGTCTTATGCACTTCCGAGAATAAGCCACACACTTCTTCTCATCATATTTCTAGCTTTCCCAAATGGGATCCCAGACTATCTCATCTCGGTTCTATTTTGACTACACCTCAGTAGTATCATTAACCCTCCATTTCATCCACCATCAGTTTTCCCATCTATAGATTTCCCTCCATTCATTTACCTCATACAGAAACCCACCCATGGGCCCCCCACCCTCCACCAATTCTCTTCACAACTTGTGCCCTCACAGGCCAAGCCATCTTGCACTGGGGCACCCATTTCTGTATCTGTACACTCATCCCAAATTATTCTTTATTTATTTGGTAATTGTAAAAAGCCTTTGTGTTCGTGCTCTTTTCGTCAATGTGTGAGCAAAAAGTGAGCACTTACATGCCTAGTTGGGCTCTTCTAGGCATGACAGCTGCAATGCAAAAGGTTAGAAATCAAACAACTAAA
>JZKD02S2144837.1:17496-29746 GCA_000966675.3 Picea glauca
GCTTTTTAATCTTTTGGCCAATTTTGTATAGTTTTGGCCCTTTTGTTGTGCTGTGGAGTTAACCTTTGTGCCATGAATGACTGTTTTTCTGTGCTGATGATGTTGAGTTCTTGTTGCCCTGTGCGGACGAAATTTCAGTGATAACACTTTGTTTCCAGCATTTACTTATCTTTTTGTCGTCCCCCTTGATGACCTTGTTTTCCCGACAACGTAACCCATTTCTCCCTTGGTTGGGGCATCCACTCTCCTTTTCTCATTCCAACATCGTTCATGAACCCCGAGTATCCTAAAGTCCATGTACCCCTAATCTATGAGTTTGTCCACTTTGTCAAGCCTCTGGCAGAATTTAACCCCATATCTAGTCGTCCCCCAAACACTAGATACCATTTTACGGTTGTTGCCAATAATCCTTCAAACATACCCCAACCAAGGGCAGTCTTCAGTCTCACCGCATCTTGACTTCATTCATGTTCCCTATAATTCCCTGATCTCATCCCAGTAGGTTTCACGAAGCCCTTTGCTTCTTGGAGTCGCGTCTCCCTTTTTGTCGACATCAACACAGTTTCTAGAAGGGCGACAGTATCTTGAATCTCATTACCTTTACAATGAGGAGTCTTTTACAGCATAGAGAGAATAATCATTGCTCTTTGATTTCATTGAACCCATAACATTTGACTTCAACAAAATCTCATGTTACAGTGGGTCTTACTATGTGACTATTGCAGTTGTTTTATTCCAGTCAAAGACCTATGAATTTGTTAGGCCATCAATGCCTACAAGTCATAGACACTTCTTACAGGCATCCTTGCCTCTTTTCAGAGTATGTTCACTGTTGGAGCTGCCCTTGTTTTATTTTTACCCTTCACAATTTTCAAATCTTCGATGCTTTTTCTCCCCTCAAAATAGGTCCTCTTGTGAAAGAACGTTCGATCTTTCGGTGTTGTTTCGAGATCTCACAAGTCGGATACCTTAAGCTTTGAATTCACACGTCCCGAGTCACGAAACAACGAACTCATTTTAAATCTTCACTCAAGACAGAAACTTGGGTAAAGTTTTTTAACTCAGCGATTAGACGTTGTTGGGGTTTCGTGCCTCGGCATTCGACAAACCCAATTGTTCTTCCTTATAGTCTCGAGAGCCGAGAACGCGAGGTACTTGTGGGTTAACCCTGTTCAAGGAGTAAAGGCAAAAAGTTAACCATGGTTAAATTGGTTCTCAGCGTTTCGCCACTCGACGCTTTCTTTTCAAAAATCATGGTGTCTAAAACTCCGACTCACGAAGCTGCGATGTGATTATAGTAGGATTAATTAATCACCTAATCCAAATTTTTCTTAATCCTAATTAATTTTTAATTATCGCTATCTCGCATTTTCGTGACTCGGCATGCTAGTCTCCCAAAATTTTATCTTCGAAGTTCCGAGCCGCGATATGGCGAGTAAAACGATTATGAAATTAATCATGCCTTAAATCACGATTATCCTTAATTGAGCCAAATCGGTCCTCGCAGTCTCGCGAGTTCAAAAATCAAAAGGTTGAAAGGAAATCCACGATGCTGGGAAAAGCCGAGAAAGTTTTTAACGTTGCTAGGTTTGAATATTTTAAAATAAGAAATATATGTCCCACGCATCGAGGTTTGCACTTTTCCCGAGGTAGCCACTTGCTCTCCATACCCCGATTCCCTGTCAAACTGCCAAACATTTATGACATTAATGAAGAATTAGGGTGAATCCACGAACAAATAAGATTGGATTTTACGCAATAAATTTGTTTCTAATTGCGATTTGACAGACTTATTTCGAACAGTACAGAATTTTCAAATATATACGGGAGTCTCATTTTATTATAATCAAAACATTTTTCATAATCACGCAGAGCTCGTCATTTTTTGAGTGAACTAATTTCTGCATGTATACGTAGGTTTATTGTAGAAGAGGGAAAATGCAAGCTTCAGCTATGGCTCCATGGAAAGCAACAAAGGCTAACGTCGAGGATGCAGGGAAAGGTTCCGATAATGTCTCCGACACTTCACCTCGGAGTGGCGGTTCGGTTCGTAACTAGTCGTTTGTTTCAGATATTCTACAAACCGAGTTGGTAAATTATTCAGACTCAGATGACAATGAAAAGGACGATTTGAACACTAAATACAAGATTGTCGTTCAATCAGGAATGCACAAGGTGGAAGCCAGACCACGGTTGCTCCCCTATTATGATATGATCCGATGGGCATTGGATCACATAGACTTACCAACCAGAACTATCATAAACGACCAACGGGTCACGGTCGGTACTTTTATACCGGAGCATATCCAAACCATGTATAAGCTCCCGAAAACATCTGAATACACGTATGATGATGAATTCCTTGAGAGATTCAAACAGAAGGAATGCATTGAATATGACAAAACCATGCCCAGTTTGATTAAAGATTGGGTTTCGCGCACCGCGAAGTTTAGAGCAAATGACCAGGGCGTATATTCTATCGCTTCTCTGGAGCCACAATATAAATATGTGGCCATGATGACTTGCCAGCTTTATGGGAGAGAAGACACCTCGCATTTCTACATCGCGTGGGTGCCTCTCATATTTCAGGTTGTAGAAGGTTGCTCGTTTAATTGGGCAAAGATGCTCTCAGACAGTCTGGCCAACAGGGTCACAGAGTATCGAGAGCAAAAGGCAAACGGGAGACCATCCTAATTTTTCATGTCTACGTATATCATGGACGCGGTGTGTTCCATGACACCATTCCCTTTGATGAATTGGGTTTGGAATCTAGCCCATGAAAAAACTGTACATGAGTATCATGACAAGCTGTGGGAGGATAAAGCGGACAAATTTATTTATGAAATTTTCAATTGGGTGATGGTGCCCTTGCACATCGCCATTTTTGGTCTTTAGCCTCCTCGTATCCCAGACAGCATTGCTGCAAATCTGAGCGGTATAGCAGACTTGTACGTAGAAGTAGAGTTTTCCTATTTCAGAGTTTTTGGAGCTGTTGTTCCCCCGCTTGCACTACCACTGTTCATCCCCGACAAGCTGGCTTGTCGTGAGATTTCCCGACAAACAGTGATTGTCGAGGTGAGTAAAGAGCTCAAAGCATCTTCGAAGAAGGTATGGTCATTTTTCCCTGTTCGACTAGATTCTTATTCTTTATTGGATTTCGGGCATGCTAAAGCTGAGGCTGCAGCCCTGGAAGACTTGAGTTTAGTCTCCATTGAATATAAAAAACATGATCCTCAGAAAATTGTAAGCAATCATTTAGCTAATTATGGGCTGAAGAGGTTTGAACGCGAGTGTTAACCCTCGGATGACATTTTCCGAGGGGCAAGATCTTATGGGGAAGTGCTAGTTCGGATCCGATCTTTAACGCCCGAAGATATGGCCTCTGTATTAAAGTTTCAGGAAACCAGACGAAAGTGTCTTCCTACAGTATTGTGAGGAGGGAGCCCGGGTGCTTCTGAGACAGAACCGAAGGATGATGAAGGCCCCAAAGAAATAACTTTTGGTTCCGGAAAAAGTCATAATGAGGGGGATCAAACAAATAAGCCCGAAGCAGAGACATAGAATTCAGACCCGCCAGAGACGCAGAATCCGGACCCGCTAGAGACCCAGAATACAGAAACTGAGACAAAGACTACTGAACCCCCAAAGAAGTAGGACTCAGTCATCACACCAGGAAAAGCAGCGAAACAGATCGGTGAGCCCATCGCTTCTGTCACCCCCTTGCAGTCAATGCAAGGAAATATAGAAGAAGGATGGATTTTTGATGAGGAGATGAGGCCGATCAGAGCAGAAGAACTTCCTCCAAACAAGTTCTTCTTCGACAAAAAGAGAAAATCGGTGGTGAAAAGGGAGTTCTACCAGGATGAAGGATCAACTGCTAAAAAATTCAAAGTGATGACCGATGGAAAGAACAAAAAGAATGAGGAATTCACCGCGGAGATCACAGGAATGCTAGCAGCGTATGCGTCGGTGAATCAATTCTCGGTCAGGATGTTAAAAATTCAGCTCAAAAGAAAGAATCACCTGATCAAGACTCTCGAAGCCAGAGTAGCTTTGACCGCAGAAATCGCTAAGAGTCAGGTGAGTGGGGAAATAGAACTAGCTCGACTAGCTGATAAAAAGGAAATAGAAGTTCTCAAAGCCAAGTTGGAACAAGCGCATTCAGTGATCCGAGATGGTCGGGTGCAGGTTGGTCAGCAGAGAAATGTGATTGCAGAGCTACAGGCTCAGTTAGAGGTTGTTGAAAGTAGGGTGATCGACGTTGAGGGGTTTAAATCCCAAGCGATCGATATTCAGAGTAGGATCTCTTCTATACAACATAATCTGCTAGACAAAGTGGGAGTGATTCGAGAAGATTGCCTGTTGATGCATTGGATTTCGGAGAATTTGACTGTCAGAGAAAGGAATGCAGAAGCTGCTCGGGTCACCTTTCAAGAGGCAGTGATAGCTACTAACAACAGATTTTCGGCAGGTTCTCTCGGACTCACCATCGCTGAACAAACTAGAGGTAACATTCTGTTAAAGGATTGGGAACATAATATTACCTTAAGCAAGGAACAGGTCCAAAAAGTAACAAATTCATTAGAAGAAGCCTTCAATGCTGTAGATGGTGAGCTGTTAGGTATGGAGAGTGGAGGTGACTTAGAAAAGGCAAATGAATGTAGATCAGATTTCCCTTGACTTGAAAGAGAAGATTGAGAGAGATTCGACGGATATCTCTAAGATGGACAGGGTGGACATGGCTCAAGTTGACAAACACTTAATTCAACCTAGCGCACAACTAAGTGCCCTTGACATCATTCATGCACAAATGGGGGATAAGCTGCCACAATTAGCCCGAGAATGCTATTTCGCTGAGGCCATCTGTCAAGCGGAACCTTCGCAGCTTGTATCCCAGTTTCTGGACAAATGTATCATATGCACCGAATCCGCACAAAGACAAGCACCTGGCGCCATTTGAAAATAGAGTAGGAGAAAAGAGAGTGATTTCGCTCTTTTCGGTTGTAACTGAATTTGTGAAACTGTTGAGTTTCTAAACTGATCTGCCAAGTGGTATAAATATACCACAAAAAGAAGAAGAAAGGGCTGGACCTTTTTGGTGTCGATTGTAATAGAGTTTTGCATTTGAAGAAGTTAATATACAAGCAATTTGGAGATTCTCGATTCCATCCAGACTGTGTTATCAAGTTTGCTTCTTTGTATTTCATGTTTCATTTCATTCATTTGTTCATAATTGATGTACTTTGTTATACTTTAGTACGACCACTACTATAACAAAATAATTCTAGTTTTCTGTATTTGTTTATTGTCTTTCCTCTGCACCAGCTATCAGCGGGTGTAAGTCCAATTTGCAATTTCAGAATTCTACGTTTATTCTTCGCTAATGTCAGTTATTTTCTTACTAATTTCCTCCTCTGTTTATATGTGATTTTTCTCTTTGACAAGAATCTTGCGCTATATACAACTAAATGCATCTCTCCCATCTCACACTTTTTATTAAAATATAATACAGTTACGGGAAAGAGCCTTCAAATCACATTTTTATTTTATTCCAAAAAACATAAAATTCTCTTTATTTCGACCAAATCAAGACAGCATTTAAACCTCATCGTTAAATCCTTTCCTAATCTCACTGTTCCTCCATGAATATCCCTGTAGCGACACAACCTAATATCGAACCTGGACTATCTAATCAAAGACATATCGCCTTAAATCTTTTTGACACAATCCTTAAAACTGCAAACAACTGGGAAGAACTTGAATGTTCATGGGCATCCATTGAACAAGATATAAATAATCAGGAACAGTTGGAAGCTAGACAACGCGAACGTAGAAATCGTCCCTAGTTTCCTCACCGAAGGTGACATTACCCTTATATCCAGTATTCATCTACTTTCAGATGCCTTGACACTATACGTTTAAGCCTTAGTACAGACTCAGGAACAACATCTTTCTGGTGCCGTTGCTGGGGAGCGAAGTTACGAAATCTTTTCCCTGGGAAAATGACATTTATTTCGTTAAAAGTGCTACTCCTTGTTAGTGAACATCAAGTACACACATTTTTAAGGCTTTCTCAATATTTCACTTGGCGACTCCACTAAAACATAAACTGGCTTTTGGTATAAAGAGTACCAGACGAAACCCAGATGGCAAGATGATTACGCCTGTTACTGATCCTGAAAAACTTTTAAAAACAAAAAACCAACTTTCCAAGACTAAATATCATTCAGAACCTTCTACTTCATGTAGTCCTTCGTTGGATACCAAAGATCTGACGTCAAACTGCTATGAAGTTAGGAGCGAGATTCAGTCTTTTCCATCCATACACAAGTGAAAAGGTCCTCTATAAAGTTCGTCAACAGTTGACATTCCATCTTTTCTTCGGCATAACTTCCTGGTAGCGCCTGATTCCAAAGAGTGTGTTACGCACTCATTTTCTACACCCAAGTCGATGGCAGTCGTCGAAGGAGGTGGTGGAGGCACCCATGGAGGAGGAGGTGGAGGTCAAGGGCATGTCCCGCCTCCCAGAGTATTCACAAAAGTAGCAACGAGATATGCTCCCCTAGTTTTGCTCATCCCCCTCCATGATTTGCCTGAAAACTACATAAAAAATCTTCCTAAGTTCACTGGGGAGGGAGATCTAACCGCAGCCGAGCATATAAATTTCTTTGACCAATTCGTAGACATCTATGGTATCGAGCTTGAAGATGTCTATTCGAGACTCCTGGTCTAGACCTTTGAAGGACCAGTCAGAACTTGGTTTCAGAGCCTACCCGCAGCTTCTATTCTATCATATGACGCTTTGGAAGATGCTCCTAAGACAATGGGGAGAGCGAAAAGATCACTTATATTATCTTACCGAGTTTGGGTCCCTAAAGAAAAAGAGCTCAGAAACAGTTATGGAATTTATTCTGAGATTCAACAAACTGTATCATAAGATTCCAGCCGCAGTTAAACCCTTTGAACCCTCGGCCAAAGTAACCTTCGCGGGAGCTTTCGAACCAGATTTCACCCTACTTCTGAGAGAGAGAAAAGGAGCCACCTTGAATAGAATGCAAGATGATGATATCGAAATCGAATCTAATATGATGCCTTCGGGAAAATTAAAAGCCAAAGTAGAAACAGTTAACCGCGAGAATAGACGCTATAGAGAACCAGCGGGTCCTTCGGGCTCAAATAGATACACTGATGACAGAGTATATGATATGGGCCGAGTAATTAAAGAGTTGTCCAACAAAATTTCTAGGATGGAGTTAGACCAGTTTAAGGCTGATTCTTCAAATAAAAAAGACTTCAGAAGAAACCCAAATCACCAAAATCAATAGAAACAAATTAAGAACGAAGATCAAAAAATACAAGCGCCATTGAAGAACGAAAATTTTATAGGCGCAAATGACTTCCAAGATTTCAGAGATTCGGAAGATGAAGTCGCGAATTTCAGTGATGACTGTTCGCAGCCGTATCTCACTCGTGAAGACTATGAAAAATCTTTGAAACCCCCACTTTCGTCTAATGAAGATAAAGAAGTTGAGTCCACTGATCTCTGTATATCGCAACCGGAAACAGAGATGATAATGTCTGAGTTTCAACCAAAGTACAATGTAAGATCAAAAAATAAACCCACCTCAACGGATCAACCTAAGAGAATCCTCCAAAGGGGTCAAGTTCATCAACCTCCTTCAGAAGAGACCTTGTTACCCAGCAACAAAACCAAGGTAGAAAAAATTCAAGGATCCGAGGTGAAAAAAGTCGAAACTCAAACAAAAGAAGCTGAACCAGTAGATAAAGTTACATCTTCAACTAAGAGCACGAGTGATAAGGCGATCTAGAAAAGTAATTCGGAAAGAAAAAATAAGGAAGTCTCAACCAAAGAATCGGAAAAGGTAAACACATCTTTCAGTCTTGAAAATGAGTTAAGAAAGATTAAAATACCGATTCCTTTGGTAGAATTAGCAAAGAATCCCACTTATCGTAAACAAATTTCCAAAGCGATGGGTGTCTGCAAGCTAGAAAGTAAGTCTGATGTTATCAACCTGGAAGATGACAGACCGAACATCACCTTTGGTCCTCATTTTGAAGGGTCCAAAGACAACATCGCTCCTTTTTATATCACCCTGAATATACACGATCAGTTGCTACATAACTGTATGTTAGACTCCGGGGCTTCTCATAATGTTATGCCAAAAATTATAATGGAGAAGTTGGGTCTGCAAATCACGAGACCTTATGGAAATCTGTATTCTTTCAATTCTAGAAAGGTTAAATGCATGGGGATGATAAAGGATCTGGTAGTTACCCTAGCGCAGGTCCCTGTTAAAAGTATCCTGATGGATGTGGTTATCGCCGATATCCCCCCTAAGTACGGTATGCTGTTGTCTAGGTCATGGGGGGCCAAGTTGGGAGGTTCCCTTCAGTTAGACATGTCTTACGCCACAATCCCTGTCTTCGAAAGTCAATTCACTCGTTTATACAGAGAGACAAGATTAGCGTACACGGTCAATGATTCCCAAAACCCACACAACTTCCCCATTTATGTCGCAGATCAAGATCTGGGAAACTACATTTTGTCTTTTGATGATGGATTGGATGGGGGTCCTGAGGAGCTCGATATGAAGCAAGAATATTTAAGCCCCTTGACAGAAGAACTGTGCAATAATGGTGTATGGAAAATGTACTTCGATGGTGCTTCGTCTTCTGAAGGAGCTGGTGCTGGGGTACTTTTGGTAGCACCCGAAGGTAAGTTCATGGTTCCTTTCTCTTATCATTTGCAGTGGGACATAGATTACACCAATAACGTATGCGAATATGAGGCATTGATCTTAGGATTAGAGGCTGCGAAGAAGTTGAACATAAAGAACTTGGAGGTATACGGTGATGCAGAATTGATAGTAAGACAAATAAACCGACAATACCTAGCCAAGCATCCAAGACTAAGAACATACAGAAATTGTGCTTGGGATTTCATGGAAAACTTTTTCTCATCTGTAAAAGTCCATTTTATCCCTCACGTAGAGAATCTACATGCCGACGCCTTGGCCAAGGCAACTTCAACCTTTTCTCCACCCAGGACCGTCAAACTGAAGTATCACATTGAAATTAGATACAAACCCTCTATACCAGACAACATACGACACTGGCAGGTTTTCGAAGATGACGAACAAATCAAGAAATTCCTTACAGCCGTAGGTGAGTTCTCTGAAACTCATCCAGACCAAGAGAATCAAAACGACTCGATGTGGATTATGCAAGAAGGAGAAGATCCTAAAACCTTCCGAGAAAAAATAGCGGATCATCATATGTTGGTCCTTAAAAACAACCAAATCCCGAAAGGCTTAATTCCGTTAGAAAGACTTTTCAATCAAAATGACGTACCTGTGAAATCCACTTTGCATCCCCAACCAGAAGAAGTTGAGGACTGTGATATAGGAACTGAGGAAGAATATAGGATAGTAAAGATATCTAAGTTCCTCCCTCCCAAGGTAAAAATCTAGTACAGAGGCCTTCTCAGACAGTACAAAGATGTTTTCGCCTGGTCCTATGATGAGATTAGAATGTATGACACTTCCATAATTGAGCACAAGATACCTTTGAAGCCTGGGGTCAAGCCGTTTAGGAAAAATCTTAGGAAAATTAACCCCATTTTGTTGCCTGTGATTGAAAAGGAAGTTAAGAAGCTTTTAGATGCGAAAATAATCGTACCTCTGAGGTACTCAGACTCGGTGGCAAATTTGGTCCTGGTTAGGAAAAAGAATGGAGAAATCAGACTGTGTGTAGATTTCCGAAACTTAAATAAGTCTTCCCTTAAGGATAATTATCCGCTTCCCAAGATGGACCAGATCCTGGAAAAGGTAGTCGGAGCAAATCGAATGTCTATGATAGATGGGTTCTCTGGATATAACCAAATCGCCATGAACGAATTAGACAGAGAAAAAACTGCTTTCACCACACCATGGGGTACATTCATGTATGACAAAATGCCATTTGGTTTGATGAATGCAGGCACCACATTCCAGCGTGCTATGGACATTGCTTTGGTAGGAGAAAGAGACAAGTTCGTAGTCATCTACCTTGACGATTTGACGGTTTTCTCTAAAGCCGATGAAGAACATTTGGTCCATCTAAAGCAGACTTTCGAAAAATGCCGCAGGTATGGTCTGTCCTTGAACCCGAAGAAATCACATTTCGCTATGTGGGAAGGTAAGCTTCTGGGACATATCGTATCTAAAGACGGGACCAGGATTGATCCTAAGAGGATTGAAGCAATAGAAGCCATAAATGTCCCTAGAAACGTAAAAGAAATTCAATCTTTCTTAAGTACAATAAATTTTTTACGAAGGTTTATCCCTAATTTTGCTGAGATTGCCAAATTGATCACAGGAATGCTGAAGAAGGATAGCAGAGTAAATTGGATGACCGAGGCTAAAGCATCGTTCGCGCATATTAAAAAGTCATTAGCGAGGCTCCTGTGTTAGCAAGCCCAGATTACTTGAAAGATTTCCTCATCTTCTCGTTTGCTTCTGAACATACTATTGCCGTGGTACTCCTACAAAGAGATGATGAAGGTTTTGAACGACCGATCGCGTTCTTTAGCAAGAGCCTTAGAGACGCCGAATTAAAGTACGACATAATAGAAAAATAGGCGTACGTAATGGTGAAAGCGCTAAAAGCATTCAGAACCTATGTACTACATTCAAAAATTATAGCGTACGTGCCAACCAGTGCTGTGAAAGATATATTGGTACAGCCAGATAGTGACAAAAAACGAGGGCACTGGCTCACAAAAATACAAGAATTCGATCTGGAAGTCAAGCCGACTAAATTGATAAAGGGGCAGGGTCTGGCCAAACTCTTGGCCGAGTCGAATCTTAGAGCTCTTGATATTAATTGCCTCCAAGAGGAAGAAGTAGATGCACACCTACACGAGCCGGATGACCAGACAGTTTTAAACAAGGTCGAAGAAAAGTTCATGTCATCAAGCTGGTATAAAGACATAGTGTTCTACTTGTTAAACCTAAAATTTCCAGATGGGCTATCACCAACCAAATGCAGAACTTTAAAACTCCATGCTTTAAAATATTGCATCGCCGAAAATCAACTATACTGGAAGGTCCTCTCGGGTTCCTATTAGTCTGTTTACTTGAGTTGGAAACTCCACGGGTTATAGAAAAATTTCATGAAGGAGTCCGTGGAGGACACCATGCGTGGAGAGCCACAACTTACAAGATTTTAAGGGCCAAATATTATTGGCTGAAACTATTTTCGTACATCAATGCCAAAGTGCATGCCTGCAACCTGTGTCAGATATTCGCTGGTAAACAGAAACTCCCTGCACTACCACTCGTTCTGGTCAAAACTGAAGCCCCATTTGAACAATGGGGACTAGATTTCATAGGGGAAATTAATCCCCATTCCAGTGCTCAGCATAAGTGGATCTTAACAACCACAGATTATTTTACAAAGTGGGTGGAATCCATTCCAACCAAAAGGGCAACAGACTCGGTGGTGATCGACTTCTTGGAAGATAATATCCTGTCAAGATTTGGGTGTCCACGAAATATTGTTACCGACAATGCCCAGGCCTTCAAGTCCATGGCTATGATCAGCTTCTATCAGAAATACAATATCGTTCTCGGCCATTCCACTGCATTACCTCCAGGGGAATGAATTGGCCGAATCATCAAACAAAATCCTGGTAAACATAATCAAGAAAGTACTAGATGAAAATAAAAGGTCTTGGCATGTGCACTTGAAGTACGCATTGTGGGCAAACCGCATCAGTACCAAAAGGTCTATCGGAATTTCTCCGTTTCAAATGGTCTATGGGACAGAGGCGGTTCTACCTATAAACTTAGCATTTCCAGTAATGAAGTTATGCCAGGACCAGAATGAAGAACCCAATCATGTAACTAGGAGAATTAACCAGCTAATCGAGGTTCAACAGCATAGAGTGGAGGTTGATGAGAAAATGCAGAAGTACCAAGATGATATGAAAGCATTGGTCGACCTCAAGGCAAAAGACAGAGAATTCCTCCCAGGTGACTTAGTATTAATATGGGATGCGAGAAGAGAAGAGGCCGCCAAGCATGGCAAGTTTGACCACCTTTGGTATGGACCATTTAGGGTCTTGGCTACAGAAGGGAAAAATTCTTTTCTCCTGGAAAATATAGACGATGGAGTCCTCAGTGCCCCTGTCAATGGGTGCTATCTGAAACATTATATGACATAGCAGTTGTGTATATATATATATATA
>JZKD02S2144837.1:29845-44501 GCA_000966675.3 Picea glauca
ATTCCTTGTTTGGTACATACGAATATTTTCATTTGAACATTTGTTTTAATTTTTGGTTTTTTGTCCCTAAACTATCAACACATTTCTAATAAGATCGTGTTTTCTTTTTTAGGATTCCAGCTGCATACAAAATTAGCAGGAAAAGTAATTTGCAGGTCGGTGTCAGAAATAGAGCGGCATAAAATAGGTGATACCTAAAAATAGTTTCATATTGCACCAAGAAAATGAAAATAAAAGGTAAAGGTGAGATTTCTAAAAACGCAGGTTATAAAAGACTGTTTAAAGTAAATCAAGGTAACGTTTTTTAAATTGCAGTATGGGTTAAAATCTTCGAATTATAGTGATTTGAATGAATACACTAAATCTAAAAATAGCGAGTCAGAATATCTGTCCCTAAAGATACCCATAAAAGACAGTCTTGGACTGTTTCGAACTTTTGTGTGTTCAATCGCTAAACCGCTGCCTTATATCATGTCCATCTCTGGGTCTAACTTTTAGCAAATCGTTATCCTTCCGAGTCATTGCAAAGGGATAAAAGTATTTCATTTTACGCCTCAAAGGTTTCGAAACAGATCTTGATAGGGAAGCTGGTCTTCACAACTACTTGATTTCCTGCTAAACGAAGGAACGTTTAGAGCGATCTTAACTTTCCTAAGTTTTTTAACAGCGTCGAAAGAATCAAAGCTTGCTCAAACGGGATGCCCCTTAAAAAAAAATATAATCCCCTTTTTCCCTAAGAATGAAGGTGTTGTGAAGGTCAAGGGAAGCTTGGTACCAAGTAATCAAAATGAGTTGACAGACCTCTGATGCAAAATATTACATAGATATCAGCCCTGATATAAACTGATTGCTCCCATCTTCGTGATTTAAAAGTTAATTATAAGTCAGGTGGTGAAAGGAAATTCAGAAATGATTTCCCCCACCTAGTCTAGGGAGACGATGAAGGGAAATCCAGAAATGATTGCCCTCGTCTCAGCATTTAAATGCATAAAAATTTTCTGAAGTGGTGAAAAAAAATTCAGTGAAAAAGGGTCAGACAACTTCATTGGGGTACTAAACAGGCTCGCTGGCAGTGAAGCAATGTCTGAGATATCTGTAAGGCTGTCATACATGAACATCTATCTACTCTGGTAACCAATGCTTTCTAGAAACCTAATAAACATCCCAAATTCAAACGGGACTTCGGATTTTAAAAGATATATAATTTCATCCATTTGATGCAGGCCGAGAGACTCAAGAACCGTTGAATCTCCTAGGGTTGTTTCAACTGTCTTAAAACATACCAAAATTAGTAGTGAGAAAAGGAAAATTGTGAAAGAGATTACAGCTGTGTTTGGAAAAAGTATTTGATTTAAAAAAAAAAAAAAACTCCTCGAGGTAAAAAATGAAGTCTTTTTCTCCTTTGATCATTTTTTGGAATTTTTCTGCATGTTTCAGTTTTTGACTCCATTCACCCAATAGTGGCACCTGGTCTACTGTTCTTCCCGCCTCACAGCGAGGCGTGATCCCTAGTTGGAGCTTCCCTTGTTTTATTTTTACCCTTCACAATTTTCAAATCTTCGATGCTTTTTCTCCTCTCAAAATAGGTCCTCTTGTGAAAGAACGTTCGATCTTTCGGTGTTGTTTTGGGATCTCGCAAATCGGATACCTTAAGCTTTGAATTCACACGTCCCGAGTCACGAAACAACGAACTCATTTTAAATCTTCACTCAAGACAGAAACCTGGGTAAAGTTTTTTAACTCAGCGATTAGACGTCGTCGGGGTTTCACGCCTCGGCATTCGTCAAACCCAATTGTTCTTCCTTACAGTCCCGAGAGCCGAGAATGCGAGGTACTTGTGGGTTAACCCTGGTCAAGGAGTAAAGGCAAAAATTTAACCATGGTTAAATTGGTTCTCGGCATTTCGCCACTCGATGCTTTTTTTTCAAAATCATGGTGTCTAAAACTCCGACTCACGAAGCCGCGATGTGATTATAGTAGGATTAATTAATCATCTAATCCAAATTTTTCTTAATCCTAATTAAGTCTTAATTATCGCTATCTCGCATTTTCGTGACTCGGCATGCTAGTCTCCCAAAATTTTATCTTCGAAGTTCCGAGCCGCGATATGGCGAGTAAAACGATTATGAAATTAATCATGCCTTAAATCACGATTATCTTTAATTGAGCCAAATCGGTCCTCGAAGTCTCATGAGTTGAAAAATCAAAAGGTTGAAAGGAAATCCACGATGCTGGGAAAATCCGAGAAAGTTTTTAACGTTGCTAGGTTTGAATATTTTAAAATAAGAAATATATATCTCGCGCATCGAGGTTTGCACTTTTCCCGAGGTAGCCACTTGCTCTCCATACCCCGATTGCCTGTCAAACTGCCAAACATTTATGACATTAATGAAGAATTAGGGTGAATCCACGAACAAATAAGATCGGATTTTACGCAATAAATTTGTTTCTAATTGCGATTTGACAGACTTATTTCGAAGAGTACAGAATTTTCAAATATATACCGGAGTCTCATTTTATTATAATCAAAACATTTTTCATAAGCACGCAGAGCTCGTCATTTTTCGAGTGAACTAATTTCTGCATGTATACGCAGGTTTATTGCAGAAGAGAGAAAACGCAAGCTTCAACTATGGCTCCACGGAAAGCAGCAAAGGCTAACGTCGAGGATGTAGGGAAAGGTTCCGATAATGTCTCCGACACTTCACCTCGGAGTGGCAGTTCGGTTCGTAACTGGTCATTTGTTTCAGATATTCTACAAACCAAGTTGGTAAATTATTCAGACTCAGATGACAATGAAAAGGACAATTTGAACACTAAATACAAGATTGTCGTTCAATCGGGAATGCACAAGGTGGCATCCAAACCACGGTTGCTCCTCTATTATGACATGATCCGATGGGCATTGGATCACATAGACTTACCAACCAGAACTATCATAAACGACCAGCGGGTCACGGTCGGTACTTTTAGAGTGGAGCATATCCAAACCATGTATAAGCTCCCGACAACATCTGAATACACGTATGATGTTGAATTCCTGGAGAGATTCAAACAGAAGGAATGCATTGAATATGACAAAACCATGCCCAGTTTGATTAAAGATTTGGTTTCGTGCACCGCGAAGTTCAGAGCAAATGACCAGGGCGTATATTCTATCGCTTCTCTGGAGCCACAGTATAAATATGTGGCCATGATGACTTGCTGGCTTTATGGGAGAGAAGACACCTCACATTTCTACATCGCATGGGTGCCTCTCATATTTCGGGTTGCAGAAGGTTGCTCCTTTAATTGGGCAAATATGCTCTCAGAAAGTCTGGCCAACAGGGTCACAGAGTATCGAGAGAAAAAGGAAAATGGGAGACCATCCTCATTTTTCATGTCTGCGTATATCATGGACATGGTGTGTTCCATGACACCATTCCCTTGGATGAATTGGGCTTGGAATCCAGCCCATGAAAAAACTGTACATGAGTATCACGACAAGCTGTGGGAGGATAAAGAGGACAAATTTATTTACGAAATTTTCAACTGGGTGATGGTGCCCCTGCACACCACCATTTTTGGTCTTTCGCCTCCTCGTATCTCAGACAACATTGCTGCAAATCTGAGTGGTATAGCAGACTGGTACGTAGAAGCAGAGTTTTCCTATTTCAGAGTTTTCAGAGCTGCTATTCCCCCACTTGCACTACCACTGTTCATCCTTGACAAACAGTGATTGGCAGGGTGAGTAAAGAGCTCAAAGCATCTTCGAAGAAGGTATGGTCGTTTTTCCCTGTTCGGCTAGATTATTATTCTTTATTGGATTTCGAGCATGCTAAAGCTGAGGCTGCAGCCCTGGAAGACTTGAGTTTAGTCTCCATTGAATATAAAAAACACGATCCTAAGAAAATTGTAAGCAATCATTTAGCTAATTGTGGGCTGAAGAGGTTTGAACACGAGTGTTCACCCTCGGATGACATTTTCCGAGGGGCGAGATCTTATGGGGAAGTGCTAGTTCGGATCCGATCTTTAGCGCCCGAAGATATGGCCTCTGTATTAAAATTTTAGGAAACCAGACGAAAGTGTCTTCTTGCGGTATTGCGAGGAGGGAGACCGAGCGCTTTTGAGACAGAATTGAAGGATGATGAAGGCCCCAAAGAAACAACTTCTGGTTCCAGAAAAATCCATAACGAGGGGAATCAAACGAATAAGCCCGAAGCAGAGACGCAGAATCCAGACCCACCAGAGACCCAGAATACAGAAACTGAGACAAAGACTACTGAACCCCCGAAGAAGCAGTACTCAGTCATCACACCAGGAAAAGCAGCGAAACAGATCGGTGAGCCCATCGCTTCTGTCACCCCCTTGCAGTCAACGCAAGGAAATATAGAAGAAGGATGGATTTTTGACGAGGAGCTGAGGCCGATCAGAGCAGAAGAACTTCCTCCAAACGAGTTCTTCTTCGACAAAAAGAGAAAAGCGGTGATGAAAAGGGAGTTCTACCAGGACGAAGGATTAACCGCTAAAAAATTCAAAGTGATGACCAATGGAAAGAACAAAAAGAATGAGGAATTTGCCATGGAGATCGCAAGAATGCTAGGAGCGTATGCGTCGGTGAATCAATTCTCGGTCGAGATGTTAAAAAGTCAACTCAAAAGAAAGAATCGCCTGATCAAGACTCTCGAAGCCAGAGTAGCTTCAGCCGCAGAAAGCGCTAAGAGTCAGGTGAGTGGGGAAATAGAACTGGCTCGACTAGCTGATAAAAAGGAAATAGAAGTGCTCAAAGCCAAGTTGGAACAAGTGCATTCAGTGATCCGAGACGGTCAGGTGCAAGCTGGTCAGCAGAGAAATGTGATTGCAGAGCTACAGGCTCAGTTAGAGGTTGCTGAAAGCAGGGTGATCGACGTCGAGGGGTTTAAATCCTGAGCGATCGATATTCAGAGCAGGATCTCTTCTGTACAACAGAATCTACTAGACAGAGTGGGAGTGATTCGAGAAGATTGCCTGTTGATGCATCAGATTTTCGAGAATATGACTGTCAGAGAAAGGAACGCAGAAGCTGCTCAGGTCGCCTTTCAAGAGGTGGTGATAGCTACTAACAATAGATTTTCGGTAGGTTCTCCCGGACTCACCATCGCTGAACAAACTAGAGGTAACATTCTGTTAAAGGATTGGGAACATAATTTTACCTTAAGCAAGGAACAGGTCCAAAAAGTAACAAATTCATTAGAAGAAGCCTTCAATGCTATAGATGGTGAGTTTTTAGGTATGGAGAGTGGAGGTGACTTAGAAACGTTAAGGAAAATGAATGTAGATCAGATTTCCCTCGACCTGAAAGAGAAGAGTGAGAGAGATTCGACGGATATCTCTAAGATGGACAGGGTGGACATGGCTCAAGCTGACAAACACTTAATTCAACCTAGCGCACAACTAAGTGCCCTTGACATCATTGATGCACAAATGGGGGATAAGCTGCCACAGTTAGCCCGAGATGCTATTTCGTCGAGGCCACCTGTCAAGTGGAACCTTCGCATCTTGTATCCCAGTTTGTGGACAAATGTATCATATGCACCGAATCCGCGCAAAGACAAGCACCTGGAGCCATTTGAAAATAGAGTAGGAGAAAAGAGAGTGATTTCGCTCTTTTCGGTTGTAACTGAATTTGTGAAACCGTTGAGTTTCTAAACTGATCTGCCAAGTGGTATAAATATACCACAAAAGAAGAAGAAAGGGCTGGACCTTTTTGGTGTCAATTGTAATAGAGTTTTTCATTTGAAGAAGTTAATATACAAGCAATTTGGATATTCTTGATTCCGTCTAGACTGTGATATCAAGTTTGCTTCTTTGTATTTCATGTTTCATTTCATTTCATTTGTTCATAAATGATGTGCTTTGTTATACTTTAGTACGACCACTACTATAACAAAATAATTCTGGTTTTTTGTATTTGTTTATTGTCTTTCCTCTGCACCAGCTATTAGCGGGTGTAAGACTAATTTGCAATTTCAGAATTCTACGTTTATTCTTTGCTAATGTCAGTTATTTTCTTAGTAATTTCCTCCTCTGTTTATATGTGAGTTTTCTCTTTGACAGGAATCTTGCACTATATAAAGCTAAATGTATCTCTCCCATCTCACACTTTTTATTAAAATATAATACAGTTACAGGAAAGAGCCTTCAAATCGCATTTTTATTTTATTCCAAAAAACGTAAAATTCTCTTTATTTCGACCAAATCAAGACAACATTTAAACCTCATCATTAAATCCTTTCCTAATCTCACTGTTCCTCCATGACTGTCCCTGTATCGACACAACCTAATATCGAACCCGGACTATCTAATCAAACACATATCGCCTTAAATATTTTTGACACAATCCTTAAAACTGCAAACAACCGGGAAAAACTTGAACGTTCATGGGCAGCCATTGAACAAGATATAAATAATCAGGAATAGTTCAAAGCTAGACGACGCGAATGTAGAAATCGTCCCTAGTTTCCTCACCGAAGGTGACATTACCCTTATATCCATTATTCATCTACTTTCGGATGCCTTGACACTGTACGTTTAATCCTTAGTACAGAATCAGGAACAACATTCACCATTCAAAATTTCCATTTTCCATTATCAAACTGCCCCGGAGGGTGCTGCAGTTATCTACATCAGCATACAACTTCAGTTACTGTCTTACATTTTGAGTTACATGACACGAGCATGTGGCATGCCCGCCTTGTTTGTATACATATTTTCTTTTTTCTCCCTAGAGAAATGTTTGGATCCCACAGTTTCCCCTCTCCCTCTGACGGATCGTTCTTGTAGTTCCTCTCAGCACTCTTCATTACAATGGCACTCTCAGTAGAATAAACATTGATGTATTTTGGCTATACGTATGCATCTAACCTCACACATCAGGGGGCATCTGTTATCACTAAAATTTCATCTGCAACATTGCATGCAAATGGTTATAGAAATACAACAATGCCAACAAAAAATAGTTCACCTGCAGCACCAAAATGCATTTGAAAAGGAAAAAACTATACAATTGGGAAAAAATTGACATGCACAAACTTACTAAAAAAAGCGTGCACACAATGCACGGGTCAAGAAAGCCCGTAGAGTGCACAATGCGCCAAATGCTCTACTGTGTATGAGAAAAGCCACCCAATCTTGTGAACGACACGTTTATGGTTCTTTTCGTCCCCCCAACCACTTATGGACCAGATCCCAACTTGATTTGACCTCCATATCTGAGCAAAATCCAAATGGGGGCCTGGTCAAGGAACAAAGGGTTCCCTAAAGGGCCCCTTGTTCACACTAAGAACCAATTGAATTTTTTCTTGAAGAAATGCTATAAATGGAAGCCATGGGTGCACTAAGAAACCAAGATCTTCATAGTATTGTTATGCTGCCTCAATTCTCCCTTGAGAATCCTCTTTACTCCTTGGAGTATTCAAGTGCCATTGCAATAGGCCATTCCACTAACCTCTTGAGGGAATAGGCATTGATTTTCTTCATCATTTGTCATTTTTCTTCCATTGTAAGAAGAGTTTTCCATTAGGGAACTCAAGAACCCTCCCAAGAAGGAAGAGGGTACCCATAATTCCTAATTTTTCTCTATGGTGTTTTTGCAACTAATATAATTATCCATTGGTCGCATAATCTTGGTCATTGGTTGATTGTTTATGGTTCTAAGTTTTCTATGCATTCTAGTTTTTATTTCCTTAGTTTTTTTTGTTTTTTTATTTGTCTATTACATGTGTTTGGCTTTTTTAACCCACTCATGAACTTCTGTCTTGTCTAGCAGGCCCAACTAGGTATGCAAGTGCCATTGTTTTGCTCACCCAATTGACGAAACGAGCACAACAGACTGGTTGTTCTAAGGGGGTCCATCCGTGCTCTTTCCTTTGTTCTGTGGGCGGGGGATGCCTTTTCCCTACTTCTGTTGTAAGGATTTCAAAGATCCGAAGTCCCGCTTCTTCTATTTAAATTTCTGCTCGATTTTGATAGCGTATCGATAAGCCGCGCCCAGTGACAAGATGTTCACAAAATCCATTTTTGTTTGGATGTATCTATACATACAACCGTGATATTTGAGTACTAGATGGAATTTGGAGTCTTTGATACCCAACTTGGTGTGCAGGGTTCAAAAAATATTTTGGAACTCGGGTACTGTCTGGTCCCTTTCCTATCACAGGCTATTCCATCTCGTACAATGCTCATCGTAGCTTCCAACAGGGTAGTATTTTTCCTTAATAACATCCATGAAATAATCCCAACTAGGTGCGACTATAAATAGTATAGATTCTTCAGTGGACCTTTGCTCATAGTAAGTCTCCTACCAATCCTTGACATGGGAGACGACCTTAAGGAGTGCAAAGGTAATCTTTTCTCTATTGGAAAAATTATGGACAAAAAAATACTCTTCTAGCAGTTTCAACCATTTATCTACGACATATGCATCTATTTGACCTTCAAATATAGGAATAGAAAAAATCACTTGTACCTTGAAGGGGGCGGTGCCTCCAAAGTGGATTCCTGATGAAGATGTGTCACCTGTTGGTAGCCATCGAAGGATCTATGCAAAATTATCCATCATCTCATTCCTTTTTCATGTGAGGGATTCATCTAGAAACATTTGAAAAGAAATTCCTACTATCGCAAGGACAAACTTGCATTGGATCAACTATTTCGAGTCCCAACTCCTTGTACCCTGACTGCGTTAGGGACATGCATAGAGAAACAAAATAGAGAGAAAATTGCTCTGATACCGCTGATCCATATTTATAAATGGAATGAAATGAAATATAGAGGTATACCAAAGAAATACGCAGAGATAAAGTAAAAATTGACTTCTGTTAATAAAGAGAATATGTTGAAACTGTAAAAATGTAGATTGAAACAAGCTTGCTAGAATGGTGGCAGATTATCTCTGAGAAAATATGTGACGACTACACTCATTCACAAGAAGATGAGTACAATGAGGCTCCAAATTCCTTTTTACATCAAACATGAATGAGAAAACCCTATACATTCAAAAACCTAACCTGATCTAGGTGGATATCGATGGCCACCCACCTTTTCCAACTGGCTCAAAACAATTTTCTAGTAATTTTGGTAATTTACTATTTTTAGCAGTTTTAAACTTTTGGGGCCATTTTGAGGGCCTAAATGAAGGTTTTTCAGGATCAAGGTTCTCAATGATAGCTAAAGGCTCTGATTGAGCCCCCAAAATTAATCTCCTCAACGATACCTTTCCAACAATCTATTGTGCGCCCCAAACAAAGATCGTATGCCAAAGTTACACCCCCGGGAAGTTGATACACCAAACTACCCAAAACAGGTCCACAAAACTGTTGGATTTTCATCTTCTAGGGTTGGGGTTTTGGATTTTCTTTATGATAAAAATACCTTTGGAGCCTCATTGTAAAATCATCTTCTTGCGAATGCAAGTAGCCATCACATCTCTTCTCAGAGATACGCTACCACCATTCTAGCGAGTCTTTCACTCTGTATTTTTATAGTCTTTGTACATTTTCGCTCATTAATAAAAAAATTGTGTATTACTGTATCTTTGTGTTTATGGTTGCATATCTGATACATTTCTGTTATATTATTGGATATTTGAGATATCTCTGTACATTTATTTATTATATCTCCTCTCTCATTTCATGCCGAAAATAATCCGGATCAGTGGTATTAGAGCAGGCTGCTCTTGATCGTTTTTAGTGCATGTCCCCAATGAGGTCCGATTATAGAAAGTTGGATCTTGAGCTTGTCTCTCTTGAGGAAAATCACTCTCGCATGCCCAAGAAACCCTCCATGGCAGAAGAAAAGAAAAATGACGAAGAAAAAGATTCTATTAATCTGTTGCTTGAGCAATCTCTCACGCGACAGAGGGACGAAATGATGGAGAATTTTTCCCACATCCTTCAATGCCTACCGATAACAACAAACACATATTCATCAAGAGACCACTTTGGAGGCACCTCGCCTTTCAATATACAGGTTGATTTTGATATTCCCTTATTTGAAGGTCAGATAGATGCATATGCCCTAGAAAAATGGTTAAATTTGCTAGAAGGTTATTTCTCTATCCACCATTTTTCTGACAGGGAAAAGATCACCTTCGCACTCCTTAAGTCTCTCCCCCATGTCAAACATTGGTGGGAAACTTACTGGGAGAAAAGTTCCACAAAGGAATCTAGAATATATGGGGCCGAGCTCACTTGGGATTTTTTTGTGGATGCGGTCAAGGAAGAATATTACCCTGTTGGCAACTATGAGGACCAATACATGAGATGGACCACACTACGGCAAGAGAGGGGCCAAGCAGTGCCAAAGTTCACCAATACCTTCCATATCTTATGCACCAAGCTGGGTATCAAAGACTCCGAGCGACATTTGGTTATGAAATATCGCGGGGCTCTACACAGATACATCCAAACTGAAATGGATTTTTGAATATCTCATCACTCGGTGATGCGTATCAATATGCTATTAAAATCGAGAAAAAATTTAGGCACCCAAACAAACAGGAGTTCAGATCTGCAAATTTGCAACAACCAAAGTATGAGAAAGATGGCCCTAAAAAACAACTTCCTGAAAACTAGTCTAAGCCACAGGAAAAGAAGGGTCACATGAAGACGACGAAGGACACTGGAAAATGGTGTGATTTCCACAAAATCCCCTGGCACAACACTGATGAATGTTGCTCAAAAAAATCATTGGTGGCCGAGATCAAGGAGCTGAACCTTGATTTAGAATTTGATTCTGAAAATACTGGTAAAAGACAGATCATCGACACAGACCCCACTGCTATTGTCATGGCTGCAACAATTCAACAAGAAGAACCAACATATCCTGAAGAGGGGGATCACCTTTTTCATTCAAATATGTGGGTGAAAGGGACCCCGCTACATTTTATTGTTGATAGCAGAAGCTAGAAGAACCTCATCTTAGGAGAGGTCATCAAAAAGTTGGGATTGTCGACAATACAACACCCACAAGCATACAAGATTGGGTGGCTTCACCAAGGATGAGATCTTCATGTTAGCCAACAATACCAATTGTCATACAACATCCAACCCTTCAAGGATGAGGTATTATGTGATGTTTCCCCACTAGATTTCTGTGATGTTCTCTTGGGCTAGCCATATATGTGGAGGCACCATGATGTTTATGAGTCTCACCCGTAGTGTCATTGTTACTTTGGGGGGTCATCTCTACAAAATACCAGAGGTAATTTCGACTATTGCCCAACCTAAACAATGCCGCAAGGTAGTATCTCATACTACAAAATTCATCTTCTTGACAGTCTGTTCAAAGCATGAACAAATGAACACCATTACAGCTTCAGTCCAAGCACCTTCTATACAACAGAAGAAGGTCAAAAAGATTGAAGAAAAGTGTAAAGATTCCTTTTGCACATAGGCATCTCATGTATCCAAACTAGTTAAAAAGGTCCAACCCTTCTAGCCATAGGTTTGTGACAACCTTCAACAAGCTAAGCAACGCAACTTCTCCAACAAGGAAAGCAACTCATCAAGATGTAGATTCAACAAAAGCTTTTCCCTCTCCCATAGGCACTCAACACAATGGATACCATTGCTTCCTAAGGAGGAAGGATTGATCCATGTGGATATCGGTGGCCACCCACGTTTTCCAATTGGCTCAAAACAGTTTTCTGGCAATTTTGGTAATTTACTATTTTTAGCAGTTTTTAACTTCCGGGGCCATTTTGAGGGCCTAAATGAAGTTTTTTCAGTATAAAGGTTCTCAATGATAGAAAAAGGATTTGACTAAGCCCCCAAAATGAGTCTCCTCGATGAAACCTTTCCAACGAGTTATCGTGCACCCCAAACGAAGATCGTATGCCAAAGTTACACCCCCAGGAATTTGATACACCAAACTACCCAAAATGGGGTCCACAAAACTGTTGGCTTTTCTTCTTCTGGGGTTAGGTTTTTGGATTTTATTTATGATAAAAAGGACTTTGGAGCCTCATTTTAAAATATTCTTCTTGCGAATGCGATTATCCATCACATCTCTTCTCAGAGATAAGCTTCCACCATTCTAGCGAGTCTTTCACTTTGTATTTTTACAGTCTTTATACATTTTCGCTCATTAATAGAAAATTGTGTATTATTGTATCTTTGTGTTTATGGTTGCATCTCTGATACATTTCTGTTATATTATTGGATATCCAAGATATCTCTATACATTTCTTTATTATATCTCCACTCTCATTTCATGTCGAAAAAATAACGGATCATAACCCTAGGAGATGAAGCGCCAAAAATCATGTGGGCCCCGATGGGGTAAGTTGGTACATCAACTTCCCGGTATCATAACTTTTGCATATGATGTCCGTTTTAGGCGCACGATAGTCCATTGGAAAGGTCTATCTGAGGAATACATATTTTTCCATCACACTCTAACTCTATATATAGTGTGATTATGGAAATCCCAAAAAACGTTGTTTAGGGCCTCAAAACGACCCCAAAAGTTTAGGACCCGAAAAGATAGAAACAAACTACCAAGATGAAAACTATATGTGAGCCAGCTGGAATAGGTGGGTGGCCACTGAATGGATCAATCTTACCCACTTAGGAATAAATAGTCTCCATTGTGTTGAGTTTCCCCATCACATGAGGAAATTTCTGCTTAACTTGGCCCCGAGTGAGCCACTTGCCTTGGTGCAGGAGCTGCCCTACTTTGACAACTTGATAAAGCTAGATCCTCTATTGATGAGTGCCATTAATATGAGTGTCCCTGATATTATCAATGGATGCCTCTTCCATGCAATCAAGGTTGATATCTATTGGTGTCAAATTCTCTGTGATATTTGATGTGTCAAATAATGGTGGGAAGTATGTCCGAAGGAGGTCCATATTGAACATTGGGTGCAGGATAACAAAGGGGGGAATACCGAGCTCAAAAAAACTATCATCCACAACCTTGGTGATGGTATAAGGCCCATAGTGAAGTTTTCAAAGCTTCTAATGGGGCCCTGTAAGGTGCTCTTTATGCAAATGTAACCAGACTTTGTCTCCCACCTGAAACTTGTGTGGAACCCGGTGTTTATCATGGAACTGATTGTACTTAGCATTAGATTTATAAAAAATATCATGGACCTATTAGAATATGTGTTGAATCCATTCAATAAACCTGGTGTCTTTCAACATCTGACTGAACATGGCAAGATTTTTCCAGTGTGGTTGCAAGGGCTAGTGCGACATCAATGGGACCCAATGGTTGAAATCACAGCCCCACCTGAAAGGGCCTATGGACATTCGAGCTATGGATATCTCTATTGTAGTTGTGTTGAACGTAGGGGAGACTCTCATCCCATGTGCGTGGTTTCTTGGAGTTGTACATGCAGAAGATGTGCATGATCATCCGATTGACGAGCTTTGTCTGGCCATTAGTTTGGGGGTGGACGGAAATGGATTTGGTGATCTTGGTGTCCAATAGTGACTAGAGGGTCAACCAAAATGTGTTGAGGAATCTATTATCCTGATCTGAGATGATGGTCTATGGTATCCCAAAATGTACCCACACCTGTTCGAACAAGAGCTTGGCAGTGGTGTCTATTGTGATACTCTTCTTATAGGCTATGAAAATGGCCATCTTAGAAAACCAATCAATGACCACAAAAACACAGTCATTGCCTTGATTGGTTGAAGGAAGGCTTGATATGTAGTCCATCGAAATTGATTATCAAGGCCCATCGGGAGTAGGAAGAGGGGTGTACATGCCTTGCTTCTTAGTGGTTGGTTTGGAAATGGTGCATGCAGTGCAGGACCTAATATACTTGTTGACATCCTATCGAAGTTTCAGCCAATAGAAATGCTTATTTAGTATTGCCACAATCTTTTCCATGCCAAAATGTCCTGGCATCCAACTATAGTGGTCTATGGTATCCCAAAATGTACCCACACCTGTTCAAAGAAGATCTTAGTAGTGGTTTCTGTTGTGATACTCTTCTTATAGGCTATGAAAATGGCCATCTTAGAAAATCGATCAACGACCACAAAAACACAGTCATTTCCTTGCTTGGTTGAAGGAAGGCTTGATATTGTAAAAATTTCAATACAAATTAAGTATTTCCTGGATTCTCCTGATCTAACAATTATATGCCATTATTAAATACATAATCGCTTCTACAAATATTCTTGTGGAAATTAAACCATGATCCCAAAGTGAGATAACATGAAGAAAGATCAATCGCACATAACACAGAGGTTTTACAGGGAAAGCATAAAGCTAAAAACCCCACTATCATATATTATGTATATCATGGATCATGAAACAATCTCATACAAAACTCTAATCCAAGAGCTCTTAGTACAATACAATCGTCTCACACTGTCATACAAAAATTGAAAAATTCATGTGCCAATATTCTGTCTCCAGACAGCCTGCCTCCTCTGCACAATCCCTGGAAATAGAATTCTCACAATGAATTCGAATTCCCTTTTTTTTACCTAGGCTGCACATGCTCATGAGCATATCCACTACATGTGTGATTGCATGAGTGCACTTCACTCAAATCACAAATGATAGCCAAACTGTCACTTTCACCTGTTATCTCAACTGGGTCTCCACTGGATTTGACATGCATGTAGTTAACAGTGGTAAATCTTCAATTGCATGTGAGATCACTGATTGTGAA
>JZKD02S2144848.1:10047-27093 GCA_000966675.3 Picea glauca
TAACTTGTGGTCCCCACACCTTCTTTAGGCATGACACATGGAAAACACTATGAATATGGCTACCCTCTGGCAACTCCAACTCATAAGCTAGCTCTCCAACTCTCTGAGTCACCCTATAGGGACCATAGATGTTAAAAATCATCATATCAATGCCACCTCTCCTCAATGGAAATGATCTATGTAGATGCACCCTCAAGAAAACCATGTTTCCAATATTGAAACTGTGCTCCACCCTGTGCATGTCTACATACCCCCTCTGTTGATCATGGGTGGTCTACAAACTATCATGAGTGGTTTTGTAGCAATGCTCACCTAAATGTAACCACTCTATCCATGACCTCACATAGTCATGTAGATACCTCTCAAATCATAGGTTCACCATCTCTGCCTGACCATCCAATTGAGGGTAGAAACTAGTACTGGAAGTCAAACCTCTGCCTACAAATCTGAACATCTCCTTTGAAAATGCGCTAAGAAACATGTTGTCCTGATCATTGTCAATGACTCTGAGATGCTCATGAAATCTAAGCATATTCCCAAGAGGTATATTTATGACCCATGTTTCCCCATACTTCGAAGAAATCATTGGGAAGTGCATGAACTCTGATAACTGGTCAATCCCTACACACATACAATCTACACTCTGCACCCTTGGTAAAACTGTAATGCAATCTAACAACATGCCCTCCACCTTGGCCCTTAAATGGGAAAAGTTGCATCAACCTTGTTGGATGAGTTTGGCCCGATCTACTGTGCTTACAAGTCATACACTCCCCCATATGTCCCAACACAACATCCACAAGATCCCTCCATGCAAACCTCTCTCGGATCTTCTTGTAAATGGCAAAGTCACCATGGTCCCAAACTAGCCAGTAAGATGTGAAGCACCTTTTACCCATAGCATTGATATGTAAGGTACTAACATAAGAACCCATCTAACTGCCCCAGATAATCCAAGAAATCCTAAGTTATAGAAACTCAATCGACTCCTTAGAAGACCACTCCTCCAAGCAACCAATCCTATGCACCTGAGGAGTAAACTCTGAAAAGTGAAAACTAGATATCTCATTTGTATCGGTTTTCAAGCTGTCAAACACTATAATCCCAGGGTCCCAAGTTAAACTCCATGAGGAACCATCATGTTGACGTTGCACCAATATGATCATAACCATTTGATCACCATGTTAAGACTACACTCTCCTCTCTTGGACCGCCAAGATGAAATCCTTGAAAGGATTGAACTCATTGTCTTGGATCATGTCTCGCCAAGGCATCTTAGTGAAATCAAAGTCTACCAACCCACGGATATAATTGATCTGTGTATCATGATGGAAAATCTACCTCACCATATATAAAAAAAAACTCAACAAATCCTCTCACAACATCCCCACAATGATGCAGACCAATCACTGACACAACCTTGTCGATCATCCTCATCATCTGAAGCAGTCTATCACTTTGATGAATGTGAGGATCCCACCACCAAATTGGAAGTCCACCACTCCCAATGCCTACTAAAATCATTTTGAACTGATCCAACAGAGTGTGGATCTCCTCTTGTGCACTCTACGTACTGATCACAAGGTCCAAATGAAATACCTATGTCATGGCCACAATGCCCCTGTCTCATCCAACTAGCTCCAGTGACCCTATCCTATCTTGTTGTATACTATGAGGGCATCAAATAACAACAATAGATGCCTTTGCCACTATCTGGAAGACTGGAAAATGTCTAGTGTGTTAGTCAACCCCAAGGGCATGACCAAGAACTCATAACGAAGTCGGGAAGCAAACATGTGAGTATCATGCTCCCTGGCCCTCATCTAATGATATCCCAGATGAAGATCGATCATTGAGGGATATGTTGCTCCCTAAGGCTCACCCATCCACTCGCCAATCCTAAGTAACCTCAACTCAATGGTATGCTCGAGGACTTTGTTAGGACGTCTCCGTGGAGGAAACGCCCCAAAAATACACTATACTCTACCGTGTGCCAATGAATACCCCTGCATTATGTTTCCTATCACTGAATCATCTTGTATCATCCTATATCCTATAGGTGCTACTATATTCATCACTCTATTGGTGTTGCATGAACCTATATCCAAGAGCGTGCCCATGTCTATCATACACTTGTCCACCCAATTCATGGATGCATATACTTCCTTGTGGGATGGTCCACAAGTAATGTGCTCAACTAAATCCTTTGTAGCTAAGTCTTGAGCCTTTAGTGGGCTTTCCAAAAAAAGGGCTCATGATCCCCACGATGCAAAACATGAGCATAGTCAAAACCCTCTACCTCATACCTCTCCTCAAGCACCTACAACTTTGAATGCTCCTCGTGCGGGATCGTCACAAGAGGCTCCTTCCTCAAATCATGGGGGGCATTCATGCCCTCATGTGTCACGACTGGCAAAGATGATGAAGTCTCTACTGTAAGTGATGAGGAGCATTCCAAACTTGACTAGTAACAAAGCTCCTCAACCTCCCTTTCCTTGTCTTTAGCGAACTTGAGAGCAAGATCCCTATCCATGAACAACTGCAAGTAATTTGATTTCATTTGTTCTAGTGCTTCTATGATTATGCACAATTGTGTAGTAGTGACTCCACTTACAAATCCTTTTTTTCTCTCCTCCATTTGGGTTTTCCAAATAATAGCTTCAATGAATCTATGAGCACGATCTACCCTTGTCAACACTTGTACAATTTACTCCTCTGTGACCAATAATTGATCCTCCAAGTCCTACATTGTTGAAGGCCTTTCTTCATATTTGTAATATCCCCAATAGTTAATAGGCTAGGATATTATATTTGATCTCCAATGGTGTTGTTCTCTTTGTGGGATTGTGTTAAATGCTTTGCATTCACAAGTTTTTTTATTCTACAAGCTTATTGATAAATTTCTACAAGCAGTTTGCATGTGTTCTACTAGTAACCATTTCGTCAAATATATTGCAAATACACATAGAATAAAAGAGACAACATTGGCATTTTATTATGAATGGAATATGGTACACAAAAATAATATATCTCTAGTGGTTGTTATAACAACTTCAACAATAAACACTACAAATTCAATCCAAAACATGTAATAATTCCATAGTCTCCTCAAGAGATGATGCGTCCTCCTTTGGATGGTCTAACCCTCGCTAGTGAGGTATCGATTTTCTCCTCAAACACCTACTACAACAATTCGGTCGCTCGTACCTAAACAACTTTGCAACTTCAGATTGCAGAGGTCCTCACAGGACGAAGCTAGACAATAAGAGGGGCCTCAGGAGACCCCCTATACTCAACCCGTGGGAATGTCCCTTGTCACGGTTTCCCCAAAACCCTCTTGGTACTTGCAAAATCCAAATACAGCCTTCTCTGAAAAGTTCCACAAATCGCCTGTGCAAGGCGATATTCGTCCAAACTAAAACAAACCCAAAATTGAAGCTTCAATGAAGACCCTGTAGGATCCTCCTCCTTGTCTAGCTAGGGTGGATATTGCACCACCAAAACCAAACCAATAGTGGAAGGGTTTTTTCAAAACCATAACGAAAAACCTTGGTTCACAAGGCAGGGAAGAAGGATAAAAGGAGGGGTGGCACTTCACTTTGCATCATGTATTTGGATTAAACTCTTTGGAGTGCTCTTGTGAGACAAGGTTTTTCATTAGGGTTTTGGATTAATCTCTTTGAAGTGCTCACAAGAGTACTCCAAAGAGATTAATCCAAATACAGGATGCAAAGTAAAGTGCCACCCCTCCTTTTATCCTTCTTCCCTACCTTCTAGAACTTTCCCCTTTTTGACTAAATCAAATATAACTTCTAGAACTTTCCCCTTTTTGACTAAATCAAATATAACTTCTAGAACTTTCCCATTTTTCACTAAATCAAATATAACCCTTATCCCTCTTTTTCTTTCACTTTAAGATTAAAAGTCACTCTTAATAACAGTTAAGTAACTTATTAATCTAAAGTTACTTTATTTCCTTAATGTCACTTTAAATACATAACATCTCCTAAGTGACATTAAATAACCCCTTTTTGACTTTCTTTTTCTTTACCGACGAGTCACATGAGTCATTTCCACTGTCGAATAGGGGAATCCAAAAATGGGGACATGACAAATCCTCCCTTCCCAAAGGTTGCTTGTCCTCAAGCAATGCCATCATACCCATGGGAACAACAAACTGAAACTAATGATGATCCCTAGGTCCCAAACCCATCTGAAAGATGTGAAGCACCTATCGGCCACAATATTGTCACCTATCAATAGAGAAACCATATACTGTGAAGACTCAGTACACTCTTCATAGAATGTCTCACCTAGGAAACTGATCCACTATGTCATATGAATAGGCTCCTCAAAGTAATCACTCAATCTCTGATATGTACCAGCTGCCAAATTGTCAACCCATAAAATCCTAGGGTCCCATGCTATCACTAGAAAGGACTCATCATGTTGTCATCGCGCGACCCTAATCATAAATATTTGATTCTCCTGCCTAAACTACATCCTCCACACCTACATCCACAAGTTGTAATGCCTCAAAGGATCGCCCCCACTATCAAGGATCATATCTAGCCAATATATCTCAATGAAGTCAACTAAACAACCTTGAAAATCAGACATCACAGAGAATTCTGTGTGGTCAAAAACTGATAGGGTATCCACGACACCTAGTCTCCAAGTATCAAAGGGAAAATCCATAATACTCCAACACCCCCAACTTATTGCAATCGTCCAACCATTGTCTAGACAATATCTCAACATATTGTCTGCAAAGTCCCTCCATGTGAACACAAGAAAGTCACAAGGATCCCAAACTAGCCTGTATGACGTGAAGCACCCTCTACTCATAGCATTGCTCTATAAGGTGCTAATACAAGAATCCACTTGACTGCTNCATGGTCCCAAACTAGCCAGTAAGATGTGAAGCACCTTTTACCCATAGCATTGATATGTAAGGTGCTAACATAAGAACCCATCTAACTGCCCCAGATAATCCAAGAAATCCTAAGTTATAGAAACTCAGTCGACTCCTTATAAGACCACTCCTCCAAGCAACCAATCCTATGCACCTGAGGAGTAAACTCTGAAAAGTGAAAACTAGCCATCTCATTTGTATCGGTTTTCAAGCTGTCAAACACTATAATCCTAGGGTCCCAAGTTAAACTCCATGAGGAACCATCATGTTGACGTTGCACCAATATGATCATAACCATTTGATCACCATGTTAAGACTACACTCTCCTCTTTTGGACCGCCAAGATGAAATCCTTGAAAGGATTGAACTCATTGTCTTGGATCATGTCTCGCTAAGGCATCTTAGTGAAATCAAAGTCTACCAACCCACGGATATAATCGATCTGTGTATCATGATGGAAAATCTACCTCACCATATATACAAAAAACTCAACAAATCCTCTCACAACATCCCCACAATGATGCAGACCAATCACTGACACAACCTTGTCGATCATCCTCATCATCTGAAGCAGTCTATCACTTTGATGAATGTCAGGATCCCACCACCAAATTGGAAGTCCACCACTCCCAATGCCTACTAAAATCATTTTGAACTGATCCAACAGAGTGTGGATATCCTCTTGTGCACTCTACATACTGATCACAAGGTCCAAATGAAATACCTATGTCATGGCCACAATGCCCCTGTCTCATCCAACTAGCTCCAGTGACCCTATCCTATCTTGTTGTATACTATGAGGGCATCAAATAACAACAATAGATGCCTTTGCCACTATCTGGAAGACTGGAAAATGTCTAGTGTGTTAGTCAACCCCAAGGGCATGACCAAGAACTCATAACGAAGTCGGGAAGCAAACATGTGAGTATCATGCTCCCTGGCCCTCATCTAATGATATCCCAGATGAAGATCGATCATTGAGGGATATGTTGCTCCCTAAGGCTCACCCATCCACTCGCCAATCCTAAGTAACCTCAACTCAATGGTATGCTCGAGGACTTTGTTAGGACGTCTCCGTGGAGGAAACGCCCCAAAAATACACTATACTCTACCGTGTGCCAATGAATACCCCTGCATTATGTTTCCTATCACTGAATCATCTTGTATCATCCTATATCCTATAGGTGCTACTATATTCATCACTCTATTGGTGTTGCATGAACCTATATCCAAGAGCGTGCCCATGTCTATCATACACTTGTCCACCCAATTCATGGATGCATATACTTCCTTGTGGGATGGTCCACAAGTAATGTGCTCAACTAAATCCTTTGTAGCTAAGTCTTGAGCCTTTAGTGGGCTTTCCAAAAAAAGGGCTCATGATCCCCACGATGCAAAACATGAGCATAGTCAAAACCCTCTACCTCATACCTCTCCTCAAGCACCTACAACTTTGAATGCTCCTCGTGCGGGATCGTCACAAGAGGCTCCTTCCTCAAATCATGGGGGGCATTCATGCCCTCATGTGTCACGACTGGCAAAGATGATGAAGTCTCTACTGTAAGTGATGAGGAGCATTCCAAACTTGACTAGTAACAAAGCTCCTCAACCTCCCTTTCCTTGTCTTTAGCGAACTTGAGAGCAAGATCCCTATCCATGAACAACTGCAAGTAATTTGATTTCATTTGTTCTAGTGCTTCTATGATTATGCACAATTGTGTAGTAGTGACTCCACTTACAAATCCTTTTTTTCTCTCCTCCATTTGGGTTTTCCAAATAATAGCTTCAATGAATCTATGAGCACGATCTACCCTTGTCAACACTTGTACAATTTACTCCTCTGTGACCAATAATTGATCCTCCAAGTCCTACATTGTTGAAGGCCTTTCTTCATATTTGTAATATCCCCAATAGTTAATAGGCTAGGATATTATATTTGATCTCCAATGGTGTTGTTCTCTTTGTGGGATTGTGTTAAATGCTTTGCATTCACAAGTTTTTTTATTCTACAAGCTTATTGATAAATTTCTACAAGCAGTTTGCATGTGTTCTACTAGTAACCATTTCGTCAAATATATTGCAAATACACATAGAATAAAAGAGACAACATTGGCATTTTATTATGAATGGAATATGGTACACAAAAATAATATATCTCTAGTGGTTGTTATAACAACTTCAACAATAAACACTACAAATTCAATCCAAAACATGTAATAATTCCATAGTCTCCTCAAGAGATGATGCGTCCTCCTTTGGATGGTCTAACCCTCGCTAGTGAGGTATCGATTTTCTCCTCAAACACCTACTACAACAATTCGGTCGCTCGTACCTAAACAACTTTGCAACTTCAGATTGCAGAGGTCCTCACAGGACGAAGCTAGACAATAAGAGGGGCCTCAGGAGACCCCCTATACTCAACCCGTGGGAATGTCCCTTGTCACGGTTTCCCCAAAACCCTCTTGGTACTTGCAAAATCCAAATACAGCCTTCTCTGAAAAGTTCCACAAATCGCCTGTGCAAGGCGATATTCGTCCAAACTAAAACAAACCCAAAATTGAAGCTTCAATGAAGACCCTGTAGGATCCTCCTCCTTGTCTAGCTAGGGTGGATATTGCACCACCAAAACCAAACCAATAGTGGAAGGGTTTTTTCAAAACCATAACGAAAAACCTTGGTTCACAAGGCAGGGAAGAAGGATAAAAGGAGGGGTGGCACTTCACTTTGCATCATGTATTTGGATTAAACTCTTTGGAGTGCTCTTGTGAGACAAGGTTTTTCATTAGGGTTTTGGATTAATCTCTTTGAAGTGCTCACAAGAGTACTCCAAAGAGATTAATCCAAATACAGGATGCAAAGTAAAGTGCCACCCCTCCTTTTATCCTTCTTCCCTACCTTCTAGAACTTTCCCCTTTTTGACTAAATCAAATATAACTTCTAGAACTTTCCCCTTTTTGACTAAATCAAATATAACTTCTAGAACTTTCCCATTTTTCACTAAATCAAATATAACCCTTATCCCTCTTTTTCTTTCACTTTAAGATTAAAAGTCACTCTTAATAACAGTTAAGTAACTTATTAATCTAAAGTTACTTTATTTCCTTAATGTCACTTTAAATACATAACATCTCCTAAGTGACATTAAATAACCCCTTTTTGACTTTCTTTTTCTTTACCGACGAGTCACATGAGTCATTTCCACTGTCGAATAGGGGAATCCAAAAATGGGGACATGACAAATCCTCCCTTCCCAAAGGTTGCTTGTCCTCAAGCAATGCCATCATACCCATGGGAACAACAAACTGAAACTAATGATGATCCCTAGGTCCCAAACCCATCTGAAAGATGTGAAGCACCTATCGGCCACAATATTGTCACCTATCAATAGAGAAACCATATACTGTGAAGACTCAGTACACTCTTCATAGAATGTCTCACCTAGGAAACTGATCCACTATGTCATATGAATAGGCTCCTCAAAGTAATCACTCAATCTCTGATATGTACCAGCTGCCAAATTGTCAACCCATAAAATCCTAGGGTCCCATGCTATCACTAGAAAGGACTCATCATGTTGTCATCGCGCGACCCTAATCATAAATATTTGATTCTCCTGCCTAAACTACATCCTCCACACCTACATCCACAAGTTGTAATGCCTCAAAGGATCGCCCCCACTATCAAGGATCATATCTAGCCAATATATCTCAATGAAGTCAACTAAACAACCTTGAAAATCAGACATCACAGAGAATTCTGTGTGGTCAAAAACTGATAGGGTATCCACGACACCTAGTCTCCAAGTATCAAAGGGAAAATCCATAATACTCCAACACCCCCAACTTATTGCAATCGTCCAACCATTGTCTAGACAATATCTCAACATATTGTCTGCAAAGTCCCTCCATGTGAACACAAGAAAGTCACAAGGATCCCAAACTAGCCTGTATGACGTGAAGCACCCTCTACTCATAGCATTGCTCTATAAGGTGCTAATACAAGAATCCACTTGACTGCTACTGATAAGCCAGGCAATCATAAGCTACATAAACTCGGTCAACTTCTCAGAAGACCACTCCTCCAAGCAACCACTCCTAAGCCTCCCAAAAGTAAACTCTGGAAAGTTAAAATTGGTGATCTCCTCTCTAATAGTAGTTGAATTGTCAAACAATGTAATCCCAGGGTCCCAAATTAATCCCATAAAGGTACCACCATGTTAATGTTGGACCACTTTGATCATCACCGTCGAACCAACACGCCCAATCTACATCCTCCTTTCCTGGAACCCCAATATGATCTCCCTGAAGGGACTAAAACCACCATTATGAATCCTCCCCTACAAAGGTGTGTCAGTGAAGTCTAAGTCTGCAAGTCCAAGACCAACCTCAAGTTTTTCCTACCATATAGAGTAAGTCTCAACCTCCCCTCTACTGACGTCCCAAAAACAAAGTAGACCACTCACTATCATGGATATCTCGATCATCATCATCGTCCTCTGAATCAATCTATCACTAAGCTAAATACCCATATCCCACCACCAAATTGGAAGTCCACTATTCCCAATACCAGCTAGTTGTTGTTGTACCATACCGGTAACCATTGGAGTCAAAATGAGCCATGTCCCTAGTATGGCATCATCTAGCGGAACCCAAGTACTGGGAGTCAACTCTATTCCTTCTAATATGTTCGGCCCCTGCCAAACTACACCAAGAAATATGCTATCTCGATCACCGTTAATGTACTCAAGTAATATGTGGAGTCTAAACACCTCTCTCAAAAGTATCCTATCACATGCGGTTCCTCATACGAGTACGAGTACCCAGAACTCCTTGTCAAGGGTGAATCACACATAACCCTCATAATATTCTCCCTAAGTGTCAACTCAGGGACTACACATGTGTGACCTTTGTAGTGGATAATGCCATCCACTACTCTGTCAGCTGAAATCTTTGTGCACTGATCCGATACAATCTGGATCTCCTCTTGTGCTTTGGCCACAAAGCCCAAATGAAAGAAATCTGACATGGCCATATCCCACCTGCCTCGCTCATCTGACTCAGGTGAACCCTCCATTTCCTGTTGAATATATCGCTGGCATTAGAAAATAGCATTGGATTCCACTACCATTGCCTACAAGATTGGAAAATATCAAGTGTGTTGGTCAACCTCAATGGTATCACCAAGGACTCAAGGTAACATCTAAGAGAGATCATGTGGGTATCTTGTTCTTTGTCCCTGCTATGGTGATATCCCAATCAAAGATCAATCTCCAAGGAATATTACTCTCCATGAAGCTCATCCATCCACTCATCAATCCTGGGTGAACCAAACTCGATGATATGTCTGAATTCCTTGTCTTGAGGTCTCCCTGGGGAAAGCGTCCTAAAACCCCATTGTACACCAATGCACACCCTTGTATATTATTGTATACTATTGCATACCATTGTATCATCATGTACCACCCTTTATCCTATATGTGCCATTGTATCAATCACTCCACTAATATCAATTGAACCTAGATCCTAGAGTGATGTATCCACATATGTCCTATACTCAAACCCCCAATCAACCGGTACATATACTTCAATGTCTGATAGCACAAGGAATTTTCTTAACTACCTCCTCTATAGCTAATCCTAGAGATAAAATAAATGCCTCGTGTTCCCTGCAATGAAAAATAAGCGCACAACCAAAACCCTTTGTGTCAAATGTCTCCTCAAACCTTGGGAACTTTGAATGCTCTTCATGCGGAATCGTCATAAGAGGATCCTCCCTCAAATCATGAGTGCCACTCACTGTTGATGTTTTGGTAGCTACGAGAGGTATTAACTTCCATGTGTAACCTTTGACTTAGAATAAAATATTCTAGAAGCAATTGAACCATTAAATAGATGTTAGAAAACCCTAGGAGAGAAGTCAGCCTCAAGAGAAATAACTTTAAAGTAATAGACATGACATCTAGAAGGAGATGTCGGCCCTAGTTAACTGGACAATTTAGTATAAATAGTTAGTTGCCTAGTTCATTTGTACACACTCACTTAGCAAGTGCACAAGTCTATAAGACTGTAGATGTAGCTAGAGGTGCGCAAGTCTGGGAGTAGCAGCTACAGCTGGAAGGGGCGCAAGTCTAGAAGAGTGGTGTAGCAGTCATGAGTATTTCTCTTGTCACTAGTCTTGGAGAAAAGGTACGTTCTTCTTGTATGGTTATTGTGATGCTGCTATAACAGTTGTGTCTAGGGTTTATCTGTTGGTTCTAGAGTAATCTTGTTGGAATTATTCTAAGTAAAGTTTAGTGTGCTCGAGGGTGGAATATGTGAATGCCTATGGTTGGGTGACAATGATGTGACATTGTCTATGGTTAAATGAGCATACCAAAATTTTAACATGGTATCAAAGCTAGTTTCCTTCGTAACNTACTGATCACAAGGTCCAAATGAAATACCTATGTCATGGCCACAATGCCCCTGTCTCATCCAACTAGCTCCAGTGACCCTATCCTATCTTGTTGTATACTATGAGGGCATCAAATAACAACAATAGATGCCTTTGCCACTATCTGGAAGACTGGAAAATGTCTAGTGTGTTAGTCAACCCCAAGGGCATGACCAAGAACTCATAACGAAGTCGGGAAGCAAACATGTGAGTATCATGCTCCCTGGCCCTCATCTAATGATATCCCAGATGAAGATCGATCATTGAGGGATATGTTGCTCCCTAAGGCTCACCCATCCACTCGCCAATCCTAAGTAACCTCAACTCAATGGTATGCTCGAGGACTTTGTTAGGACGTCTCCGTGGAGGAAACGCCCCAAAAATACACTATACTCTACCGTGTGCCAATGAATACCCCTGCATTATGTTTCCTATCACTGAATCATCTTGTATCATCCTATATCCTATAGGTGCTACTATATTCATCACTCTATTGGTGTTGCATGAACCTATATCCAAGAGCGTGCCCATGTCTATCATACACTTGTCCACCCAATTCATGGATGCATATACTTCCTTGTGGGATGGTCCACAAGTAATGTGCTCAACTAAATCCTTTGTAGCTAAGTCTTGAGCCTTTAGTGGGCTTTCCAAAAAAAGGGCTCATGATCCCCACGATGCAAAACATGAGCATAGTCAAAACCCTCTACCTCATACCTCTCCTCAAGCACCTACAACTTTGAATGCTCCTCGTGCGGGATCGTCACAAGAGGCTCCTTCCTCAAATCATGGGGGGCATTCATGCCCTCATGTGTCACGACTGGCAAAGATGATGAAGTCTCTACTGTAAGTGATGAGGAGCATTCCAAACTTGACTAGTAACAAAGCTCCTCAACCTCCCTTTCCTTGTCTTTAGCGAACTTGAGAGCAAGATCCCTATCCATGAACAACTGCAAGTAATTTGATTTCATTTGTTCTAGTGCTTCTATGATTATGCACAATTGTGTAGTAGTGACTCCACTTACAAATCCTTTTTTTCTCTCCTCCATTTGGGTTTTCCAAATAATAGCTTCAATGAATCTATGAGCACGATCTACCCTTGTCAACACTTGTACAATTTACTCCTCTGTGACCAATAATTGATCCTCCAAGTCCTACATTGTTGAAGGCCTTTCTTCATATTTGTAATATCCCCAATAGTTAATAGGCTAGGATATTATATTTGATCTCCAATGGTGTTGTTCTCTTTGTGGGATTGTGTTAAATGCTTTGCATTCACAAGTTTTTTTATTCTACAAGCTTATTGATAAATTTCTACAAGCAGTTTGCATGTGTTCTACTAGTAACCATTTCGTCAAATATATTGCAAATACACATAGAATAAAAGAGACAACATTGGCATTTTATTATGAATGGAATATGGTACACAAAAATAATATATCTCTAGTGGTTGTTATAACAACTTCAACAATAAACACTACAAATTCAATCCAAAACATGTAATAATTCCATAGTCTCCTCAAGAGATGATGCGTCCTCCTTTGGATGGTCTAACCCTCGCTAGTGAGGTATCGATTTTCTCCTCAAACACCTACTACAACAATTCGGTCGCTCGTACCTAAACAACTTTGCAACTTCAGATTGCAGAGGTCCTCACAGGACGAAGCTAGACAATAAGAGGGGCCTCAGGAGACCCCCTATACTCAACCCGTGGGAATGTCCCTTGTCACGGTTTCCCCAAAACCCTCTTGGTACTTGCAAAATCCAAATACAGCCTTCTCTGAAAAGTTCCACAAATCGCCTGTGCAAGGCGATATTCGTCCAAACTAAAACAAACCCAAAATTGAAGCTTCAATGAAGACCCTGTAGGATCCTCCTCCTTGTCTAGCTAGGGTGGATATTGCACCACCAAAACCAAACCAATAGTGGAAGGGTTTTTTCAAAACCATAACGAAAAACCTTGGTTCACAAGGCAGGGAAGAAGGATAAAAGGAGGGGTGGCACTTCACTTTGCATCATGTATTTGGATTAAACTCTTTGGAGTGCTCTTGTGAGACAAGGTTTTTCATTAGGGTTTTGGATTAATCTCTTTGAAGTGCTCACAAGAGTACTCCAAAGAGATTAATCCAAATACAGGATGCAAAGTAAAGTGCCACCCCTCCTTTTATCCTTCTTCCCTACCTTCTAGAACTTTCCCCTTTTTGACTAAATCAAATATAACTTCTAGAACTTTCCCCTTTTTGACTAAATCAAATATAACTTCTAGAACTTTCCCATTTTTCACTAAATCAAATATAACCCTTATCCCTCTTTTTCTTTCACTTTAAGATTAAAAGTCACTCTTAATAACAGTTAAGTAACTTATTAATCTAAAGTTACTTTATTTCCTTAATGTCACTTTAAATACATAACATCTCCTAAGTGACATTAAATAACCCCTTTTTGACTTTCTTTTTCTTTACCGACGAGTCACATGAGTCATTTCCACTGTCGAATAGGGGAATCCAAAAATGGGGACATGACAAATCCTCCCTTCCCAAAGGTTGCTTGTCCTCAAGCAATGCCATCATACCCATGGGAACAACAAACTGAAACTAATGATGATCCCTAGGTCCCAAACCCATCTGAAAGATGTGAAGCACCTATCGGCCACAATATTGTCACCTATCAATAGAGAAACCATATACTGTGAAGACTCAGTACACTCTTCATAGAATGTCTCACCTAGGAAACTGATCCACTATGTCATATGAATAGGCTCCTCAAAGTAATCACTCAATCTCTGATATGTACCAGCTGCCAAATTGTCAACCCATAAAATCCTAGGGTCCCATGCTATCACTAGAAAGGACTCATCATGTTGTCATCGCGCGACCCTAATCATAAATATTTGATTCTCCTGCCTAAACTACATCCTCCACACCTACATCCACAAGTTGTAATGCCTCAAAGGATCGCCCCCACTATCAAGGATCATATCTAGCCAATATATCTCAATGAAGTCAACTAAACAACCTTGAAAATCAGACATCACAGAGAATTCTGTGTGGTCAAAAACTGATAGGGTATCCACGACACCTAGTCTCCAAGTATCAAAGGGAAAATCCATAATACTCCAACACCCCCAACTTATTGCAATCGTCCAACCATTGTCTAGACAATATCTCAACATATTGTCTGCAAAGTCCCTCCATGTGAACACAAGAAAGTCACAAGGATCCCAAACTAGCCTGTATGACGTGAAGCACCCTCTACTCATAGCATTGCTCTATAAGGTGCTAATACAAGAATCCACTTGACTGCTCCTGATAAGCCAGGCAATCATAAGCTACATAAACTCGGTCAACTCCTCAGAAGACCACTCCTCCAAGCAACCACTCCTAAGCCTCCCAAAAGTAAACTCTGGAAAGTTAAAATTGGTGATATCCTCTCTAATAGTAGTTGAATTGTCAAACAATGTAATCCCAGGGTCCCAAATTAATCCCATAAAGGTACCACCATGTTAACGTTGGACCACTTTGATCATCACCGTCGAACCAACACGCCCAATCTACATCCTCCTTTCCTGGAACCCCAATATGATCTCCCTGAAGAGACTAAAACCACCATTATGAATCCTCCTCTACAAAGGTGTGTCAGTGAAGTCTAAGTCTACAAGTCCAAGACCAACCTCGAGTTTGTCCTGCCATATAGAGTAAGTCTCAACCTCCCCTCTACTGACGTCCCAAAAAAAAAGTAGACCACTCACTATCATGGATATCTCGATCATCATCATCGTCCTCTGAATCAATCTATCACTAAGTTGAATACCCATATCCCACCACCAAATTGGAAGTCCATTATTCCCAATACCAGCTAGTTGTTGTTGTACCATACCGGTAACCATTGGAGTCAAAATGAGCCATGTCCCTAGTATGGAATCATCTGGCGGAACCCAAGTACTGGGAGTCAACTCTATTCCTTCTAATATGTTCGGCCCCTGCCAAACTACACCAAGAAATATGCTATCTCGATCACCGTTAATGTACTCAAGTAATATGTGGAGTCTAAACACCTCTCTCAAAAGTATCCTATCACATGCGGTTCCTCATACGAGTACGAGTACCCAGAACTCCTTGTCAAGGGTGAATCACACATAACCCTCATAATATTCTCCCTAAGTGTCAACTCAGGGACTACACATGTGTGACCTTTGTAGTGGATAATGCCATCCACTACTCTGTCAGCTGAAATCTTTGTGCACTGATCCGATACAATCTGGATCTCCTCTTGTGCTTTGGCCACAAAGCCCAAATGAAAGAAATCTGACATGGCCATATCCCACCTGCCTCGCTCATCTGACTCAGGTGAACCCTCCATTTCCTGTTGAATATATCGCTGGCATTAGAAAATAGCATTGGATTCCACTACCATTGCCTACAAGATTGGAAAATATCAAGTGTGTTGGTCAACCTCAATGGTATCACCAAGGACTCAAGGTAACATCTAAGAGAGATCATGTGGGTATCTTGTTCTTTGTCCCTGCTATGGTGATATCCCAATCAAAGATCAATCTCCAAGGAATATTACTCTCCATGAAGCTCATCCATCCACTCATCAATCCTGGGTGAACCAAACTCGATGATATGTCTGAATTCCTTGTCTTGAGGTCTCCCTGGGGAAAGCGTCCTAAAACCCCATTGTACACCAATGCACACCCTTGTATATTATTGTATACTATTGCATACCATTGTATCATCATGTACCACCCTTTATCCTATATGTGCCATTGTATCAATCACTCCACTAATATCAATTGAACCTAGATCCTAGAGTGATGTATCCACATATGTCCTATACTCAAACCCCCAATCAACCGGTACATATACTTCAATGTCTGATAGCACAAGGAATTTTCTTAACTACCTCCTCTATAGCTAATCCTAGAGATAAAATAAATGCCTCGTGTTCCCTGCAATGAAAAATAAGCGCACAACCAAAACCCTTTGTGTCAAATGTCTCCTCAAACCTTGGGAACTTTGAATGCTCTTCATGCGGAATCGTCATAAGAGGATCCTCCCTCAAATCATGAGTGCCACTCACTGTTGATGTTTTGGTAGCTACGAGAGGTATTAACTTCCATGTGTAACCTTTGACTTAGAATAAAATATTCTAGAAGCAATTGAACCATTAAATAGATGTTAGAAAACCCTAGGAGAGAAGTCAGCCTCAAGAGAAATAACTTTAAAGTAATAGACATGACATCTAGAAGGAGATGTCGGCCCTAGTTAACTGGACAATTTAGTATAAATAGTTAGTTGCCTAGTTCATTTGTACACACTCACTTAGCAAGTGCACAAGTCTATAAGACTGTAGATGTAGCTAGAGGTGCGCAAGTCTGGGAGTAGCAGCTACAGCTGGAAGGGGCGCAAGTCTAGAAGAGTGGTGTAGCAGTCATGAGTATTTCTCTTGTCACTAGTCTTGGAGAAAAGGTACGTTCTTCTTGTATGGTTATTGTGATGCTGCTATAACAGTTGTGTCTAGGGTTTATCTGTTGGTTCTAGAGTAATCTTGTTGGAATTATTCTAAGTAAAGTTTAGTGTGCTCGAGGGTGGAATATGTGAATGCCTATGGTTGGGTGACAATGATGTGACATTGTCTATGGTTAAATGAGCATACCAAAATTTTAACATGGTATCAAAGCTAGTTTCCTTCGTAAC
>JZKD02S2144881.1:9561-44499 GCA_000966675.3 Picea glauca
TCAAGGTTATCTTGCCACTACAGATCCTTTAGACCTAGTCTTTCTCTCTGACGAGGTGATTCTTGAGGCATTGACTAGTCCAGGCAGACCTTGGGATGATCTTCATCATAGATCTTATTTTCTTCTAGAGTTAACGAGAATAGAGGCAGGAGAATTCATTTCAACTGTGAATGTAGATAGGTTTTGTCCTATTAATCCTCTGGTTACGCACACAGTTTATGCCGAGGGTAATATGGAAAGTATCACTGAAACGATTCCCATAGATATCTCCAAAACCCCTGGCATTGTAGAGAATGTTTTCGTCAAAGAAGAATTATCCCCCGAGGAGATTCGAACTTATACTGAGTTATTTAAGGAATTTCGTGACGTTTTTACCTGGTCTTACGAGGAAATGCCAGACATATATCTAAGAATCTTCAAACATGAAATAATGACTTATCATGACGCCAAGCCGGTCCGACAGAAGCTTCATTTGGTGAATCCTTGAAAAGTGACAACAATTAAGGATGAAGTAGAGAAATTTCTTAAATCCGGTTTTATCTACCCCATACAGTTGACAAAATGGGTGTCAGACTCAGTCCCGATTAACAAGAAACAGGGTATGATTCACATGTGCATGGACTTCCGTGACTTTAATAAGGCATGTCCGAAAGATAATTTTCCCACCCCATTCATTGATCAGATTGTCAATGAATGTGCTGGTTGCGAGGTCTTTTCATTCATGGATGGTTTTTCGAGATATAACCAGATTCAAATCAAACCTTAAGACTAGCATAAAACAACTTTTATTTGTCCTTGGGGCACGTTCGCGTATCGTAAGATACCTTTTGGCCTAAAAAATGTTGGAGCCACTTTTCAACGGGACATGTCCTTTGATTTGCATGACCTTAGACATATAATTGAGGCATATCTTGATGATCTAGCATCACGCTCTCGCAAGAGATCTAATCATCCTGCACACCTTCGACTAATCTTTAAACGATGTCACTACTATCAGATTCACTTGAATCCTAGAAAATGAAGTTTCTGCATGATGTCAAGTCATCTCTTATGTTTCATTATTTCGACAATAGGGATCATGGTTGATCCTCTCAAGTTCTAGGTGATAGTTCAATTACCTTCCCCATGCAAAATACCCCAACTTCTGAGCTTACAGGGGAAAGCAAACTTTCTTCGACATTTTGTCATGAATTATGCTGAGATCACTAAAGGGTTTATGCATCTCTTAAAAAAGGGAGTCCCATTATGTTGGGATGAAGCTGCTCAATGCTCTTTCAAAGCGTTGAAACATGCCCTTACGTCTGCCCCTATGCTCTGACCCACTAATTATAAAAAATATATCTTGTTGTATTTGGTTGCTGCAGAGACGACCATCGACATGGTATTGGTACAAGAGGATGATATACTCAAGGGGTACATTATTTATTACCTTAACCGAGGCCTATTTGGGACGGAACTCAACTATTCTCACATTGAGAAGCTTGCTATGGAAACAATGCATGTTGTCCAGTGGTTCCGTCATTACATTTTTCTTCGCAAGACCATTGTCATATCGTTGTGAACCCTTTTCAATATGTGTTGACATGATGGGTCATTGGAGGAAACATCAAGAGATGGATTTTCATCCTATAGGAATTTGACTTGGATTTTGTTTCCATAAAATAAATAAAGTTGTTGGTCTTTGCTGAACTTATTTTGGAACTTCCGGTCGAGTCTAGTGATATCACGACCGAAGAATTGCCTATCAAAGGAGATATTTTTCTAATCGCATCTTCAGACCCCTTGTATAGAGATATACTAGTCTATCTCCATACTTTGAAGTGTCACAGTTCTGCTTCCCATGATGAGCGTCGATGAATTCTCCATCAGGAAAAAAACTATCTCATACTTATGATACTTTGTATCGTCGAGGTGTAGATTGCATTCTACACTGGTGCCTTATCCATGAAGAAGCAGATCTCGTTCTGAATGACTAACACATTGGAGAATTTGGTGGTCATTTGCTTGGGTTGGAAACAACCCAAAATATTCTACCTGCCAATTATTTATGGCCCTTGTTAATAAAGGATTGCATTGAGGCATTCAAGAAGTGCCACCCATGTCAGATCTTCTCTCGGAAGATGCGGGCACATCCTGCTCTTATATTTCCTGTCATTATTGTTGGTCTTTGACCCAAGTGGGGGATTGATTTCACTACATGTCACCCAACCTTATCTAGGGGGCATCGTTACATCATCATAGAGGTAGACTACTTCACGAAGTGGGTCGAGGCTATGCCAACGTTTAACAATGATGGCAAAACAACACATATTTTCATTTTTAACCAGATAGTAGCAAGGTTCGACATCCCAAAGGAGATTTTCACCGATCGTGGCAGTCACTTCCAAAAAACAATGATGACCGAGTTGAAATCAAAGCTTGGGTTGAGGTGAGAACATTTATCACCTTATTACCCACAAGTGAATGGTCAGGTTGAAACTGTGAATAAGTCTCTCAAGACTATTCTTCAGCAGATGATCAATTCTGTCAAGTCAAATTGGCATTTGATGTTGTACTCGATGTTGTGGGCCTATTGAATGTCTGTGAAGACTGCCACAAGTTTCTCACATTTTCAACTCATATATGCACTAGAAGCGGTCTTACCTATTGAGTGTCATATTTCTTCTTTGAAGTTGGCAGTAGAGTTATTGCCGGAAATGTCACCGCTTAAGGAATTCCTATTATATCTCGAGCAACTCTATGAGCAGTGTCATGATGCAACCTTGGCTAATGAGGCTCATAAGAAATGAGTCAAGTGTTAGTACGATCGGTCCGTTCGTCCTTTTATTTTCTCTGAAGGCGATCTTGTCTTGGTCTATGATCAAGACAAAGACCCCCTGGGGGCAGGCAAGTTCAAACCCATGTGGTTCAGACCATTCATCGTGAAAGAGGTCTTGAAGAAGGGTACTTATCGTCTGGTTGGATTTGAAGGAAATGCCTTGGTGGAGTCTAGCAATGGGCTCTACCTCAAAAAGTATTACTCTTAGATTGGTCACCTGGGTGATGTTGGCCCTTGACAAAATTTTAAGGATCCTTGGTCATGTTTGACCTATTTTGGGACTTTGACAGGCTATCAAAGGTGAAGTGCAAGTTGAAGCGGAGATCATGGGATCTCAGCCCCTTGGTTAGGTATTTTTGGATTTTGGGCTTATGTAACGAGTATGGGGATGTTGGACCATGGGTTTACTCATGTTTAGGCCCATTTTGTAATGTATAAATAGAAATCTAGGTGATGTAAGTAAAGGGGCACAAGTGTGTTATACTAAGTGCTAAGTGCAAGTGATAGTTGTACATGCTATATGAGACTTGTAAGGCTAAGTGCAAGTGATTGTGTAAAGGCTTTGTGCTGTAATCTATCTCGGGGAAGGAGGATCTAGTGAAGTGTGCACAAATCTCTTGTCTTATGCGGAGTAGGATCTTGTAGCTCTGTGCATGTAGAAGATTGACATAAGACAATAAAAGAGAAAAAGGGTTGGTGGACATAGCCCCAGGCTGGGGGTGAACCATGTATATCATGTGTTGCTATGCTTTGTGTGATGTATTGATGTGTTTATGTATTTACTTTCTTAGTGCTTTGATGTAGATGAATGATAGATAGATATGTGATTCTTTGTGCTTAATAATGTGTATGAATGCTAGACCTAACCTATATGAATGTGCTTAGTTCTTGAATATACTAGATATGGGTGAATACTGTGATGACTTATTGATAGGGTTTACCTACGCTGTAAGTTAAGGATGAATATTAATGACATATAACTTCTAAGTGTTCTGTTGAGGTGTTACAATCACAGATTTGTGTCCCAGATAAGGTTGCAGACACTGGAGTCCTATAATTGCCCTTGCCTCTACCTCGGGTGAGACTTCATCTGCTTCGTAGGTGTTTCCTAAAGGGTTGGTAGTTAGGGTTTTGTTGGTGCGTTGTTGAAGCGTTGAACCCTGGGTCTGCCCCTATGCCAAAAAATGGTTCCATTGTCGGGACTGGAACTATGATTGTTGGGAATTGAAGAAAAGAGAAAGCTCCATGTGTAGATCTTTTGCCCTAGTGCCCAGTATTCTACTTGACTTGTAACGCTCTATGCTAAGAAAAGAAGTCATATTTGAAGAAAAGAGGTAAGATCTTGAAGCCTTTTTCTCTGATAAAGGTAAGAACATTGAAAAGACTTGATTGGAAAGGTAAGATAAGTTGAAATTTGTGTTTCAAAAGTATGGATCTAGGTATGTTTGATAAATTTTGTCCTAGCATAAAAACTAGGGCACAACTAGAAGAAAGAATATTTGATATGAGTAGATTTGATAAAATGATGAAAGATATGTTATTCCTATGCATAGAAATAATGTTTGGACTAACAAATGGATGCAAGATCCTAGAAAGAATTTTTTGCAGGTTAGCTACTATGACCCTAGTGCGCAGTACAAGAAAAGCTAGGGATCATTTAAAATAAAAGGAAGATTAACCCTTTGTTATAATTGCAGAAGACTAGGACATCTTCCTAAGGAATGCCCTAGTAGAAGTCCTAGTTGTCTTTGTTGTAAATCTATGAACCATGAAGTTTTGGATTTCCCTATAAGGATTGTTAAGGTTGACAGAATGAATATGAGACAAGAAAACCTTGAGGAAGATCAAGAAACTAAGACCATGGAAGAAACCTAGAAAGAATCAGAGAATGTATTGCTACAAATGAAAGAAACTCTGAATGATCACAAAAATATAAACTTATCAGATATATTCAAAGAAAAAGAATGCATAGAAAAAATAATAGGAGACTTTGACATTGACTGTGTTCTGAATGAAGAAACACAGGTGAATATCATGACATAAAGAACTTGGGAAATTTTAGGAAAGCCTTCTATGATCCTTTCATTTGGAGGAATAGGATTATTTAGAGGAAAGTTGATAACCCTATGTGGAAGAATCACCCAGATATCTATGGGTTCTCATGGAACTTCGACAGAGGAAGATTTTGAGGTTGTTAAATTTATTGAGAATGACACCCCATTTGCTAGGTTACTAGGAAAAAACTGGATTAAGAAGGATCAGACCAGAAGAAAAGAAGAGGAAGCCCTAGAACAAAAGAAGTAAGAATTAAAATATTTCATGACTAGGAGGATAACACACTTGATTGAAGAACAAGAGAACATATTGAAGCTATTTAGAACCAGAAACTTGGATGTCGAAGTTGAAAGAACACAAGAAGACTCAGAGAAGAGTGGAGCACCTACCCCAGATAGAGAAGAAGTGTTGCCCTTGAACCCTATGAAAGAATCTCAACAACATGAAGTTACTATGCCAAAAGAAGATAAGAATCATAATGGAAAGAGGAATACATAAGTATCTCGAGAGACTTTGATTACACCCTAGTTACTGTGTACCTCCTGAAGGGGATACATGTAGTTAGAAAGCAATAGGATAATATCGTGACATTAAAATCTAGCGACTTCAACCTAGGAGACCGCAATAACCACATTATGCTCACTCCTCATAGATACTTGACTAGGACGAAGGGGAAGAACTCGAAAATAATCCCCCAATGATGGACTATGAACCTCGCACAATCCACCATCCTGAATGTGATGAAGATTCCACATTTTGGAAGGCACCAAGAGGTTAATGCGTGTGTGAAGCTCTTTCTATCATGCTACCATCACAACTATCTATGGCTAGACAGATGCATCATAGTCGATCCGATGCTGATCCATAGGATCACCAGATTGAGTATGCAGGGACTCGACCCATAGGACTTCTACCCACGGAAGGCTGCAGACCACGCACTGGCACAGAGGATTAAAGACACATATGTCGATGTAGAAAAGGGGACGTGAGGCTACAAGGTATCTTCCATATAGAATGGCGCAATGCACCTAGCCTACCAACTGATTGTAGGAAAGTTGGTGAGAAAGAACATACCTACACAGGTCACAGGGTTCGTTGTTGACCTCGCCAGAAAATGTGTAGAAGGAATCCAAATGAACTGGGCAAAGTACTTAGTCAACTAGCTATAATTGGATTGCTGCGAATCTCAGGATCAGGTCTATGAGTTCCATTTTAGCTGGCTGTTGATCCTCATGGCGTTTACAGCTTGGGGGATGCCGAAAGGTGCGACCTTCCTGAACATTGAGCCATTTGAATCACTCGTTGTGAAGTTCACCATGTTATGGTACTCGAGTGATATGGGAAAACATTGGCAGTTGAACGCAATATTTTACACATACTATCTCCAGTTGAAGAGGGCTATTCGGGTTGTCCCTCACATGACACCTAACACCTTGCATTGGTTCAGACCCCTCATGAAGTTCCACGAAGATGGACACTTTTTTTATATCACTGTGCATGCAAACACACATAAATAAGAGCTTCAATCACGTAGAGGAGGACCTCGAGGAGATAACTAAGGATTGGTCTGTAGAGCTCCTTATCCATGCTAACCCCACAAAAATGTCTGATCCTGAACTAATTGGCAGCTCGGAGGCCACTCATGGAGAACACAACACACCTGGAACCAGCAGAAGGAAGAAGACTGAAGATGTACAAAACCTGAGGAACGCATAAGAAGAAACTGCTTCAGAATCACCAAGACGAGGAGGTGACGATGAAGTAGATAAAGAAGAGACCAATGGAAAATATGATCAATAGAAGCAAGGCGAGGTAACATCACCTAGGGATACCATGGATGAGGTTTATCCCTCTAAAAAAAGAAAGGTTTCCCCCATGAAACCTACTTCTCGGAAGAAATCCAAAGCCACCAGGACTAAGCTGCAGACTGTGCTCACTCTCGATGACTTCAACTTCATCATCACAACTGTATCAAACATCTCGTAGGACTATATGAAGAACACTGAAGCCAAGCAAGAAACCATGTATGATAGCATTGAGACATAACTCAGAGGGGTACAATAGAACCTTCAGTCCAACCATGCAGTATCCACTGCACCCCCACCATCAGAAGAACCAAAGTTGGGAGATGAGCTTGCCCAACTCCAAAGAATAGCTGATGCGACTGAAGCTCACCTTCGTCGAGCAAAAGAAGAGAAAGAACAAGCCACAGTGGCCCTAAACAAAGCACGACAGGAAGTGGTAGAGAAATTCCGAGTTGTGAAATAGGAGAAGGATGACCTCTACACCAAGTTCAAAGAGGAGAGAGCACATGTCAAGCAAGAGAAATAGAAGTTGCTCATAGGGAAGCTCATATTCAAACAAGCAGTCAATAGAGCACTTCACTCTGTGACATGGTTAGAGCAAAAGGTGGAAGAACCAGTGGAGAAGCAAGTAGTGCAGCTTACAGAATCTATCTATCAACTTCAACAGAGAATCACAGACCTAGAGCTACGAACAATGCCAAGTACCCTATAGGATGTGCGAGATCAAAGAGAAGCCACTGCCTGGAGAACAGTTGAGAGGATCAGAGGATTCACTCTAGAATGCAAACAAATTAGTAGTAGAAGTGCACAAACCTACGAGCGACTTACTGAAGACCCTGAACTAAAGGCACTGGAGTCACAACTTGAGGAGGCAAAGAAATAAGAAATAAAAGTATAGGTGCAGTTGAAGCTCTTGTCAACAGTTGAAAGGATGAAGCGATCCCAGAAACAATGCACTGCTCAACAATAGGTCCACACCATATAGAGAAAAGTCATGGAAGTGACTCAGAGCCTCCAACCAGTCCAGGATGAAGTGTGCCAACCGTTTGAGGAGATTGAAGGCCGAGAAGAAGACCTAAAACAAGTCAGTGCTACAGTCGAATAATTCTTAGAGGAACCCGTCAATGAAGCAGTTATCTAGGATTTCGCCAAGCAGGAGGCCTTGGCGCAACAACAAGTTGAAGCAGCTCAAGCCAAGCTTGAGGATTTTGAAGCAGAGTTACCCAAACTAGAGTGACTCGGGACGAGTCACAGGTGAGTGTTGGGGGTCTATTGGCCCTTGACCAAGTTTTGAGGATCCTTGGTCATGTTTGACCTATTTTGGGACTTTGACAGGCTATCGAAGGTAAAGCACAAGTAGAAGCGAAGATCATGGGATATCGGCCCCCTTTTTAGGGATTTTTGGGTTTTGGGCTTATGTAACGGGTATGGGGATGTTGTCCCATGGGTTTACCCATGTTTAGGCCCATTTTGTAATGTATAAATAGAAAKCTAGGTGATGTAAGTAAAGGGGTGCAAGTGTGTGATACTAAGTGCTAAGTGCAAGTGATAGTTGTACATGCTTTGTGCATGYTGTGTGAGACTTGCAAGGCTAAGTGMAAGTGACTGTAAGAGACTATGTAAAGGATTTGTGCAGTAATMTAGCTCAGGGAAGGAGGATATAGTGAAGTGCACGTAGATCTCCTRTCCTATGCGGAGTAGGATCTTATGGMTCTGTGCATGTAGAATATTAACAAAAGACAATAAAAGAGAAGACGAGTTGGTGRACATAGCCCCAGGCTGAGGGTGAACTACGTATATCCTATGTTKCTATGCTTTGTGCAATGTATTGATTTGTTTATGTATTTTCTTGCTTAGTGCTTTGATGTAGATGAATGATAGATAGATCTRTGATGATTTGTGCTTAATAATGTGGATGAATGCTAKACCTAACCTATGTGAATGTGCTTAGTKCTTGAATATACTAGATCTGGGTGAATACTGCGTTGACCTGTTGTTAGGGTTTACCTRTGCTATAAGTTAAGGATGAATACTAATGATMTATAACTGCTAAGTKTTCTTTTGAGGTGTTACAATCACCGATMTGTGTCCCAGCTAAGGTTGCAGACACTGGAGTCCTGCAACCACCCCTTCCTCTACCTCARGTGAGACTTCATCTGCTTCGYAGGTGTTGCCRAAAGGGTCGGTAGTTAGGGTTTTTTTGGTGCATTGTTGAAGTGTTGAACCCTGGGTCTAACCCTGTGCCAACAAGTGACTTCTTGTACATATGTGTAGTTCTTATACGTTTTTTTGTCTTTTTGTTTTTTGGATGTGTAGTTATTTATGTATTCTTTTTCGTTGCCGTAGATGTCAATTAAATCGGAGTTGTATTTTGGGTTTGTGGATGGCACTAGCTGACACACTTGGAGGCTTTCTTCTGCATCTTGGGTGATTTTCAGACTTGGAGGCTAGTTTCTATCTTTCGGAGGGATTTGTCTAGGTGATGCTACAAACAATGTCACCGAGTATAGTGCAATGATAGAGTTTCTTTGTGATGCTTTATCGCATGGAATTTCACACCTCCGGTTTTACCTAGATGCTCCACTGGTTGTGTCCCAGTTAATAGAGTTTACCATGTTTATGATCCTACTTTACATCGACATTTCCTTAGGGTATGTCTCTTAGAACATTACTTTTATTACATTACGTATATCCATGTTCCTAGGAGATTTAATCATATGACATATACTCTTGCTAATCAAGTATTAGATTGGCATTTTTCACATACATAGAGAGAGAAGCACACACATACACATGTACATCCATTTGTAAAGAATGTGATCCATAAGACAAATAAGATGTATATATATATATACACATATATATATCAAAAGTGTCATGAGTACATAGGTGGGTGTGGACACCTAAAAAACAAGGTTCAATATACATCGCTAGGCTTATGCCCTAAACAAATACATGTACAAAAGGTTCCCTTGACACATATAAAGTCTAGTCTATCTAATCTCAGGGCCTACTAACCCTACCATAATGAACGACGATGTTGGATAAATGCCAGAAGAGCTGGACCCATGTCCATGGCACCCCCACTACATGAGGTTGCATGGAAGGTGGGAGATCCTCAATCTTGGCCATGGGAACTGTGTGAGTGAGAACAGTGAGGTTGTGCTCCTCTCACTTCAAAACTCTCTCAACCTCTTTGGCTGGAGGTTCCCTTGCATATCCTGGTCCGTCATCTACTGTCGGTCCCACCTCTAGTCGAGGACGTCGCCGAGTCCTCGCAAAGTTTTCTAGGTGCACTGGTCCCACATTTGTACATAGTAGATACAAGAATGTCATTACTCTATACACACATACAAATGATATATATAAAATCATTTAAAAAATTAAATAATATTAAAAACATGTTACCTATCTCTCCTCGCTCCTCTCTGGGAGGCATGGGAATGTCAGTATCCCTAGAAAATTTGATTCCAGTATAGGGCTAGTCCTCTATCACCAGAATATTCCATTCCCACCAGTTAAAAAATGTGTCATCGAAGGCATCTATGGTCCTCCTTCCTCCCTATCATGGAAACAATGTTGCCCATATTCATACTGCTGGAAAGGAGGCCGCATGCCCTCATACAATATCTCTAGGAGTGAGACTGGGTACTGTCTCGAAGAATAATGAGCATAAAATAGTAACAAACCCAAAGTTTTTATTATTGTGTTTCCGACACTCTGTCAGCTGCCTCTCCATGCATGTGAGCATGGTCATACTCCAGTCAAATATATGGGCCTCCTGGCACTGAATAACATAGTGCATGTGTGCCCGAGAAGCCTGGTGAAGGGCCGTAGATACACTTATTGTATGTTATGATACACTTTTTGTTTTGGTTTGGTAACCTTTTTGGGATGGGTCACTTTTGGTATCCTTTGGTAAAAGTCATTTTTTCCAACTTTTTTCATATAAGTTAGGATTTCACCTCCACTTTCTACATCTCTTTGTATTTTTCGGTTTTCCATAGGATCAATCTCACCAAGGTGAGACACAAAACCTTCATTGATGCTCTAGAAGTGTCGAAATTAGGTGGTGGATCCTACCTTTACATGGATGCCCTAGGTAGATCCTTGTTGCATTTTGGCATCCATGCTGTCAATAATGACTATAGGCTTGAGACTCCCTTTTAGTCCTATCATGTTTACGCGTTTGAGCCTCATCCATTTGATGCACCATCATTCTTGGTCTCACCCTCCAGACTCCCAAATGAGCATGCTTTGTTTTCTTTCAAGCTCGCTTTACCATTTGAAAGGAACATCCGATGAGATTATTTTTATGCTTTTCGATCTTATTTGGATTAACTAAGAAAAGAGACACCCTGGATTCTTCTTTAAGCCCTTTTCAGACTCTCTAAACATGAAAGGATTGCCGAGCGATCTTATTGTCCTTCATGCTCGCCAAACTCAAATTTGAAGGCACGTCTGTCCGACGGTAGTTTACCCCTTTTTCAGTCTGGATGGTCAATTGCATGAATAAAGGTATGCTCTAGAAACTTCGGTTCACTAGAAGAGTATTCTCAGACGTAAGTTTAACCCTTTTTTGGGCCCGAGGGACTAAATATTCAAAAAAGGAACATTCTCCTTGGTTTTGGTTTATCACCTTTTTCGGGCTTTGTAGATTACTTACGAAAAAGGAACCCCCGCAGAGTCCATAGTTAAGCTCTTTTTAGACTCCCTAAAATTGAAAATATTACCGAGTGACCTTGTTCCTTCACACTCCTTAAATTGGTCCAAAAGAACATCTACTAGCATGAGTTTAACCTTTTTTCTAGCCTGTAGATTATAGCAAAAAAAGGTATGCCTCGGGAGATTCGTCTCACCGAGAGAGTTCGCCTCAGTAAATTTTATACTTTTTTGAGCTAAGGAGACTAAATTCAGAAAAGGCCGTGATTCCATAGTTAATCTCTTTTCAGAGTCCTTAAAATTGAAAATATTGCCGAGTGATCTTATCTGTGTCACACTCGTTAAAATGGTTTTGAATAGATGTCTTTTTGGTGCAAGTTTACCCATTTTTTGAACCGACCAGACTATCTCTGAAAAAGGTACTCCTTGGAGTCTTCTTGTACGTTTTTTCAAACTCTCTAAACATGAAAAACCTACTGAGCTTACCTTCTCTGGGCTCATAAAAATTACATTGAAGGGGTCTCATTGTGTCTTGTTGAATCACATTTTCATATCTGCGTCTTTGGCCTAATGTTGTCTCCATGTTGCTCTCAACTGAACCTTTGAAGCATGCCTTATACACAAGCCTTGTATCACGTCTTTCCTCTGTGACTTGACACCTTGACCCATGGAGGAATTTTCCCCCATGTGTCCTTTTCCTACACATGTCTCCTTGCTTTGAGAATTAGTATGTTCCTTGCGCTTGGAACTAGTATGCTTGCTTGCGACACTCGTGCCTCCTTTGTAACATATCATTCTTTTATTCTTTTTCGAGCTCTCAAAAAATTGAAAAAGACAAAAAAAATCAAATATTCCAAAAAGAGGGGACGGGAAATTTGTATTCTTTTTTCGGCAGCACAAAGAGTTTCCCTTGGACAAAGCACATCCTTCTGTTTGTTCGTAAAGAATTGGGATCTAGTATGACCTTAATAAGTTTTTCTCGCTACATAGAGTTGTGTCCTCCTTTGTTTGGTTGCTCTTCCAAACACATAGAGAGTTTGCATTGCCTCCTGCATCGTGGACTTATGTCAATGCCATGCTGCGTGAGTTTGATCATATTTCATGATTTTGTCCAGGGGAAGTTTCACCCAGCCTGAGTCAACCTTCCTGCAGTTTTCCTCTTGACCTCATGAGTCGGCCATCCCAAGAGTCCAATTAAGTCCTGATTCAAAATCGACAAAGTTCTCTACATGATCATCGAGATCCTCATGTCTTTTCCCGATGAGTTGTCGAAGACCTCAGGGTAGTGAATTCATACACTCCCATTGTACTCTTACCTGAATTTTTAAGATCTCGAAGTTGTTGCTCGAGCTCTGAAGGCCTCATCTCCAACCATCGAGCGTCACTAGATTCTCGAAGATGTATACTCTACTTGTATATCTTCAACTATTTTTGAGATGTAGATCTATTGTGTATTTCTCACGGATACACTTTATATAGTTTTATGACATGGATCTGGAGTGTATTTGATTGGAAACCAAGATTTATTTTATCCTAAGAATGGTATGCCCGCTTAAGAGAGACAATTATTGTTTTGCAGATGGCACCTCCCGAACTTTGGTATCGGGCTCACTCGATTTTGTACACTGGTGAAGATATTGTAATGTATTTCAGCCATCATTTGCTCTTCTAACCTCACACATTAGGGGGAATCTATTATATCCCTAAATTTCTCTACACATTCATACATGGCCTTGGCCCTCTTGCATTTTTCCCAAAGCACTACTGAGAATCACCTCTTAAAAAACCATTTTTTGGAGGATGTATGTGCCCTGCACCATTACTGTCCTTTTACATATGCCTGCTACACCACTACAACTAGTGTGCATATGCATGTTGCACCATTACAGCCTGCGTATGCTTTCAAAAGTTGCATAAAATAAAAAATTTGCAAGGAATTTGTTGAAATTCACAGGCTATTGGAGGTTTCCCAACTAATGAACCTGTTGTATCCCATCACCCAACCTAATAACCATCCTTTTGGCATATAAAAGGAGGTGTTGGGGTCTCATTTGATATATAATCATAAGAATAGTGAAACTCTACCCAATTTCACATCCCCTCTTATTCAAGATATTGTTGCCTTTTGTGAGAAATTTCCTCAACATATCCTCATCAGCCCCTTCTTCCTCCATTCATCCCATTCCCTTTCATAGAAGAGACCAGAAGGTTGAGAGAATAATTTCATACAAGGTGCACTTGGAGCACAGTGAAGAGGAGCCCAGACCAGGTTCACGAAATGATGACTGCCTTAGATTATAAAGGTATAATCTTCATGTTATGAATAAAAGAATTATATTCTACTATCCCAAATGATGGCATCTTAAATACTTTTGTTGGTTTATGATTGACATTCTAACATCTAAACCTAACTTATATATGGAATAACATTCTTGTAGTTCTTTGTTTGTCAATCTTTGGATGCAGGTCAACCCTGGGAGTAGACGTGCAGTGACTAGAACTTCCAAGTGTGAGGATATCATCACCAGACGTGGGATTAGAGGTATAGTTACCCGATCTACGTTCTCTTTTATTTCTTTATACTAGTTTTGGTATGTTTGGGGTAGTATTGAGAATTAATTAGCTTTTAGATGGTTTTTTGCTCTACCCACATTCTGAACCCTGGTATAGTTAAAGGGGGGTTATTTCCCGCTAGTAGTATGGGATTTGGTGGATGAGATCTTCAGTCTGTGGGAAAATATTGGTATAAAAAACTAGAGGGTTAAGAAGGATAAACCCTTAATATGTAACACAAGTAAGACAAGTCCTGAAATCAAGAATATGCTAGAAGATATGACTATAACACCTTCGAGAACAATACAAGGAGTGAAGGATGAGATACTTATCATAGTTATATTATCATGTGTAAGGTCGGGTGGATTATCAATGGAATAAATGTGCGATGAATTTAAAAATTAAGTTTGTTGAGTTATTATTATTTATATTAGGATTATAAAATTAATTTTTTCAGTTTAACGTATCAACTTTCTAAATATTTCATTATATATATCATTATAACATTGTTTATTTTTTTATTTAGTCACAAGGTGTATATGAGAATACAGGAGGAAATGATTAAGATATTGAATGAAGAGAGTTAGGATGATGTTAGACTCAACTATCTAGATTCAATCTCTGCAACAATGTTGAAACAATTTTTTGTTGCATTCAAAAAGATATGTTGGTTTACTACATTCATATTATTCATTTTGTAGGTTAATTTATTTCTATTTTATTAGTTATAGATATATAACTATATTTTTGTTTGTTTGTTTCATTAAAGATGTGAAAGAAGAATGCAGATGGAGTACCTGAAACCTTCAAAAAATTTATTCAAAAAGGCAAGTTTGAAAGAGAAAGAAGGGGATGTGATCGAAATGTTGAACTCGATGACACCCTTGATCACTACATTTTGAATGGGCTCGACATTGTTCAGTATAAAGTGATATTAGGTGATCATGAAAAAATTGCAAATATTGTTCCTAAAAATGAATACTCCCTAGTTATTGCGGATATCCCTCATGGTTATAATATCCAAAACAATGGATATGTTAGTGAGCCTCATACTTGCCAAGCTTTCAATAAAGTTGTTATGGGATTTATGGAAGTCACAACATCACCATTTTGGATATTTTTGGTTTTTTATTCAGACATACAACAAGGATTAGTACAATCAAGCTTCAAGGGAAAAGAAAAGACAAGTATGCAACATTATTGGTAATATATCAAAAGTGTATGTTTAGCGATTAAGATTAGAAATCAATTTTATTAATAAACAAGTTAATTGAATTTTCACTTATTTATGTTACAGGCACAAACCTAATATTAAAATCTCCAATAGAGAACCATTTACACATGATATTGAGAGCATACATCTTTCAAGCTGGACAAAATATGATTCTTATGATTCTATTCTTTTCAATGTAAGGGATGAAGGGAAGCCTAGTAGTTTATTGGTTTACAATGTTGTGGTTAGAAAGCTAACATATGAGGAAAATGATTTGAAATGAGAGATTGTTAACATTTATCAAAAGCCACAAGCACTAATTAATTATCTTATAGATACATTTTCAAATGAAGGANTCAAGGTTATCTTGCCACTACAGATCCTTTAGACCTAGTCTTTCTCTCTGACGAGGTGATTCTTGAGGCATTGACTAGTCCAGGCAGACCTTGGGATGATCTTCATCATAGATCTTATTTTCTTCTAGAGTTAACGAGAATAGAGGCAGGAGAATTCATTTCAACTGTGAATGTAGATAGGTTTTGTCCTATTAATCCTCTGGTTACGCACACAGTTTATGCCGAGGGTAATATGGAAAGTATCACTGAAACGATTCCCATAGATATCTCCAAAACCCCTGGCATTGTAGAGAATGTTTTCGTCAAAGAAGAATTATCCCCCGAGGAGATTCGAACTTATACTGAGTTATTTAAGGAATTTCGTGACGTTTTTACCTGGTCTTACGAGGAAATGCCAGACATATATCTAAGAATCTTCAAACATGAAATAATGACTTATCATGACGCCAAGCCGGTCCGACAGAAGCTTCATTTGGTGAATCCTTGAAAAGTGACAACAATTAAGGATGAAGTAGAGAAATTTCTTAAATCCGGTTTTATCTACCCCATACAGTTGACAAAATGGGTGTCAGACTCAGTCCCGATTAACAAGAAACAGGGTATGATTCACATGTGCATGGACTTCCGTGACTTTAATAAGGCATGTCCGAAAGATAATTTTCCCACCCCATTCATTGATCAGATTGTCAATGAATGTGCTGGTTGCGAGGTCTTTTCATTCATGGATGGTTTTTCGAGATATAACCAGATTCAAATCAAACCTTAAGACTAGCATAAAACAACTTTTATTTGTCCTTGGGGCACGTTCGCGTATCGTAAGATACCTTTTGGCCTAAAAAATGTTGGAGCCACTTTTCAACGGGACATGTCCTTTGATTTGCATGACCTTAGACATATAATTGAGGCATATCTTGATGATCTAGCATCACGCTCTCGCAAGAGATCTAATCATCCTGCACACCTTCGACTAATCTTTAAACGATGTCACTACTATCAGATTCACTTGAATCCTAGAAAATGAAGTTTCTGCATGATGTCAAGTCATCTCTTATGTTTCATTATTTCGACAATAGGGATCATGGTTGATCCTCTCAAGTTCTAGGTGATAGTTCAATTACCTTCCCCATGCAAAATACCCCAACTTCTGAGCTTACAGGGGAAAGCAAACTTTCTTCGACATTTTGTCATGAATTATGCTGAGATCACTAAAGGGTTTATGCATCTCTTAAAAAAGGGAGTCCCATTATGTTGGGATGAAGCTGCTCAATGCTCTTTCAAAGCGTTGAAACATGCCCTTACGTCTGCCCCTATGCTCTGACCCACTAATTATAAAAAATATATCTTGTTGTATTTGGTTGCTGCAGAGACGACCATCGACATGGTATTGGTACAAGAGGATGATATACTCAAGGGGTACATTATTTATTACCTTAACCGAGGCCTATTTGGGACGGAACTCAACTATTCTCACATTGAGAAGCTTGCTATGGAAACAATGCATGTTGTCCAGTGGTTCCGTCATTACATTTTTCTTCGCAAGACCATTGTCATATCGTTGTGAACCCTTTTCAATATGTGTTGACATGATGGGTCATTGGAGGAAACATCAAGAGATGGATTTTCATCCTATAGGAATTTGACTTGGATTTTGTTTCCATAAAATAAATAAAGTTGTTGGTCTTTGCTGAACTTATTTTGGAACTTCCGGTCGAGTCTAGTGATATCACGACCGAAGAATTGCCTATCAAAGGAGATATTTTTCTAATCGCATCTTCAGACCCCTTGTATAGAGATATACTAGTCTATCTCCATACTTTGAAGTGTCACAGTTCTGCTTCCCATGATGAGCGTCGATGAATTCTCCATCAGGAAAAAAACTATCTCATACTTATGATACTTTGTATCGTCGAGGTGTAGATTGCATTCTACACTGGTGCCTTATCCATGAAGAAGCAGATCTCATTCTGAATGACTAACACATTGGAGAATTTGGTGGTCATTTTCTTGGGTTGGAAACAACCCAAAATATTCTACGTGCCAATTACTTATGGCCCTTGTTAATCAAGGATTGCGTTGAGGCATTCAAGAAGTTCCACCCATGTCAGATCTTCTCTCGGAAGATGTGGGCACATCCCGCTCTTATATTTCCTGTCATTATTGTTGGTCTTTGACCCAAGCGGGGGATTGATTTCACTACATGTCACCCAACCTTATCTAGGGGGCATCGTTACATCATCATAGAGGTAGACTACTTCACAAAGTGGGTCGAGGCTATGCCAACGTTTAACAATGATGGCGAAACAACAAATATTTTCATTTTTAGCCAGATAGTAGCAAGGTTCGACATCCCAAAGGAGATTGTCACCGATCATGGCAGTCACTTCCAAAAAACAATGATGACCGAGTTGAAATCAAAGCTTGGATTGAGGTGAGGACATTTATCACCTTATTACCCACAAGTGAATGGTCAGGTTGAAACTGTGAATAAGTCTCTCAAGACTATTCTTCAGCAGATAATCAATTTTTCCAAGTCAAATTGGCATTTGATGTTGTACTCGATGTTGTGGGCCTATTGAATGTCTGTGAAGACTACCACAAGTTTCTCAAATTTTCAACTCATATATGCACTAGAAGCGGTCTTACCTATTGAGTGTCAGATTTCTTCTTTGAAGTTGACAGTAGAGTTATTGCCGGAAATGTCACCGCTTAAGGAATTCCTATTATATCTCGAGCAAATCTATGATCAGCGTCATGATGCAACCTTGGATAATGAGGCTCATAAGCAATGAGTCAAGTGTTAGTACGATCGGTCCGTTCGTCCTTTTATTTTCTCTGAAGGCGATCTTGTCTTGGTCTATGATCAAGACAAAGACCCCCTGGGGGCAGGCAAGTTCAAGCCCATGTGGTTCAGACCATTCATCGTGAAAGAGGTCTTGAAGAAGGGTACTTATCGTCTGGTTGGATTTGAAGGAAATGCCTTGGTGGAGTCTAGCAATGGGCTCTACCTCAAGAAGTATTACTCTTAGATTGGTCACCTGGGTGATATTGGCCCTTGACAAAATTTTAAGGATCCTTGGTCATGTTTGACCTATTTTGGGACTTTGACAGGCTATCAAAGGTGGAGTGCAAGTTGAAGTGGAGATCACGGGATCTCATCCCCTTGGTTAGGTATTTTTGGATTTTGGTCTTATGTAACGAGTATGGGGATGTTGGACCATGGGTTTACTCATGTTTAGGCCCATTTTGTAATGTATAAATAGAAAGCTATGTGATGTAAGTAAAGGGGCACAAGTGTGTTATACTAAGTGCTAAGTGCAAGTGATAGTTGTACATGCTATATGAGACTTGTAAGGCTAAGTGCAAGTGATTGTGTAAAGGCTTTGTGCTGTAATCTATCTCGGGGAAGGAGGATCTAGTGAAGTGTGCACAAATCTCTTGTCTTATGCGGAGTAGGATCTTGTAGCTCTGTGCATGTAGAAGATTGACATAAGACAATAAAAGAGAAAAAGGGTTGGTGGACATAGCCCCAGGCTGGGGGTGAACCATGTATATCATGTGTTGCTATGCTTTGTGTGATGTATTGATGTGTTTATGTATTTACTTTCTTAGTGCTTTGATGTAGATGAATGATAGATAGATATGTGATTCTTTGTGCTTAATAATGTGTATGAATGCTAGACCTAACCTATATGAATGTGCTTAGTTCTTGAATATACTAGATATGGGTGAATACTGTGATGACTTATTGATAGGGTTTACCTACGCTGTAAGTTAAGGATGAATATTAATGACATATAACTTCTAAGTGTTCTGTTGAGGTGTTACAATCACAGATTTGTGTCCCAGATAAGGTTGCAGACACTGGAGTCCTATAATTGCCCTTGCCTCTACCTCGGGTGAGACTTCATCTGCTTCGTAGGTGTTTCCTAAAGGGTTGGTAGTTAGGGTTTTGTTGGTGCGTTGTTGAAGCGTTGAACCCTGGGTCTGCCCCTATGCCAAAAAATGGTTCCATTGTCGGGACTGGAACTATGATTGTTGGGAATTGAAGAAAAGAGAAAGCTCCATGTGTAGATCTTTTGCCCTAGTGCCCAGTATTCTACTTGACTTGTAACGCTCTATGCTAAGAAAAGAAGTCATATTTGAAGAAAAGAGGTAAGATCTTGAAGCCTTTTTCTCTGATAAAGGTAAGAACATTGAAAAGACTTGATTGGAAAGGTAAGATAAGTTGAAATTTGTGTTTCAAAAGTATGGATCTAGGTATGTTTGATAAATTTTGTCCTAGCATAAAAACTAGGGCACAACTAGAAGAAAGAATATTTGATATGAGTAGATTTGATAAAATGATGAAAGATATGTTATTCCTATGCATAGAAATAATGTTTGGACTAACAAATGGATGCAAGATCCTAGAAAGAATTTTTTGCAGGTTAGCTACTATGACCCTAGTGCGCAGTACAAGAAAAGCTAGGGATCATTTAAAATAAAAGGAAGATTAACCCTTTGTTATAATTGCAGAAGACTAGGACATCTTCCTAAGGAATGCCCTAGTAGAAGTCCTAGTTGTCTTTGTTGTAAATCTATGAACCATGAAGTTTTGGATTTCCCTATAAGGATTGTTAAGGTTGACAGAATGAATATGAGACAAGAAAACCTTGAGGAAGATCAAGAAACTAAGACCATGGAAGAAACCTAGAAAGAATCAGAGAATGTATTGCTACAAATGAAAGAAACTCTGAATGATCACAAAAATATAAACTTATCAGATATATTCAAAGAAAAAGAATGCATAGAAAAAATAATAGGAGACTTTGACATTGACTGTGTTCTGAATGAAGAAACACAGGTGAATATCATGACATAAAGAACTTGGGAAATTTTAGGAAAGCCTTCTATGATCCTTTCATTTGGAGGAATAGGATTATTTAGAGGAAAGTTGATAACCCTATGTGGAAGAATCACCCAGATATCTATGGGTTCTCATGGAACTTCGACAGAGGAAGATTTTGAGGTTGTTAAATTTATTGAGAATGACACCCCATTTGCTAGGTTACTAGGAAAAAACTGGATTAAGAAGGATCAGACCAGAAGAAAAGAAGAGGAAGCCCTAGAACAAAAGAAGTAAGAATTAAAATATTTCATGACTAGGAGGATAACACACTTGATTGAAGAACAAGAGAACATATTGAAGCTATTTAGAACCAGAAACTTGGATGTCGAAGTTGAAAGAACACAAGAAGACTCAGAGAAGAGTGGAGCACCTACCCCAGATAGAGAAGAAGTGTTGCCCTTGAACCCTATGAAAGAATCTCAACAACATGAAGTTACTATGCCAAAAGAAGATAAGAATCATAATGGAAAGAGGAATACATAAGTATCTCGAGAGACTTTGATTACACCCTAGTTACTGTGTACCTCCTGAAGGGGATACATGTAGTTAGAAAGCAATAGGATAATATCGTGACATTAAAATCTAGCGACTTCAACCTAGGAGACCGCAATAACCACATTATGCTCACTCCTCATAGATACTTGACTAGGACGAAGGGGAAGAACTCGAAAATAATCCCCCAATGATGGACTATGAACCTCGCACAATCCACCATCCTGAATGTGATGAAGATTCCACATTTTGGAAGGCACCAAGAGGTTAATGCGTGTGTGAAGCTCTTTCTATCATGCTACCATCACAACTATCTATGGCTAGACAGATGCATCATAGTCGATCCGATGCTGATCCATAGGATCACCAGATTGAGTATGCAGGGACTCGACCCATAGGACTTCTACCCACGGAAGGCTGCAGACCACGCACTGGCACAGAGGATTAAAGACACATATGTCGATGTAGAAAAGGGGACGTGAGGCTACAAGGTATCTTCCATATAGAATGGCGCAATGCACCTAGCCTACCAACTGATTGTAGGAAAGTTGGTGAGAAAGAACATACCTACACAGGTCACAGGGTTCGTTGTTGACCTCGCCAGAAAATGTGTAGAAGGAATCCAAATGAACTGGGCAAAGTACTTAGTCAACTAGCTATAATTGGATTGCTGCGAATCTCAGGATCAGGTCTATGAGTTCCATTTTAGCTGGCTGTTGATCCTCATGGCGTTTACAGCTTGGGGGATGCCGAAAGGTGCGACCTTCCTGAACATTGAGCCATTTGAATCACTCGTTGTGAAGTTCACCATGTTATGGTACTCGAGTGATATGGGAAAACATTGGCAGTTGAACGCAATATTTTACACATACTATCTCCAGTTGAAGAGGGCTATTCGGGTTGTCCCTCACATGACACCTAACACCTTGCATTGGTTCAGACCCCTCATGAAGTTCCACGAAGATGGACACTTTTTTTATATCACTGTGCATGCAAACACACATAAATAAGAGCTTCAATCACGTAGAGGAGGACCTCGAGGAGATAACTAAGGATTGGTCTGTAGAGCTCCTTATCCATGCTAACCCCACAAAAATGTCTGATCCTGAACTAATTGGCAGCTCGGAGGCCACTCATGGAGAACACAACACACCTGGAACCAGCAGAAGGAAGAAGACTGAAGATGTACAAAACCTGAGGAACGCATAAGAAGAAACTGCTTCAGAATCACCAAGACGAGGAGGTGACGATGAAGTAGATAAAGAAGAGACCAATGGAAAATATGATCAATAGAAGCAAGGCGAGGTAACATCACCTAGGGATACCATGGATGAGGTTTATCCCTCTAAAAAAAGAAAGGTTTCCCCCATGAAACCTACTTCTCGGAAGAAATCCAAAGCCACCAGGACTAAGCTGCAGACTGTGCTCACTCTCGATGACTTCAACTTCATCATCACAACTGTATCAAACATCTCGTAGGACTATATGAAGAACACTGAAGCCAAGCAAGAAACCATGTATGATAGCATTGAGACATAACTCAGAGGGGTACAATAGAACCTTCAGTCCAACCATGCAGTATCCACTGCACCCCCACCATCAGAAGAACCAAAGTTGGGAGATGAGCTTGCCCAACTCCAAAGAATAGCTGATGCGACTGAAGCTCACCTTCGTCGAGCAAAAGAAGAGAAAGAACAAGCCACAGTGGCCCTAAACAAAGCACGACAGGAAGTGGTAGAGAAATTCCGAGTTGTGAAATAGGAGAAGGATGACCTCTACACCAAGTTCAAAGAGGAGAGAGCACATGTCAAGCAAGAGAAATAGAAGTTGCTCATAGGGAAGCTCATATTCAAACAAGCAGTCAATAGAGCACTTCACTCTGTGACATGGTTAGAGCAAAAGGTGGAAGAACCAGTGGAGAAGCAAGTAGTGCAGCTTACAGAATCTATCTATCAACTTCAACAGAGAATCACAGACCTAGAGCTACGAACAATGCCAAGTACCCTATAGGATGTGCGAGATCAAAGAGAAGCCACTGCCTGGAGAACAGTTGAGAGGATCAGAGGATTCACTCTAGAATGCAAACAAATTAGTAGTAGAAGTGCACAAACCTACGAGCGACTTACTGAAGACCCTGAACTAAAGGCACTGGAGTCACAACTTGAGGAGGCAAAGAAATAAGAAATAAAAGTATAGGTGCAGTTGAAGCTCTTGTCAACAGTTGAAAGGATGAAGCGATCCCAGAAACAATGCACTGCTCAACAATAGGTCCACACCATATAGAGAAAAGTCATGGAAGTGACTCAGAGCCTCCAACCAGTCCAGGATGAAGTGTGCCAACCGTTTGAGGAGATTGAAGGCCGAGAAGAAGACCTAAAACAAGTCAGTGCTACAGTCGAATAATTCTTAGAGGAACCCGTCAATGAAGCAGTTATCTAGGATTTCGCCAAGCAGGAGGCCTTGGCGCAACAACAAGTTGAAGCAGCTCAAGCCAAGCTTGAGGATTTTGAAGCAGAGTTACCCAAACTAGAGTGACTCGGGACGAGTCACAGGTGAGTGTTGGGGGTCTATTGGCCCTTGACCAAGTTTTGAGGATCCTTGGTCATGTTTGACCTATTTTGGGACTTTGACAGGCTATCGAAGGTAAAGCACAAGTAGAAGCGAAGATCATGGGATATCGGCCCCCTTTTTAGGGATTTTTGGGTTTTGGGCTTATGTAACGGGTATGGGGATGTTGTCCCATGGGTTTACCCATGTTTAGGCCCATTTTGTAATGTATAAATAGAAAKCTAGGTGATGTAAGTAAAGGGGTGCAAGTGTGTGATACTAAGTGCTAAGTGCAAGTGATAGTTGTACATGCTTTGTGCATGYTGTGTGAGACTTGCAAGGCTAAGTGMAAGTGACTGTAAGAGACTATGTAAAGGATTTGTGCAGTAATMTAGCTCAGGGAAGGAGGATATAGTGAAGTGCACGTAGATCTCCTRTCCTATGCGGAGTAGGATCTTATGGMTCTGTGCATGTAGAATATTAACAAAAGACAATAAAAGAGAAGACGAGTTGGTGRACATAGCCCCAGGCTGAGGGTGAACTACGTATATCCTATGTTKCTATGCTTTGTGCAATGTATTGATTTGTTTATGTATTTTCTTGCTTAGTGCTTTGATGTAGATGAATGATAGATAGATCTRTGATGATTTGTGCTTAATAATGTGGATGAATGCTAKACCTAACCTATGTGAATGTGCTTAGTKCTTGAATATACTAGATCTGGGTGAATACTGCGTTGACCTGTTGTTAGGGTTTACCTRTGCTATAAGTTAAGGATGAATACTAATGATMTATAACTGCTAAGTKTTCTTTTGAGGTGTTACAATCACCGATMTGTGTCCCAGCTAAGGTTGCAGACACTGGAGTCCTGCAACCACCCCTTCCTCTACCTCARGTGAGACTTCATCTGCTTCGYAGGTGTTGCCRAAAGGGTCGGTAGTTAGGGTTTTTTTGGTGCATTGTTGAAGTGTTGAACCCTGGGTCTAACCCTGTGCCAACAAGTGACTTCTTGTACATATGTGTAGTTCTTATACGTTTTTTTGTCTTTTTGTTTTTTGGATGTGTAGTTATTTATGTATTCTTTTTCGTTGCCGTAGATGTCAATTAAATCGGAGTTGTATTTTGGGTTTGTGGATGGCACTAGCTGACACACTTGGAGGCTTTCTTCTGCATCTTGGGTGATTTTCAGACTTGGAGGCTAGTTTCTATCTTTCGGAGGGATTTGTCTAGGTGATGCTACAAACAATGTCACCGAGTATAGTGCAATGATAGAGTTTCTTTGTGATGCTTTATCGCATGGAATTTCACACCTCCGGTTTTACCTAGATGCTCCACTGGTTGTGTCCCAGTTAATAGAGTTTACCATGTTTATGATCCTACTTTACATCGACATTTCCTTAGGGTATGTCTCTTAGAACATTACTTTTATTACATTACGTATATCCATGTTCCTAGGAGATTTAATCATATGACATATACTCTTGCTAATCAAGTATTAGATTGGCATTTTTCACATACATAGAGAGAGAAGCACACACATACACATGTACATCCATTTGTAAAGAATGTGATCCATAAGACAAATAAGATGTATATATATATATACACATATATATATCAAAAGTGTCATGAGTACATAGGTGGGTGTGGACACCTAAAAAACAAGGTTCAATATACATCGCTAGGCTTATGCCCTAAACAAATACATGTACAAAAGGTTCCCTTGACACATATAAAGTCTAGTCTATCTAATCTCAGGGCCTACTAACCCTACCATAATGAACGACGATGTTGGATAAATGCCAGAAGAGCTGGACCCATGTCCATGGCACCCCCACTACATGAGGTTGCATGGAAGGTGGGAGATCCTCAATCTTGGCCATGGGAACTGTGTGAGTGAGAACAGTGAGGTTGTGCTCCTCTCACTTCAAAACTCTCTCAACCTCTTTGGCTGGAGGTTCCCTTGCATATCCTGGTCCGTCATCTACTGTCGGTCCCACCTCTAGTCGAGGACGTCGCCGAGTCCTCGCAAAGTTTTCTAGGTGCACTGGTCCCACATTTGTACATAGTAGATACAAGAATGTCATTACTCTATACACACATACAAATGATATATATAAAATCATTTAAAAAATTAAATAATATTAAAAACATGTTACCTATCTCTCCTCGCTCCTCTCTGGGAGGCATGGGAATGTCAGTATCCCTAGAAAATTTGATTCCAGTATAGGGCTAGTCCTCTATCACCAGAATATTCCATTCCCACCAGTTAAAAAATGTGTCATCGAAGGCATCTATGGTCCTCCTTCCTCCCTATCATGGAAACAATGTTGCCCATATTCATACTGCTGGAAAGGAGGCCGCATGCCCTCATACAATATCTCTAGGAGTGAGACTGGGTACTGTCTCGAAGAATAATGAGCATAAAATAGTAACAAACCCAAAGTTTTTATTATTGTGTTTCCGACACTCTGTCAGCTGCCTCTCCATGCATGTGAGCATGGTCATACTCCAGTCAAATATATGGGCCTCCTGGCACTGAATAACATAGTGCATGTGTGCCCGAGAAGCCTGGTGAAGGGCCGTAGATACACTTATTGTATGTTATGATACACTTTTTGTTTTGGTTTGGTAACCTTTTTGGGATGGGTCACTTTTGGTATCCTTTGGTAAAAGTCATTTTTTCCAACTTTTTTCATATAAGTTAGGATTTCACCTCCACTTTCTACATCTCTTTGTATTTTTCGGTTTTCCATAGGATCAATCTCACCAAGGTGAGACACAAAACCTTCATTGATGCTCTAGAAGTGTCGAAATTAGGTGGTGGATCCTACCTTTACATGGATGCCCTAGGTAGATCCTTGTTGCATTTTGGCATCCATGCTGTCAATAATGACTATAGGCTTGAGACTCCCTTTTAGTCCTATCATGTTTACGCGTTTGAGCCTCATCCATTTGATGCACCATCATTCTTGGTCTCACCCTCCAGACTCCCAAATGAGCATGCTTTGTTTTCTTTCAAGCTCGCTTTACCATTTGAAAGGAACATCCGATGAGATTATTTTTATGCTTTTCGATCTTATTTGGATTAACTAAGAAAAGAGACACCCTGGATTCTTCTTTAAGCCCTTTTCAGACTCTCTAAACATGAAAGGATTGCCGAGCGATCTTATTGTCCTTCATGCTCGCCAAACTCAAATTTGAAGGCACGTCTGTCCGACGGTAGTTTACCCCTTTTTCAGTCTGGATGGTCAATTGCATGAATAAAGGTATGCTCTAGAAACTTCGGTTCACTAGAAGAGTATTCTCAGACGTAAGTTTAACCCTTTTTTGGGCCCGAGGGACTAAATATTCAAAAAAGGAACATTCTCCTTGGTTTTGGTTTATCACCTTTTTCGGGCTTTGTAGATTACTTACGAAAAAGGAACCCCCGCAGAGTCCATAGTTAAGCTCTTTTTAGACTCCCTAAAATTGAAAATATTACCGAGTGACCTTGTTCCTTCACACTCCTTAAATTGGTCCAAAAGAACATCTACTAGCATGAGTTTAACCTTTTTTCTAGCCTGTAGATTATAGCAAAAAAAGGTATGCCTCGGGAGATTCGTCTCACCGAGAGAGTTCGCCTCAGTAAATTTTATACTTTTTTGAGCTAAGGAGACTAAATTCAGAAAAGGCCGTGATTCCATAGTTAATCTCTTTTCAGAGTCCTTAAAATTGAAAATATTGCCGAGTGATCTTATCTGTGTCACACTCGTTAAAATGGTTTTGAATAGATGTCTTTTTGGTGCAAGTTTACCCATTTTTTGAACCGACCAGACTATCTCTGAAAAAGGTACTCCTTGGAGTCTTCTTGTACGTTTTTTCAAACTCTCTAAACATGAAAAACCTACTGAGCTTACCTTCTCTGGGCTCATAAAAATTACATTGAAGGGGTCTCATTGTGTCTTGTTGAATCACATTTTCATATCTGCGTCTTTGGCCTAATGTTGTCTCCATGTTGCTCTCAACTGAACCTTTGAAGCATGCCTTATACACAAGCCTTGTATCACGTCTTTCCTCTGTGACTTGACACCTTGACCCATGGAGGAATTTTCCCCCATGTGTCCTTTTCCTACACATGTCTCCTTGCTTTGAGAATTAGTATGTTCCTTGCGCTTGGAACTAGTATGCTTGCTTGCGACACTCGTGCCTCCTTTGTAACATATCATTCTTTTATTCTTTTTCGAGCTCTCAAAAAATTGAAAAAGACAAAAAAAATCAAATATTCCAAAAAGAGGGGACGGGAAATTTGTATTCTTTTTTCGGCAGCACAAAGAGTTTCCCTTGGACAAAGCACATCCTTCTGTTTGTTCGTAAAGAATTGGGATCTAGTATGACCTTAATAAGTTTTTCTCGCTACATAGAGTTGTGTCCTCCTTTGTTTGGTTACTCTTCCAAACACATAGAGAGTTTGCATTGCCTCCTGCATCGTGGACTTATGTCAATGCCATGCTGCGTGAGTCTGATCATATTTCATGATTTTGTCCAAGGGAAGTTTCACCCAGCCTGAGTCGACCTTCCTGCAGTTTTCCTCTTGACCTCATGAGTCGACCATCCCAAGAGTCCAATTAAGTCCTGATTTAAAATCGACAAAGTTCTCTACATGATCATTGAGATCCTCATGTCTTTTCCCGATGAGTTGTCGAAGACCTCAGGGTACTGAAGTCATACACTCCCATTGTACTCTTACCTGAATTTTGAAGATCTCGAAGTTGTTGCTCGAGCTCTGAAGGCCTCATCTCCAACCATCGAGCGTCACTAGCTTCTCGAAGATGTATACTCTACTTGTATATCTTCAACTATTTTTGATATGTAGATCTATTGTGTATTTATCACGGCTACACTTTATATAGTTTTATGACATGGATCTGTAGTGTATTTGATTGGAAACCAAGATTTATTTTATCCCAAGAATGGTATGCCTGCTTAAGAGAGACAATTATTGTTTTGCAGATGGCACCTCCCGAACTTTGGTACCGGGCTCACTCGATTTTGTACACTGGTGAAGATATTGTAATGTATTTCGGCCATCAGTTGATATTCTAACCTCACACATTAGGGGGAATCTGTTATAGCCCTAAATTTCTCTACACATTCATACATGGCCTTGGCCCTCTTGCATTTTTCCCAAAGCACTACTGAGAATCACCTCTTAAAAAACCATTTTTTGGAGGATGTATGCGCCCTGCACCATTACTGTCCTTTTACATATGCCTGCTACACCACTACAACTAGTGTACACATGCATGTTGCACCATTACAGCCTGCGTATGCTTTCAAAAGTTGCATAAAATAAAAAATTTGCAAGGAATTTGTTGAAATTCATAGGCTATTTCTGGTTTCCCAACTAATGAACCTGTTGTATCCCATCACCCAACCTAATAACCATCCTTTTGGCATATAAAAGGAGGTGTTGGGGTCTCATTTGATATATAATCATAAGAATAGTGAAACTCTACCCAATTTCACATCCCCTCTTATTCAAGATATTGTTGCCTTTTGTGAGAAATTTCCTCAACATATCCTCATCAGCCCCTTCTTCCTCCATTCATCCCATTCCCTTTCATAGAAGAGACCAGAAGGTTGAGAGAATAATTTCATACAAGGTGCACTTGGAGCACAGTGAAGAGGAGCCCAGACCAGGTTCACGAAATGATGACTGCCTTAGATTATAAAGGTATAATCTTCATGTTATGAATAAAAGAATTATATTCTACTATCCCAAATGATGGCATCTTAAATACTTTTGTTGGTTTATGATTGACATTCTAACATCTAAACCTAACTTATATATGGAATAACATTCTTGTAGTTCTTTGTTTGTCAATCTTTGGATGCAGGTCAACCCTGGGAGTAGACGTGCAGTGACTAGAACTTCCAAGTGTGAGGATATCATCACCAGACGTGGGATTAGAGGTATAGTTACCCGATCTACGTTCTCTTTTATTTCTTTATACTAGTTTTGGTATGTTTGGGGTAGTATTGAGAATTAATTAGCTTTTAGATGGTTTTTTGCTCTACCCACATTCTGAACCCTGGTATAGTTAAAGGGGGGTTATTTCCCGCTAGTAGTATGGGATTTGGTGGATGAGATCTTCAGTCTGTGGGAAAATATTGGTATAAAAAACTAGAGGGTTAAGAAGGATAAACCCTTAATATGTAACACAAGTAAGACAAGTCCTGAAATCAAGAATATGCTAGAAGATATGACTATAACACCTTCGAGAACAATACAAGGAGTGAAGGATGAGATACTTATCATAGTTATATTATCATGTGTAAGGTCGGGTGGATTATCAATGGAATAAATGTGCGATGAATTTAAAAATTAAGTTTGTTGAGTTATTATTATTTATATTAGGATTATAAAATTAATTTTTTCAGTTTAACGTATCAACTTTCTAAATATTTCATTATATATATCATTATAACATTGTTTATTTTTTTATTTAGTCACAAGGTGTATATGAGAATACAGGAGGAAATGATTAAGATATTGAATGAAGAGAGTTAGGATGATGTTAGACTCAACTATCTAGATTCAATCTCTGCAACAATGTTGAAACAATTTTTTGTTGCATTCAAAAAGATATGTTGGTTTACTACATTCATATTATTCATTTTGTAGGTTAATTTATTTCTATTTTATTAGTTATAGATATATAACTATATTTTTGTTTGTTTGTTTCATTAAAGATGTGAAAGAAGAATGCAGATGGAGTACCTGAAACCTTCAAAAAATTTATTCAAAAAGGCAAGTTTGAAAGAGAAAGAAGGGGATGTGATCGAAATGTTGAACTCGATGACACCCTTGATCACTACATTTTGAATGGGCTCGACATTGTTCAGTATAAAGTGATATTAGGTGATCATGAAAAAATTGCAAATATTGTTCCTAAAAATGAATACTCCCTAGTTATTGCGGATATCCCTCATGGTTATAATATCCAAAACAATGGATATGTTAGTGAGCCTCATACTTGCCAAGCTTTCAATAAAGTTGTTATGGGATTTATGGAAGTCACAACATCACCATTTTGGATATTTTTGGTTTTTTATTCAGACATACAACAAGGATTAGTACAATCAAGCTTCAAGGGAAAAGAAAAGACAAGTATGCAACATTATTGGTAATATATCAAAAGTGTATGTTTAGCGATTAAGATTAGAAATCAATTTTATTAATAAACAAGTTAATTGAATTTTCACTTATTTATGTTACAGGCACAAACCTAATATTAAAATCTCCAATAGAGAACCATTTACACATGATATTGAGAGCATACATCTTTCAAGCTGGACAAAATATGATTCTTATGATTCTATTCTTTTCAATGTAAGGGATGAAGGGAAGCCTAGTAGTTTATTGGTTTACAATGTTGTGGTTAGAAAGCTAACATATGAGGAAAATGATTTGAAATGAGAGATTGTTAACATTTATCAAAAGCCACAAGCACTAATTAATTATCTTATAGATACATTTTCAAATGAAGGANGTGATGTAAGTAAAGGGGCACAAGTGTGTTATACTAAGTGCTAAGTGCAAGTGATAGTTGTACATGCTATATGAGACTTGTAAGGCTAAGTGCAAGTGATTGTGTAAAGGCTTTGTGCTGTAATCTATCTCGGGGAAGGAGGATCTAGTGAAGTGTGCACAAATCTCTTGTCTTATGCGGAGTAGGATCTTGTAGCTCTGTGCATGTAGAAGATTGACATAAGACAATAAAAGAGAAAAAGGGTTGGTGGACATAGCCCCAGGCTGGGGGTGAACCATGTATATCATGTGTTGCTATGCTTTGTGTGATGTATTGATGTGTTTATGTATTTACTTTCTTAGTGCTTTGATGTAGATGAATGATAGATAGATATGTGATTCTTTGTGCTTAATAATGTGTATGAATGCTAGACCTAACCTATATGAATGTGCTTAGTTCTTGAATATACTAGATATGGGTGAATACTGTGATGACTTATTGATAGGGTTTACCTACGCTGTAAGTTAAGGATGAATATTAATGACATATAACTTCTAAGTGTTCTGTTGAGGTGTTACAATCACAGATTTGTGTCCCAGATAAGGTTGCAGACACTGGAGTCCTATAATTGCCCTTGCCTCTACCTCGGGTGAGACTTCATCTGCTTCGTAGGTGTTTCCTAAAGGGTTGGTAGTTAGGGTTTTGTTGGTGCGTTGTTGAAGCGTTGAACCCTGGGTCTGCCCCTATGCCAAAAAATGGTTCCATTGTCGGGACTGGAACTATGATTGTTGGGAATTGAAGAAAAGAGAAAGCTCCATGTGTAGATCTTTTGCCCTAGTGCCCAGTATTCTACTTGACTTGTAACGCTCTATGCTAAGAAAAGAAGTCATATTTGAAGAAAAGAGGTAAGATCTTGAAGCCTTTTTCTCTGATAAAGGTAAGAACATTGAAAAGACTTGATTGGAAAGGTAAGATAAGTTGAAATTTGTGTTTCAAAAGTATGGATCTAGGTATGTTTGATAAATTTTGTCCTAGCATAAAAACTAGGGCACAACTAGAAGAAAGAATATTTGATATGAGTAGATTTGATAAAATGATGAAAGATATGTTATTCCTATGCATAGAAATAATGTTTGGACTAACAAATGGATGCAAGATCCTAGAAAGAATTTTTTGCAGGTTAGCTACTATGACCCTAGTGCGCAGTACAAGAAAAGCTAGGGATCATTTAAAATAAAAGGAAGATTAACCCTTTGTTATAATTGCAGAAGACTAGGACATCTTCCTAAGGAATGCCCTAGTAGAAGTCCTAGTTGTCTTTGTTGTAAATCTATGAACCATGAAGTTTTGGATTTCCCTATAAGGATTGTTAAGGTTGACAGAATGAATATGAGACAAGAAAACCTTGAGGAAGATCAAGAAACTAAGACCATGGAAGAAACCTAGAAAGAATCAGAGAATGTATTGCTACAAATGAAAGAAACTCTGAATGATCACAAAAATATAAACTTATCAGATATATTCAAAGAAAAAGAATGCATAGAAAAAATAATAGGAGACTTTGACATTGACTGTGTTCTGAATGAAGAAACACAGGTGAATATCATGACATAAAGAACTTGGGAAATTTTAGGAAAGCCTTCTATGATCCTTTCATTTGGAGGAATAGGATTATTTAGAGGAAAGTTGATAACCCTATGTGGAAGAATCACCCAGATATCTATGGGTTCTCATGGAACTTCGACAGAGGAAGATTTTGAGGTTGTTAAATTTATTGAGAATGACACCCCATTTGCTAGGTTACTAGGAAAAAACTGGATTAAGAAGGATCAGACCAGAAGAAAAGAAGAGGAAGCCCTAGAACAAAAGAAGTAAGAATTAAAATATTTCATGACTAGGAGGATAACACACTTGATTGAAGAACAAGAGAACATATTGAAGCTATTTAGAACCAGAAACTTGGATGTCGAAGTTGAAAGAACACAAGAAGACTCAGAGAAGAGTGGAGCACCTACCCCAGATAGAGAAGAAGTGTTGCCCTTGAACCCTATGAAAGAATCTCAACAACATGAAGTTACTATGCCAAAAGAAGATAAGAATCATAATGGAAAGAGGAATACATAAGTATCTCGAGAGACTTTGATTACACCCTAGTTACTGTGTACCTCCTGAAGGGGATACATGTAGTTAGAAAGCAATAGGATAATATCGTGACATTAAAATCTAGCGACTTCAACCTAGGAGACCGCAATAACCACATTATGCTCACTCCTCATAGATACTTGACTAGGACGAAGGGGAAGAACTCGAAAATAATCCCCCAATGATGGACTATGAACCTCGCACAATCCACCATCCTGAATGTGATGAAGATTCCACATTTTGGAAGGCACCAAGAGGTTAATGCGTGTGTGAAGCTCTTGCTATCATGCTACCATCACAACTATCTATGGCTAGACAGATGCATCATATTCGATCCGATGCTGATCCATAGGATCACCGGATTGAGTATGCAGGGACTTGACCCATAGGACTTCTACCCAGGGAAGGCTGCAGACCACGCACTAGCACAGAGGATTAAAGACACATATGTTGATGTAGAAAAGGGGATGTGAGGCTACAAGGTATCTTCCATATAGAATGGTGCAACCAACTGATTGTAGGAAAGTTGGTGAGAAAGAACATACCTACACAGGTCACAGGGTTCGTTGTTGACCTCGCCAGAAAATGTGTAGAAGGAATCCAAATGAACTGGGTAAAGTACTTAGTCAACTAGCTATAATTGGATTGCTGCGAAGGTCAGGATCAGGTCTATGAGTTCCATTTTAGCTGGCTGCTGATCCTCATGGTGTTTACAACTTGGGGGATGCCGAAAGGTGCGACCTTCCCAAACATTGAGCCATTTGAATCACTCGTTGTGAAGTTCACCATGTTATGGTACTCGAGTGATATGGGAAAACATTGGCGGTTGAACGCAATATTTTACACATACTATCTCCAGTTGAAGAGGGCTATTGGGGTTGTCCCTCACATGACACCTAACACCTTGCATTGGTTCAGACCCCTCATGAAGTTCCACGAAGATGGACACTTTTTTTATATCACTGCGCATGCAAACAAGCATAAATAAGAGCTTCAATCACGTAGAGGAGGACCTCAAGGAGATAACTAAGGATTGGTCTGTAGAGCTCCTTATCCATGCTAACCCCACAAAAATGTCTGATCCTGAACTAATTGGCAGCTCGGAGGCCACTCACGGAGAACACAACACACTTGGAACCAACAGAAGGAAGAAGACTGAAGATGTACAAAACTTGAGCAACGCATCAGAAGAAACTGCTTCAGAATCACCAAGACAAGGAGGTGACGATGAAGTAGATAAAGAAGAGACCAATGGAAAATATGATCAATAGAAGCAAGGCGAGGTAACATCGCCTAGGGATACCATGGATGAGGTTGATCCCTCTAAAAAAAGAAAGGTTTCCCCCATGAAACCTACTTCTCGGAAGAAATCCAAAGCCACCAGGACTAAGCTGCAGACTGTGCTCACTCTCGATGACTTCAACTTCATCATCACAGCTGTATCAAACATCTCGTAGGACTATATGAAGAACACTGAAGCCAAGCAAGAAACCATGTATGATAGCATTGAGACATAACTCATAGGGGTACAATAGAACCTTCAGTCCAACCGTGCAGTATCCACTGCACCCCCACCATCAGAAGAACCAAAGTTGGGAGATGAGCTTGCCCAGCTCCAAAGAATAGCTGATGCGACTGAAGCTCACCTTCGTCGAGCAAAAGAAGAGAAAGAACAAGCCACAGTGGCTCTAAACAAAGCACGACAGGAAGTGGTAGAGAAATGCCAAGTTGTGAAACAAGAGAAGGATGACCTCTACACCAAGTTCAAAGAGGAGAGAGCACATGTCAAGCAAGAGAAAGAGAAGTTGCTCATAGGGAAGCTCATATTCAAAGAAGCAGTCAATAGAGCACTTCACTCTGTGACAGGGTTAGAGCAAAAGGTGGAAGAACCAG